>SRMA01025643.1:109391-631743 GCA_007224835.1 Danionella cerebrum
CTTTGGATAAAAGCGTCTGCCAAATGCATAAATGTAATGTATTTGTGACTTTAAACCCTAAATCTAAAAATGTTTGGGGTGCTCATTATACAATACGATTTTCTGACTACGATATGATATAACAATATTTTTACCCCAATATTGAGACACCATTAGAAAAAATTGAATTTTAAAGTTTTGAGACCACAAAGCCAGGAAGGCTTAGTATGAGAGCATTTAATATCATCCATCCATTAGGGGGCAGTGTTGATGTTTGCATTGTCATATTTTTACTGCACGCAATGGAGAGAGTTAATTACATAATCTTTAAAATTTGAGTAAAGAAACAAAGTGTGCCCTGGTAAATATTACATTAAACAAGAAGACGAGGTAAAGAAGTTTCAGAAGTGACTAGAATCACAATCACTCCTAAAAGCAATAAGCACTTAAGCTCCTATCTCCCAGTAGCTCCACAATGCGTTTTAGTATTGCGATAAATTGTGCCATGATATATTGTCCCCACCTAGATAGCTTGTCAATTTGTTTAATTCAATTTGTAAATATGTACCTGATCAAGTAAATGCAGAAATATGATTAAATGTAATTATTTCAGCCTTACGAGCTATATACACCTGCAGCAGCTAAGCTCATATTTACAGACTAACTGAATTTGCAAATCAAGATGCACATTTAAATGCTGAAACTTGGTTTTAAAAAGTAAATTACACAAATACAGGTTGTAACAGTGATTTGATGGGCGGCATGGGGGCGCAGTGGGTAGCACTGTGGCCTTCCAGTTAGAAGGTTATCGGTTCGAGGCTCACCGGTGACCTTCCTGGAAGGAGTTTGCATGTTCTCCCTGTGCTTGCGTGGGTTTCCTCCGGGTACTCCGGTTTCCCCCACAATCCCAAAAATTGTGGGATTCACAATCCCAAAAAATATATTTATAATATTGAATAATCTAAATTCTAAATTAGGGTGTGAATGTTGCTTGATGGACTGGCAACCTGTACCCCTGCCTCTCTGCACCAGCAGACCCCCGTGAAAGGGAAGAAGCGGGTATGAAAATGAATGAATATATGACTCTATAGAAACAACATCAAAGTTTGTGTGAAAACTTTAGCGTTCTAGTTACATTTAATATTTTTTCAAGAATGGCTACCTGAAAGTTTATTTTAAAAATATAATTTTCTGGAAATTACTGTACGTTGTGTGTCCTTCATTAATATGTTTGCATTTAAAAACCCTTTAATACAATTAGATGTACAAATAATGGCCACAAGCATAATGTACCTTATAAGAACGCTAAACTCAAAAAGTTTTGTGGAATCCGATTACCTGAGTTTAAAAACCTTTCGTTTAGTTTTCTGAAAACAAAAATCAACTAAAATTGTAATCACCTCGTGTTTTCCATTTCCACAAAGTTTTGAGTGCTGTTAACTTGTTGGGACTTGAGCAATTGCAGTGATGCAACACTTGATTGTCAAAATATTACAGTCACTTTGACTAGAATGTTTAATGAATACATCTTAGTTTAAAAGGATAACTATATTTGAGAAAAATAAAAGTCTCTGGGGCTTTTATGAGTGCTGCCTTCATAAACATTTAACTGTCCTTTTATTACGAGACTAAAAGACTAGGCAGTGGCAAACTGTTGAGTTGTGTTCGTAAATACAGTATAGACATTTTCATTCATTATTAGAATAAAAGTAAAGTTTCCCCTAATGAGACTCTCGGGGGGAGGAGAGAAAGCAACAGACGCTCTGGTTCAACAGGGGGAGTGTCAAATGGCTCCCTGCACACTCTGATAAACTTAGTGGACATTTCTATTTATAACATGCCTCTCTGCCCCGTCAACATAGACGCCTGTGTTTGCACCACCCGTTCATTCAGGCCTGGGAGAGTCCAGCAATGCTGAAAGACTTCTGAAAGGGTTCCAGAGTTTACCTGATGGGAACTGGATCTTTGATGTGATGTGGCTTTAAAACCCAGTTTGGCCACAATCAATATAGTGGTGGACTTCTGAAGAGGTGGATTACAACAAGAACCAGCGCTCTGCTCAAACCTGTCTGGAAGCCTGAACGGAGGACTTTAAGCAAGGATGTCCACAGAGCCCTCTGAAGGTGATGCTGGGGGTCTGCCCTCAACAACCACAATCAGTACTGTGGCCGTGCAGGCGGGAGACTCTCAGATCGTTGTGTCTGTTCTCAAGGTAAGAAGAAATTGCCTTAAAAAATTACATTGTGTTTGGCTAAAAAAAAAAAAAAAAAAAAATATATATATATATATATATATATATATATATATATATATATATATATATATATATATATATATATATATAATCAGTAATTGTTTAATTAATTAATTTACATTTGTTTGAACTAGGTTGTAAATTGGACTCTTCGTGCTTTTAATTTGTAATATTAGACTATTTAATGATTAGCCCTTACTAGTCAGGGCCCTTTTTGAGTGTTTTAAAATTCTTAGGAAGTTCTAATAATTTACCTTAAAAACTGATTTTGTGAAATGCTTTATTTCAATTTTTAGAACAGGTTTAGTTTTTCATTGTGTAAGATAATAGTTCCAAAATAAATCTAAAAATCTACAAAAAAAAAATACAATTCCGAGTGGAAAATGTTTTTGTTTGTTGCTGCAAAAATCTGTTTTATTTTTTTATAAAAAGGATCAAGTGTTGAGACAAAATAAAAAAAAAAATTGTAATGATTGTGAGCAAAAAAAGTAATGACATGATAAAAAAAAAACACACAAACCTCCCCTGAACTATATACAATGCCCCAAGTATTTATTTGTGCCACTATGCAAAGCATAACTCCTGTTTCTTTAAAACTAAACAAATCGAAGCTAATAACCTTTTTGAAACCTCATGTTATATTCTGAATCAAAACTTCACGAATGGCGGGTCGCCACCATTTCAACCTTATACTTGAAAACAGTCAGTGTGATTGGCTCTTGAGTTTGCACAGACTATTAAGGGTTAACAATCGCAGTGAAAGGTTAGGAATTCCAACTTTTTTTCCCCTCAAAGTAAACAAAATGTTAATTTGTCTAAGAAGCGAATAAAAAAAAACTATGATGATGTTAGGAATAAAGACGTGTAAAAAAAAACTACATTAATATATTAGTTACAGCTGTCTAATTCTCCAAGTCATGTGGTGATGTTCTTGGAGCATCTCCCACAGTTTTGTCCTGGTTTGATGGAATCTCTGCTGATGCTCAAGCAAAGAGTCCAATAGCAGCAGGACAATGAGCACAAACATAAAGTCCATTAAGAGCTATCTTCAACATAAAGAAGCACAAAAAGTCATGGAAGTGGTCTCAACATCATTGAGTGAGTTTGGAATTACACGAAGATGTGACAAAGCTACATCCACTTCCTCGTTTAAAATTTTTCCTTGTTTACAGCAGTTTTTTTACATCTGCCTAAAACTGTTGCACACTAAAATTATGTATAAAACAAAAAAGATTGGGCAGCGTGTAGCTCAGTCATTCTTGGTGAATGATCCATTTCTGACAGAAATACATTTTCATTCCAAAAGGGTTTCTTCTTGTTGCAGTTTGTGTGAAGTCGGATATTAATACCGTAAATTGCCTTTGCATTCTTGCTATTAAACACCATTTTATAAACTGATAATTAGCCACAAGTCCACATAGCTCAAATGTTTGTTACTCTAAGATGACAGACTGCAGCAGATGTGGAAGCTCTGCATTTCATTCACTCAGTACGGCTCATCCTGAACTTTCAAACTGCTGTGTGATTTAAATATCAGCAAGATGTTTATGCCTAAAATGTGCACCGGGAACTGGAAATGATCTGATGAGAATTCACAGAGGGAGTGCTGCAGGGAAATCACAGCACTGTTTGGTCAGGAGCCAAAGGAGGACATCGAGAGAGGACCGAGTTCCTCTCAGGCTTGTGAAATGGACATGAGGTGCAAGTGCAGTAGCGTCTTTAACACTTTTCTACGTGTGTTGAAAGTGTGGGGAGCTGGTGCATCTACATCTGACTGAAGCACAACCCAACCTCCTGGAGATTGGAAACAGCCAGGATGAAACCAAAAAGCTTCTCCTGGAACATGAGCATCTGCTTGCCAAACTTAAGGTAATCTCAAATGCACTGTAATTTGTAAAGTTGTTGTTGGTGATAAAACAAAATATTTATTTATTTTTTTAAATGTGATGAATTTGTATTTGACCGTCACAGAAAAATGAAGGAGGTGTATGGGCTATGCTTGAGAAGGCTGATAAAACAGCAGCTCAGAAGAAAGGACAGGAGGTGGTGTATAAAGCCATGGCTTTGTCTCTCAACGAAGCTTGGAAAACTCTTGTCAATCACCTAGAGAAGAGGACCGCTCTCCTGATCTTGGCCTGCCAGTTTTTTGAATGCGCTCTAGAGGTAAATTGACTTTTCTGCAATCATTTTCTTAAATTCTATCTCCTTATTTAGGAATATTTCCAGGTGTTTTGTACTTGGACTATTTAAAAAGTTTCTCATAATTGAGATGATTAGCATCTGTAGTATTAGTCAGTGACTAACGCCACTTGCTCTTAGTTTTGCCCAATGGTCACAACTAATACCAGTTTAATTTGGAAGTGTGACCACTTTTTGCAAACCCTGTAAAGTGTACTTTTAGTGCAATTTAGTCTAATTTAATTGCATATTTTTTTATTAGATTTTTTTTATCGTTTACGCACCATTGTGTATCTGTGAATCAATTTTTAATATATTTTGAGCCTGTTAAACGTCTTTGGAACAGTCCACGTACCCGTTTTCAAAAAAAAACAAAAAAAAAAAAACATGATAACGCAATACCACTGTAAATGCACTAACAAACTAGTAAGTGGCAAATGCATTTTCAATATGAGTATTCAGTATTGAGTTTTTTTTAAATGCAAGTAATGCTGTGCGTGCTGTAAGGCATGATAGCTGAGTAAAGAGCAAGCAGTCCTTGTTTTGTATGCCATTAAACTTGGTCTTTTTAAACAAAGCAGTTACGCAAAGCACAAAGTGTGAAGGTTTCCCCTTTCCTTGTGGTTGTGTATCTCTTAACAATAGGCGCTAACAAATAATTAGTGCAAATTAGTGCCTTATCCTTTAAAGACTTTTCTTGTGTTAAATCCATGCCTTTAATTTAACCTTCTTCCCAACTACATTTATAATAGACCCACTTTTTTAATGTGTGGATAAATTAGTTTCTTTTTGTGTGCCCACAATTGATCCATTGAACAAATACTCTGAAAAATAATAAAAGTTTATTTTTTTATCATGTTTGAGTAATTCATTTATTTTACCTCATTATAACACTTTATTTCAAAGTATATTATGTTTTATATTTGTCACATTGTTTTTAATCACAATTTTCTTTTTTTTTTTCTTTTTTCTTTTTTTTTTTACACCAACACCAAAGATTCTTAGCTTAAAAAAAAACCATGAAACATTGTATTGGTTCTCAGTGAACACGCAGGGTTGCGTTTTAGTTTATTCTTTATAAACAGCTATTTTTGTGAATGTCGACCAGTGGAAAAGCACACGTTTAAAGCTGCTTCAGTTTTAGTCCCTAGATAAAACACGATGACACTCTGTCAAGGTCACACAGAGATGTTTTAACAGTAGCCAGAAGAGGTTGTGCAAATAAATCCTAGTGGAACATATTAGTTTAACTGCCGGTAACTTAACAGACATGCTTCCTGCTGTGTTATCTTTATGATGATGTATGTGTTGTCAGCTGCATTCATCTATTGAAGGCCATTTATGTAACGTGATGGAGTTGTCATTCACCAGATTCTAGTTATGTGTTGCTCTCTGTATTTTCTTCACCTCTCAAAATGGGATAATGCCAGAACTCAAATATTATTCTGTTGAGATTAAATGTGACTGACTTTTATTTTGACAGTAGATGGAAACCTCTATACACTTTATAGTTTTCTATCTTGCACTGGCAAACACAAAATTCACATTTTCAAACTCGCACTTTTCTTGTCTCTTGTAAGAGATTAAATAAAAGAACTTTCCAAATGTTTAAGTAATATGTGGTGTTTTACCCCTTTTTAATGTGCAACCATTTTCCAGATCTACGTGACTTGTATTTTTGGCTTAGATCAGTGGCATTTTGGCATAGATTCCTGCATAAAATTATCAAATAATTTATATTATTTTTCTACTTGTTTCAAACTTGAGTCTCCGTTGTGTTGTAATATCCACAGAAAATAAATCAGTGGTTAGTTATGTTGTTGATATCAAGAAAGTGTGCTTAGAAAATTTAGCATTTGAATGTTCCATTTGTCATTGATGGACTGGCGACCTGTCCAGGGTGTACCCCTGCCTCTCGCCCAATGTACGCTGGAGATAGGCACCAGCAGACCCCCGTGTCCCCCAAAACGGGAATAAGAAGGTTGGAAAATGAATGAATGATTGTTCCATTGGTTCCAAAATGTAAGGAAATCTTTGATATTATGGACATTTTCTTGACCATCTTAAACTAAAATGGTACTGGTCTAATCTGATTCATTGATCTATTCTATGCTAAGCTAGGCTAACATAGCCATCACTAGATCTGAAGAATGGCCAAACATATTAAAATGTGACAAGACAGTTCTTAATATAAGAGAAAAGAACTTTGAGCCTGTGTAAAAATGTGAGTTGTTCCTTTATAAAAATTTCTGAAATCTACTTATATTGCACAGTAATGTACCACCTTTATTGCAAGTCTTCACCTAACAAAATAAAAGTCTCTTTCATTTTATGAAACAATAGTGATCTCTAGAATCAAAATATTTAATTAACGTAGTACTTTTCAAGCTGTAAACCTCCTATTGTCCTCATGTGATTACTTGAGATTGGTGTCAGAAGTGTGACAACTAATTTCCAATGTTTACACTAGAAGAAAACATGTTTTTATTACTATAATATTGACCTTCATGGTAATTGTGAGGGAGTTTGGTTTTAGTTTTTTTGTCTTGATGTTATTTTAACTATCACTTTTATTAGTAGTTATGCCAAGCCTTAACTTTGAGCCACTCAGGCATCTTTGATGTTCCTCTGTACAACCTTCAATTATGAAAACCACATAGAGACACACTTGCGCCTCCAAACCCTTTATCAGAAACCTATGGATGACATCACAGACAATTTGTCTATAGTTTTATACAGTCTGTGGTGTCATCAAATGTAATCTGTAGTCTTTTCAGCAGCTGAGGCTTTATTTTCCACATACAGTTTGCCATCAAGATAGATGAAGCTGAAGAGTTTCAGAGTGATGGCCTGAACTCAACATCTGCAGAAGACTTGAGTGATTTGTTTCAGAAACACAACACTATTAAAAAAGGTAAGAGGTTTGTTTTCTACCTGCTTCATTTAGTCCAACCATGGGACACCATTTGAAACCCTCACAAACCATAACTACTACCCAACAATGGTCTTACTTTTGAGGACACATAACCAGAGTGAGAGCTGGTCATGGGATGGCAGAACCCTGGTGAACAAATAGAAATTGTTCTCAACTGCTGCTTTTGGAGAATATTTGAAATAGCTGAAATGTGTGGACAGAGCTGTTCTATTGCATGACTTAAACTATGAAATCGAATTATATTTTGAATCATTGCTCTGTCTTTAGGGATGCTGGAGAAGTCCATGCATGTGCTGAATAAGAGTCATGAACTCATGGATTTTCTGAAGGACTTCCAATCCCAGCAGGCCTTGCAGTATGGCAGAGCTTCTCATGGAGCCTGGAGCAGCTTTGCAAAAGTTGAATGTTTAATGGAGGTTTTGCAAGACAGACGCAGACAAGTAGATTTCTGGATGCAACAACAGCAGCGTGATTTGGAGTCTGATCGGCGAATTTGGCAATGGGAGCAACAGGAACAGGAGGTGAGGGGTGAGGTGTTGGAACTCAATGTCCTGCTGAAAGGTCCACTCCTTTTGGGATTTCTTAATTTACAGCCTGCTCTCATTGAAAGTGGTCATTGATTGATCATAAAAACGTACGAAATAAATCCACTCGACTGAGAAGCCAATATATTATGTCTCAGAATAATTTCAGTGGATTTATTCATATTAAAAATTTACACCAAAAATGTTTTTTTATTTTATGTGAGAAAAATCTTTTATTTTAGACCTGATGTATACCATTTTTTAAAGTACAACTTAATTGTTTGATCTTGAAAATGATAATTCAACATGACCTCTTCTAATTGAATAACTCATAACTTTACCCAAGCCACAAAACATTTTGAAATCCGAATTAATCTACAGTAGGCTCCTTTCCACAGAGCTGCTTTGAACAATAAATACATTTGACTTGACTCCTTTATAAAAGCCTTAAATCAAGAAAATTATTACCTCCACAGTGTTCTGAAACTTGGAAATAATTCAGGTAAGTCTGATATACTTAATGTAGCTGATACATTGCTAATGTCTTTGTACAATCTTCTCATATTGCAAGAGGCTTCAATTTTTCTTTTTATAAAAATAGGAAAAAGTGAACATAAAAAAAACGATATATTTCACGATATACTGTCTAGTTTTTCCACAAATCAGTAGATATTTGGTCTAAAATATAGACACTCTCACACAAAATAGCAGTTTAGCACAGAAGATTTCAGTCAAAAACCATACACCCGGGAAAAAACGGATTGTTATTTTTTTTTCAGTTACTCCTTACACAGTACAAGGTAAAGGTTATTCAAGCATGCCTTAAAGCCCTGTGCAAAACCACATTGGTGACCAGCAGCTGAACTAAAATAACTGGCCGACATGCTTTACATGCTGGGAGGGGACAGGGCACATGCTTGTCTTTGATTTGATCCCAGTGGAAAACCATGCAGTGCTTTCACTAACAATCTGCATAGCATTCTTATATTTATTTTGATTTTTGATTTGCTGAATTTCACTACTTTGCATCAGGTCTCTCAATCACTTATTTTTACTTTTTTTGTGAATAGGAAACTATTAAATATATGTAAATGTATCTTAATAATAATCCACAAGTCACTTTAAAAATGTGGTCAGTTTTTTATTTTAGAATGTTTTAGCATATCTTTTGGGTATTCCCTAATTGAATTGTGCTTTATTTGAAAAGGTGACACATTGGCTTACAGAAAACATTGCATTCTTGGAAAACAATCAACTCGGATCATCTCTGACAGAAAATGAGGACTTACTGCATCACTACAAAGCATTTGAACAGAAAGCTAAGGTAAGATACCGTTCAACACAATCGCTGCCGTTCTTCTACTGGCCGCTTTAGCAGGTTTGAGCAGATTCCCAATGATAAACATGGCCCACTTTGTTATCTTAGTGGTGACAAATTATAATAATTTAACCTTAAAGTAAGCTTGAGTATTTAGCTAAGAGTGTTTTCTAAAAAAAAAAGTGGGTAACAAGGAGCAAGCCAGTGTTTGGAAGAATATATCTGTTTTTCATCTCCATTTTACCAAAGATTCATTTAATTAAAGGGACAATTGGACCCTAGTTTTATGAAGACAAATATAGTTTCAATCCCATAAGTATTTTTGATGTTGAATATTGTTTTGAAACTTTTAAAGACTTATTCCTTTTAACAAACAGGATTGGTCTGTGTTGGTGGAGAGGCTACTGCATCAGGCCTCAGATAAGCTTTCCTCAGAGGAGTTCACACATCACCAGTGCTTGTCAGAAAAATGTGAGAGGCTAAGAGCCACACACAAGCAATTCTGGGGCCTCATGGTCACACGTCTGGCTCACCTGCAGGAGAGTAATGCCTTTTACTGCAGCGCTAATAAAGTACGTAATAAAGTTGAGCTATGGATGATTTGTCATCTAGTGTTGTCTCCCTGTGGAGATGGAAATTGTTTTTACATTTTATTTAGTGAAAATATTTAGGGAATTGTGACATTTTAAATGTCTGATATTTACTGTATTTGCTATAATGGTAGAAATATTTGCTAAAAGTTACTGTATAAAACATTGTTTTATCTGTGAACGAAATGAATGTCTTATCACTTTAAATGTGTGATAGTCACTATAAGGGAGTAATAGTTACTCTACTAGTTTGCTTAACTCTAAAATACATATTCTTTTTTTATTAACTTTTATTTTAATTAAATTGACTTCTATTGGTTTGGAAAAAAATAAGGAAGAATAAAAGGAAAGAAAATGAACTCTCAAGGTCTTGAGTAAATGCCCTTATAAATCATAATTTTAAAATGCATCTAAAACCAATAAAAAATACTTAATAATGCGTATATTTAAATAAATGCACTTTTGTGGCTCATAAAGGACCTATATTTTAGTACGTCAAAAGCTCTTTTGTATTTTTACAATAGTTTCTCAAACCATCCATTACGCCAGTAATGTTCTATGTTTTCTTGTTTTAAAATCAATGGGACATTATATAAAGTTGAGAAAGCTGTAATGTTTTTAGAGACATTTATATGTTTACATTTGTATATTTAAGACATTGCAAGATTTTAAGATTTAGCAACAATGCCAAAAATAATGTCTTTGAAAACCACATTGGAATAAGTCAAAGTATCTTCAAGTGCCTGGTGTAATACATGAAATATTTCCATTACATTCACAGACTTTTGAGATTTTGGGCTCTTTAGAGATTGCTATAAAGGACTTGAAGACCCAACCCTTGCCATTAGCTGAGATGGCTAGAAAACATGAAGAAATGTCTCGCAGTATAAAAGAAGCCTCCACCGAGCCTCTTCAGAGGGGTCAGCAGTTGCTTCAGAAACTCAATGCTCAAAGGTGAGAAAACACTTTGCAGATGGGACAGTGGGTAATAAATAGACTATATCAATTACGATATCCAGGCCCAGATAACAACGGACTGATAAAAAGGTTTGGATGCTCTGTGCAGTGTCTGGCAATCCAAAATGTGTGTCTGTGTTTACTAGTGCTCCGGGAACAGACGTGCAAAGAATGCTGGGATACATAAGAGAGAGGATAGAAGGTCTATGTCTTGAGTGTCATGCACATAAAGAGTTAACAGACAGACGACAGAAGATTGAGTATTCAGTTGAAGAACTCCTCGAAAAGGTATTGAAATGTTTTCTGCAATTTTGTGCTATTACTATTATGATTATTAATAAAGATACTGCCAAGAACATAATGTTTGTAAATGTTACTTTTATTTTCATTGTTATTAAAAAGTGCCACAACTACAAATATTATTATTATCCATCCATTTTCTTTACCCCTACATACTTACACTTTAATTCCTAGGGGAAATGAAAGTATGTTTATGGACAGTAGGGGGAAACTGAAACACCCGAAGTAAACCCCAACAAGTATTTTGCTCTCGCTAAAATGGTTTGAATGTCTATATCTTCACAATGCTTCAGTACATTGGCACCAAACTTGGTGCATGTTATGACAACCATGAGATGACACTGCCTGCAAAGTTTCATCACAATGCTCTTTAGTGTTCTGGAGATATGCCTGTTTTTGGCTATTCCATATCGGGCTTGTACTTTTACATTTATGCAAATATTGTATATATCACTGTCTATTTTTCTAACTCATGAACATATCTTTACAAAATGTTTCTTGCCAATTTGTCACCATGTCCAGGAAGTACTCAAAAAGTGAAATAAAATAACTATTGCTAGCTTTATCCTATGATCAAAACCCTGGTCATGACCTTTTTCTCTGGATCATACAGAGAATAAATTTTATGGTACACTTATTTTTTTAGTATTTTTTTATAGTTTGTTATTTTTAATTATTTGTCCAATCCAGAAAATCCTCAAAACTGATTGGAAAAAAGTCATTTTTATAGAAATGATAGTCTTCAGTTGACATCTTGACAATGTTGGGGGCATTATGCCAAATTGAGTCGGAAGGAGCATGTTGATGGCAAACATGAAGTTAGTCACACGTACCTATCTAACAACAGCACCTCCCAAAGGTTAAAATGTATAAACATGTAATAGTTCTGGAGCCTTGTGATTTTAACCAGTTTTAATACATTTGGACAATGATTTAATTAATTTGGCATAATTGATCTGATTCTGCTTTTGAAGATATTTTTCCTTTTGGTTAAAAGCTTGGCCTCACATCACTGTTTTGTTCATTTAATATTATTATGACAATTTTTCTTTTACTATTAATTTATTTATTATATTTCAATCTGGTAAAAATTTTTATATTTTCAGATTGTTTCTATGATAAAGAATTTATGATATCCCAATCTTTTGAATCTCTAGGTATCATCTTGGATAAAGAGCAGCAACATTATCCTTTCTGACAGCACAGAGCTGGGTTCATGTCTCACTGAGGCTGAAGACACTTTGAACAAACATGTTGAGCTTCTGTCTCAGTCTCAGGTCACTCCAAATTTCTAGAAACCTTGCTTTGAGTTTTCATTAAATCATAATTGTCTCAACAATGTATTGTACTGCAGGATGTCTCAAGCGATTCGGAGGTTATTACTGTACTTTTGAAGGAGCTGAAAGAGCTGGGATCCTCAGAGACTTCAGAGTTTTCAAACAAAACATCACTTTTGTCAGAGGAGTTGAAGACCATTATCAGAAACATCTCAGCACATGTGGAAAGTGTCAGACCATATGTGGACTTTCTACATTGTGTAGATGAGGTAGGATTTTAAATTTGCAGTATGATTTAGGTGTGATGTTAGTGTCAGTGGTGTAATGGTCATATTTATGGTGGCACAGATTGAGGCGGAGATAAGTTCATTTCAGGAATGTTACAAGAGTAGGCCAGACGAAGAAGATGATAATGAAAGAACTTGTGCGTCTATGAAGGAAGTGATGGATGCGAAGTGGCAGTCGTTGCTGCAGAAATTTTTCACCATGCAGGACCTGGGAGATAACTTTATGAACACCTCCAACATGGTAAATTATACACTATACTATTTGACTATTGTAAATTGTATACTGTAAGCACAGAACTTCTAATTGTTATCCTTCGGTCAAATTGTCTATATCTTTACGATGCTTCAGTACTTTGGTACCAAACTTGGTGCATGTCATGAAAACCATGATTTGAGGTTGCCTGCAAAGTTTCATCACAATGCTCCCGACTGTTCCTCAGATATGCCCATTTGTTTTTGACTTATACTACTTATATTGCTAAATTAGCCCAAAAAATGTAAATCTTTAGTTCATAAACCAAATTATTGTTTTATATAAATATAGTAACCACAGTTCTTTGCAAGTGAATTACATTGTTTTTGGAGCTTAAAGGCTTAATTTGCTGTTGTAGATAAGCGGAGCCCTGAAAGTGAACATTAAAGCAGCAGGGAAAGTTGTAGAAGAACACATGGAAACTCTGATCAAGAGGAAATCGGAACTAGCAGACATGTGGACATCCTGGCAGCTTCACTTTAGTGAGATAAATTCTGTGAAGAAGCAGTGGAAAAAAATTAAAGAGCAGCTAAAAAAGGTATTTTCATTCAGATAATGGTATGTTTAAAAGTAGAACAGATTCACTTTTAATTTATTGTACTGTATATACATGATTTCCTATAGGTTCTTCATGATTTAAAGGTATTAGAGGAGATGTATTATCCAGCTTCTAAAGTTGATTTGGGAGGTGATCCTCAGTCTGTGTCTAAACTTCAAGAAAAATTCAACTCTGTAAAGCCGCAGTTCTTGGTGAGAATGGTTCTTCTTTAAATTATATATATATATGGTTTACAATTAATTCGGTTTGCAAACATTCCCAGCAATTGAATGCAGAGGTGGAATACCTGGTGAAGACATCAGAGCTGCTGGACCTGAAGGGAACCCCAGCAAAAGAGAAGAACGAGAAAGTCTCAGAGCTTTTGATGCTGCATGAGCGCATCAAGGATAGGATCAGGGAGCATGAAACTATTCTCAGCATGGCGGGGAAGTTTCATCAGCTTTATCAGGAGGTAAATCTAAATAATGTGAGGCATTTTCAAAGAATCAGGCTGAGAATAGAGTTTGCACAATCATTTTGAAGACAATCACTTATTTTTCCCATGGGAAATAAAAAAACAAAACAAAACAGAATTGTTGCAAGACCTACGAGGTGTTGTATCCAGATTCATACCTTGTTAAAAGTAATTGTAAGAATATTTGCTAAATATTTACAAAACATTATATGCTTTGAGTAAGAGTGAAAAAATATTCAGTGAAAGAGTAACTTCTGATCCAAATGATGAAAATAAAACCATGACTTTTAAGCAATCCAGAGCCTTAAAAGCCACATCTGAGTCCTGTGATTGGCACAGTAATGTCAAAAACGTTTTGCAAGTGAAATCTTAGACATTTAAAATTGACTAACAATTGTCTTTATTATTGATATCCACTTTCAAGTATCTGAATAGATCTATAAATTCAAAAGTCAAGCAAATATTTGCACATGTTCCATGCCTTAAAATCGAAACACACTGCTTACTGAACTGCATAGAGGTGTTTTACTTTGAGATACTAAGATACAAAAGATTTTGATGTGTATATCACAGTGAGTCTACATATTTTTGTATGTGCAGCTAATGCAAATTTGTGTGACATTGAGGTCAAATAGCTCGTAACCAAATTGGCTTTACTAGGGATGAATTAGGCACATTTTTAGCTTCACTTTAAAGGGGTCATGATATGGATTTTGTGTTTTTTTTTTTTTTTTACTTTTCACTGTTCCATCTTTTTGGATATAGGGATTTATACAATTATACAATATTTTGTCTGGCTATTAAATCCTTCACCCAGTTTCCACTGAATGCTTTGCTCCCCACCCAGGCATTTTGACCAAAACCAGAATCTAGCTGTCCCCTCTTTAAATGAATCTAGAAGCGGGAACAGAGAAGAAAAGTAGAACTGTGCGTATAGCGCGTCAATACCGGGGGAGGTGCAACTTTAATCCTGGTAACTTTGGTCACGGTGACACAAATACAACCAGTTAAAAAGGTTTTTTCTACCTATATTTCAAAAGATCCAGCAAGTTTTCTTTCTTTCATTTATAATCCCTTTAAATGTTAATAAAGCAAAGTTTTTTTCCCGAATCAACTTAAGTAAAAGTATATATGTTTAAATGTACTCAAAAAGCACTAGTTTATCAAATGTTTACTCAAAGGCAACTGTGTAATTGTGATTATTAACTACCCACCTCTACACATGACAGTGGAGGTTACCCAAATGTGGAATGAGAATATCTCACAATGCACAGTATTTGAAATTTCGTTTGTATTTAACACATCGTACACAATATACTTTAATGGTATATAAATATGTCAGTGACAAATGTAGAGTTTTCATGAATTTATTTCATTTTCAAGCTGGATGCCATATTACATGCAGAGCCTGTGACTGTGTTCAGTGACACGAGTCAGGCGAGGATGCAGCTGAGCCAGCATCAAGAGCAGCAGAGACACATCCGCCATCTGTACACACTCGCTCTCTCTCTCGGTGCAGATCTCATCAGCAATGTGCAGCAGTCGGTGCGTTCATTCTTACCTAAATAACCTGCATACTCTCATCCGTTATCTTCACCATTACATTTCCTCTCCTTACCTGGCGAGATTTTCTTATTACTCAAAATGCAGACAGAATAATCAGATCATTTGTGGGGATCAGTTTGTGTGTTGCTGCAAAAAAAAAATGTGATTGGAATGATAGAAGTGATTGAAACTATACTTTTTCCCCCATATCACTTGTAACAGCATGGGCTAGCGATGTCAGTGAACCAGTTACAGCAGAAACTGAACAAGCTGGAAAAAGAAAGTGCTGAATGGATTTCCAATGCGAACAAGTCTGAGGAGAGTTTGATGAACAATGTTCACTTCTGCATTTACAAGGAAGAGATTAGTGAGGTAGGTGTGCGTGCGTGTGTGTGTTGGGGTAAAAGCTAATGCCTAGTAATAAAAAACAAACCCGCTTCTACACTAAAATGGCCCACTAGCTCTGCTACACACAGTGCAAGGTTTTATATGCTATTATTGGCGAAAATTAAAGGACCGATCAATATATTGTAGCTTTTTTTGGTAGATTTTTCCATTCACTTTATGTTGATATTCATATTCATAATGAACTTTTTGTTAACATTTGACACAACCCTAAAGGGGCTATTTTATGTAAACTTTTTTGACATTCCTAGCATCTTTTAGCATTGTTCCCTCATCAAAAAGACACCTTCATGATTATTTAGTCTTTAATGCATGTTTGTATAAACTTATATTACTTTTTTGTGAGCTGAAAACAGCTGGATGATTGTAGCACCACCCATTGTTATAGCCACGCCCACTGACCAATCAGGTGGCACAGCTGGTCTCTATGCAGAGCAGAGGCGCTGTCTGACTCGGAAGTTTAAGAGCAGCAGACCCGCACTGAAAAATTATTTTGGAAAAGTATGTTTTCCGATATACGGACCCAAAAGTTGCTACCACTGAATTAATTTATTCCCCAGAAATGGGTCGCTTTTGTGTCCACGAAAACTTGAAAAGATCACTTTGTACTGATTTGTAAATACAGCCGAGTTCGACTTGTAACAAGGCTGGTTCTAAAAACATTTTTCTTACTCTGGATCTTTTTGACGCATAACCGTTTTCTGTCGATTATAATGCACTACGTATTAACACACTTTTTAAAGTGCCACTCTGTCTTTATGTTTTCACCGAATTCTAACTGACAGGTGAGGGTTGGTCAGCAGGGGACATGATGAAAGCATGACTGTGGGAGGAACGAGGATAAATGGCAAATTTTGATTCAAAGACGTTTAGAGTATAATGAGTCTTCCTACTCATCCTGATGAGATTGGAGATTGGGGCGTGGTCGCAGGCTGATCGTTTTACATTGGAAGCAAGTTGTATGACACATAAAATGAACTTTCTTTTTACTGGTGGTCTTTGTAACATAATGGAAAGATGTTTTAGTCTAGGATTTATTGCTCAAATACCTATGGATTAGGAAAACACTTGGGCTTTGCAGTTAAATCCACTGTCTCTTGTATGTAATTGTTAATAACTTGTCTGCTCTAGTTAAATTTAGTCTGCGAACTGCAGGGTTTCATTGTGTGGACTAAAGTGGTCCAGCCATCTGGCTCTCATCACTTCAGATAGCAGGTGGGATTCCTCCCTTATCACATACCTACTGGTCCACCACAAGATCCAAGTGTCAGACACCAGGATTACACAGCAACCCCGAAGAGGACAAAATACATTACTAGGTTTTTTGCTGTCCGTTATGGAGACATTTGGGAATGAGGACAGTATTTTTATTTATAGTATTTTAAACAATATTTTCCTCATTATCATTTTTATCTTGATAAAGTAGTGAAGGCGATGGAATCATGGGGTTGTCTCTTTTTTTAATAGTTTTTTCTTTTTCTTTATTTTTTTATTAAATAAAACCGTAACTACAATGAAATATCTTCAAGTTGAAAATATCTTCAATAGATATTTTGTAGAAGAAAAGTTACCAAAAAAATATATTTTATTTTCTAAGTGGCTTCTTTTTTACTCTTCAAATTATTTTTTTCACTCCAATTTAAAAAATGTATTAAATTAATACATTTCACACGTTAACGTCTATAGTTTTCCGTTATCTTTGTCTCCCTCTAGAGGACAGGAATATTTTTTTTACAGTGTGCCGGCCATGGAAAACTTGTCTGAGCTTTGATATCCTGGAAAAACACAAAAAAGTTTAAATATTTTATATTCAGAATTAATTTGAGTTCATTATACTCTAATATTTATAATACTGATTTGTCTAATTATAATATTCTTTTTCGTTTTTAAGCTAAGGATATGCATTCTGTGGATCTATATTTATGTAATCAGTATTGATTATAAGAAATATGATCCATTCCTAATTTCTGATGGCTTTATTATGCGTCACCATGTCTGTCATACCAGTGGATCCACAACCACCCAGTCACACAGTAACAACACACAAGTAAACAAGGTGTCGTTTTAGCCTGGACAGTTGCCGCTGCCCATCTGCAAGAAAACACAGCTTCATTTCTCTCACTTTGATTCTTGAAGTCTTGTCTGCTTTTCACTGATAATTTAACTCACTTCCCAGTTGAAGCTTCAATTTAGAAATGTATTTGTGTGTCAATTGATTATAAATAAATTCTTAAAAAGTCACACAGTTCACCAAAATGAAACAAATGTGTTACAAATGTGTTACTTCCAATACCACCACCTTTTGTTTTCCTGAAAAAGTCAGTGGCTTGCAGCAAGAATGCTGTAAGTGTTTATATGGAGTTGGGTGTGAAAGACTGCAGAGAGGTTAAGCCACATCCACTAAACTGGGAGCCCTGCTCATTAGATGTACCCTTTACTCTTTCTTTAGCTTGGTAGTGAAGTCACAACTCAACGTTCAATGGGTGGAGCTCTACATTCAGTGGCTGGGGCTAAACTCATCTGCACTCAACTCATCTTGGGGCAACCTCTTGTGTTCCCTTATTAAACCTAAAAGAAAGTGACTGAACTGCAGTTCCTCTAATGGCCTCTTGAGACAGGCTCCAGAAGTGATCAGGTTCTCATTGACTCCAATGTTAAAATTCACAAACTTGCAGCTGAAAAACTCATGTTTCCACCCACTAATTTTTTTGAATTAGATCTCTAAATTTGACCTTCATGAACACTCTGAGGGGTTTAATTTTTGATTTAGTTGATTTAAGATTTATTAAGCCTTAAAGATATGCATATTTTAAGGGCATGGTTTCTTGAGGGGCAGTTAATTGACAGTTTTTTCAGCCCATCAAGTCACATGGCATCTATTCCAGCTATTTTCATCTGATGAACTTGGCTACTCCTTGTGTTTTTTTTTTTTGGACTTTGGAACAGTCTGTAATGTGCTCTGCATAGGAGAGTTGGATGACGCCACTTCCGATGGGTGGCCTTTTTGGTTGAAAGATTATACTTGTTCTTTTTGGCGGCCTCATTGTAAATGAAAAAGAAAAAAAAACTCTTTACTGCCCTCTGTCAAACAAATCTATAAACACACTTCAAATGCCTTTTTAACAGTCTCTGGATGTTCCACTGCAGCTGTCCTTGGGAGATACTTGAGCCTGTCATTTGGGGACTGTCCACAGAAATGGATCAGCTTTATAAATCACCCAGAGCTCTGACAATTAATCCATCTAAAATAATCCCCCTGAGCTCACTCTTTCGTCTGTTCCCTGATGGAGATTCTCCCCTCATCCATAGACACCTAATCTTCTGTTTGATATTATATTTGCTTACACAAGTCAAAATGTTAAGTATAATGTATTAATGATCCCCGATTTGACATTTTACTCCAAATTTGTTCATCAGCAATCTAAGTTTGACCAGGATAGTTATTATCTTTCAAACAAAATACGAACTTAACATGTTTTTTTTTTACGAATCATTGAAACACTTTGACACTTGGGTTTGTGATTTGCTTCTGTAGAACTGATTTATTTTCTGAATAACTCATTTCAGCTAAGAGAGTCATTTAAAGATCTCAAAAAGAAATTCAACAACTTGAAGTTCAACTACATGAAGAAAAACGAAAAGGCAAGAAACCTCAAGGCGGTGAAAAATCAGATCCAGCAAATTGAGATTTACTCGGAAAAGATGCAGGTAACTTTTGCATTGCATTGCATTAGCCTCTTCATTTTACATGTTACATATCATTTCTTTTTATTTATTTATTTATATTTTATAGCCTGATTTCAACAACATAATTTCATAAAATATCTTTATCTTGTAGTCTGTAAAAAATACTCATCTAAAGAGAAGCCAATGGAAACATTGCACCAATCACAAGTCAATTATATTTTTTATTGTTTTATTAGAATTTAGCAATTTATTTGCACATAGACTGCACTTGAAAGTATACCCCAAATGGTTTTAACTTTGATTTTGTGTTTGTATATTTTTATATTGATACTAGTTTAGACTTGACATTCAATTGACACTTTTGGCATTTTTGGGATACTTTAAGTAGAAAGTTGTATTTAAAGATTTTTCGTATATTAAGAATATAATTTGGGTCTCAAGGAGTTATTGTGTCTTTAAATATTTTCTCCCACATTTCCTGTTTAAAACAACTCTTTTTAAACATAATTACTATAGGGTTTTTCGGCTGTGATTTTACTGTTTAGCTTAACAAACAATAACTTTTCTTTTCTGTCAATGATTTCTTGGTTGTTGTTTATTTGAAATATTTAGCTCCCTTTCTGCTTCAGGTTTTGAAGCATAAGCTGCAAGTGTTCAGTCAGAAAGTTTCCAGTGGCAATGAAAGGCATTTAACGGGCAACAGTCAGCGAGAGATTGAGGACGCCTTGAATGAACTGCAGAGACAGGTTGGGGACTTGGACCAAGCAGTGGAGGAGCACCAGCAAAACCTGGACATGAACATCAAGCTCCAACAAGCTTTAGAAGAGGTAAGCAGCATCAGTCTGGGCTAGTGCAGGTTTTATATTTATTTTGTTATATGATTATTCATGTATAATAAAATATCATTTTATGTTTAGAAATATTTTTAAAAAGAGAGAAAAATGGTGCATTTTTCTCTCTTTTTAAAAATATTTCTAAACATAAAATGGTATTTTATTTACAAATGTGAAGAGCGTTTGTAAAGTGTTTTAGAATTGCAAAGCTGAAAGCAGAATACCGATGAATAGCTTCTGCACACTTTCTGTTCCCTCACCTTTCATTTTGAAATGCAGTACCACTTCTGGTGTGACGAGGCAAGCTCCACAATTGTTCGAGTGGGTAAATATTCCTCTCAGTGCAAGACTAAAGAAGCTGTGAGCTCTCTCTACAAGCAGTTTGAGAAGTTTGTGTGGCCCACAATCCCAGAGCAGGAAGAGAGAATTCGTCAGATCACAGAGCTGGCGGTGCGGCTGCATGGTGAGAAACTAAGACAACTCTCAGGGTTAAACCATTAATTAACTAAACAATTTATTAATTAATAAGTATTACAGTATACATTTGTTAGAAAAGGTTGAGCATGATATATAGTACTGTGCACAAGTTTAAGGCGGGTGTGAAAAAATGATGTAAACAAAGAATGCTTTCGGATGTACGAATTATGATTGATTTATGAGTGAGCCAACAAAAGAAAAATCATATTTGCTGCTGCTACATTTCCCTTTAAATCAGCATTAATTCTTAAAGGTACACTTGCACTGCCAGAGATTTTGTAGCATAATAATTAGCTGCATGATTTATCAGTCATGAACTGAAACAGGACCAGCTGTGTGGGAGGCTTAAAACTGGTTGAGGAACAGCCAAACTCTGCTATTAAGGTGAGCTTGAGAAAGACAGAGTCTTGTAATGGCGAGATTGAGCTCAGCAACAAGACATGAGATAGTTATGCTGCATAGAGAAAGTCTCTCCAGAACAAAGATTTCAAAGCAGACTGGGGTTTCAATGTGTGTTGTTCAAACTCTCTTGAAGAAGCACAAAGAAACGGACAACGCTGAGATGTAAGATGCTTTTTTATGTCCTCCTTTCTACCGGGGACACTTTAACATCTCCACTACAGCTGATTACTTTGTCAACCGCAATTTGGTTGATATGGTTCAGCCGAGCCAAGCCAAGTTCTCTTCTAATCTTCAGATTTGATGTTTCTTGTGTTTCTTTTGACCCTTGTGTCTATTTTTTCTTGTAATCTTTGAGTTGTCTCTTTAACTGTTTAGAAATGTTGTCTTTAACGCATTCTGGAAACTGCAAGATTTCAGTTAAAGTTTTTTTCCCCCTAAAACACTTTTATTTAGAATCAGTCCCTGCATTTGGGCCAAGTATTGCAATTCTGCTTTCTCTTACAACAAGAAGAGAAAACATTTGAAACTCGGGTTTCATCCCTTCATTGATCATTACAAGGTTCCTAGAGGTGGTTGGCCAAGTCAACTTGCATGGAATGAAAACGTGTTATTTATCGAAATTGGTAAATGTTCAACAGTGCCATCAACTCAGAACTGGCACAAACAAGTGGAACCCAGGTACATCAAGCAAGGCAGGGGTAACAAGAAGGTTTGGGGCTCCATTTATGCAAAAGGAATTGGAGATTTTATAGGATTATAAACTGCAAGCATACAGCTAAATTCATCAAGATCTAATGATGAACATGAAGAAGAACACGAAGTACTGGAAGTAATGGCATGACCGCCACAGATCCCTAATCTCCCAGTCTACCTAGAGGAATTTAGAAGTTTTGATTTAGATTTCTCTTTTGTCCATCCACTACATTTTGTTCGTTGATGAACACAAATGATGCACACTTCCAGTTTTGAAAGCATTTTTCTTTTAAATATACTATTCTATTTTAAAAGGTGCTGAGGAAGGGAATAAATATATGGAGAAAACAATCCTCAAGCATCACGAGATTGTCGAATCAATCAAAGAACTGTCAAATGGTCTGCTTGATCTTGAGGCCAAACTTCAGGTGAAAATATTCAGCATAAAAAATACAGTCATTTAGGAGCTTTACAAATGTTGTAGAATTTAAGCCTAAACATTTGTTCTGGACTCTTTCAATAGATGGAGACCTTGAAACAACATTTACATCCCGAAGACAACAAATGGGACAGCCTTGATACGGTAACAACGGGTTGTCCTTTCAAATAACCACTAAGTTACTTTATTTTAATAAAAATTACGAGACAAGTTCACTAAGCCACTCTCACAGTATTGAGCAAAGGAGAATGTAACATGTATTAAAAGCAATACTTTTATATGTATACAATGTATTCAGCTAAATTCCAGCTGTATCCTCCTAAATTCCAAATCTTAACCTTTTTTTGACCTGTTTGACCAGTCTGAACCAAAGGAAAGTGGACACACTCCTGAGATCACAGGCCCATATTGTACAAAAGAACTTCCCGACAAGATTCCCGAAATCAAGAAACCTCAACTTCGTAAAACAAGAAGCCAAGATCTTCCAGACAAACACCATCCAGCGAATAAAAACCTCTCATCAGAGACCACTTCATTCACCCAGGAGGCCTATTCCAAAACCACCAAGGTGGAGACCATCACCAGCAAGTTGACCACAGAGAAAAAAGAGGAGATGCATACTACCTTTTCTAGCTCCCACACCATTAATGTGAGCCAATCCCCAGTGGAGCGGGACAAGAGGAGTCACATCCTGCTTCTAACCAAGCGAGACTCGCAGGAGACTCCTCCTCCCCCTCCTCCTCCTCCTCCCCCACCTCCACGGAATCCAACCCTGTCTCGCATTATAGAGATCAAGAGAGAGTCCCATGGCACAGAGAAACAGGGCCATCTTCAGACAAGCAACTCTGAGGATCAAACCTGTCAGAGAAATCACCCCTTCCATCCAAACTCCAAGGTGAGTGTTCCTTACAGTAAGTTTTAGGCTAATGTGAAATCATAGCAGTGTTTGGTGTTGCTACCTTTTGCCTTCAAAACAGCATCAATTCTTATAGATACACTACAAAGTCTGTGGGTTTGCTGGATAGTAGTTAGCAATTACACCAAAGGATTCAGAGTTAAAACTGCGTGAGGAACAGCCAAACTGCTGCCAAGCTGGAGGAACACAGTTTCTTGCAAGATTGAGACACAAGGTAGTTGTTCTGCATCAACAAGGTCTCACAAAGATTTCAAAGCAAGAAAAACTGGTCAAACTCTTTGAAAAAAAAAAACACAAAGAAATGGGCAATGTAGAGGCCCATGGACTCAGAGATCAAGGAAACTCATCCGAGAATGGTCTGACTGCACATCTAGTATGTGACTTCTAACACCTGTCCACACTGTGCTTCAGGAACGGATGAAGTCACGTGCCGTGTGCTATCCAATAGTGCCGGTCACATAACTAAGTCCAATGTAGGAGAGCACTAGTCAGTACCAGTCGGAGTGTTCCAACAGTAGGAGAGTGCTAATCAGTGCCAGTCGGAGTGGTCCAATAGTAGGAATGTGCCAGTCGGAGTGGTCCAATAGTAGCAGAGCGATAGTCTTTGAAAAGCCATTGAAAGTCTGAAGCCAGACACTTGTGAGAAGTCCAGCAGTGCCACCAGCTCAGAACTGGCAAAACTAGTGTGACCCAGGTAAACACCCATCTACTGTCCAGAGAGATCTTGTCAGAAGTGGTCTTCATGGAAGAGTTGCAGCCAACAAACTCAAGGGACTCAATGGCTCCAGGTGCTCTTTCAAATATCTTGCTATTATTGTCAGTATTTGGTGATGTCAATTTAGGGACTGTGTATACTCTTGTGTGTGCACAATACTCATAAGCTGCAGCTCTCTAAACCTAAGGCGTGCCCAAAGCCTTGAGGTGGGCTTAATCTATTTGTATAGCTGCATAGTTTTTAATTGAGTGGTCATTTGTATTGCTATGTTCAGTGATGTGGTGCTATATAAATTACTAAATGCTCTTTTGTTTCTTTAGATTACACCTCAAAATTCTTTAGATGATGACTTTTTGCCACATGGGACACCAGAACCAACAGCTCGGACAGGAAGCGTTCATGATGGAGACTTCCACCATGATCTAACTGAGGAATCGCTCTCCAATGACGAGTATGAATGCACCTCTCCAGATGACATCTCCCTGCCTCCTCTATCAGAGACTCCAGAATCTAATATAGTACAGTCTGAAAACGACCTTGACGACAACTATTGTGTGAGCTCGCACAGCCTTCGTGTGAACCAATCTAGTCACCACTCCCAGCATGGAGAGCCCCTACAACAGAAGCAACAAGAGTGGACGTCGAGTCAGGCCGAATGCAACCAGTCACCCACCCTAGGCACCAAATTTAGAGCCGAATCGTCATCATTTATTCAAAGTCCCCTAACAGTTCCTGCTCCCAGTCTTGTATCAAACACCATCTCCAGCATCTTAAAAAGCAAACCAACCAACCAAGCACCATGCAGCATCACAGAATCTCATTCTCAATGCATGAGAGCCGTACCGAGATGCAAAAGTGTGTGCATGATTCCAGTGCGTCATCGCTCCAATCCAGTGGACCCAGTAACACGCATGCAAACCCATCCTCATTAACCACAGAGTCGGATCTCTGCAAACCCACAGCCATTCGAGAGGAGATCAGGAGGGGGTCATCCAAAAAGGTCATAGGCAAACTGGCAAGTGACCCGGGCCCTAACTTCTCCAAGCCTTTATCTAATGCCACGGTAATGGAGGGCTCTCCGGTGACACTGGAGGTGGAAGTCACTGGATTCCCTGAGCCAACCTTAACCTGGTGGGTAGCTTATAACAAACTTGACTTGTAAATACACTTAGAAAAAATAAATTAATTAATTGAAAGTCACAGACCCCTTATATCTAACAATAATATAATGTGTTGAAACTATTGGAGTCAGTAAAATAGACCTTTTTTTTTCTTTTTACAAAGACTTTTGATTATTAAAAGATGTGTATGAAAGCACTGTTCCCTCTTGTGTGGTGTTCTCCTCTGGGAAATCAGGATTCTCCCCACTATCCCAAAGATGTGTGTCCAGAACACTGGCTACAATAAAATTGCCCACATGAGTAAATCCTTGTTCCAATTACATTTTCCAACCAATTTGCCTACCCTCATGCTAGCACTGCTAACAGCTACATAATGGTGAGGGAAAAGCATAGCAAACTATTTGACTGTTGCATAATACATACATTTATGCATAAAAGATCAAACTGGTATAGGTTTTGATTTAACTTGATACCAAACTGGTAAACTGGTATTTGTGGGTTCCTTTGCTCACACTTTCAGCTATTAAGATTCAAGCCTTGTTTTTGAGAATGTGATAACGATACCATGTGAATGCTCAAAATTAAGGGGACATACCAAAGGTCTCCTTTAGCTATATATAATGGTCCAGTTTGTACAGGCAGCTCTATTGACCATTATAAAGTTTTAAAGATTGTTCAGAAAAGGATTAGTTCTTTTAAAGTTCAATGCAATAGTTACAGTGGCACAGTATTTTTTAATTACCATTGGTTTATAGACTCGAATTGGTGAGCTCCATTTTTCACAACCCTTGGCCATACCCCTCAGTTGTGAGTGTTCATTTGAGGTGAAGGGTGTCCCGAATCTTTTTTGGAACGAAGGTGCAGAGCTTTACAAAGGGGTTCTCTGCTCCAAGGGATCTCTAGAGACACACTTCAAAGCAAAGGGGTAAGATGACCAGCAGCTCCATTAAAGAGACCCAGAAAATAAAGTTATTTTGACATTTATAAACAGCATGAAACTTTTGACAAAACATTATTTTATGTTCAATTTAGTGTCATTTAAATTGCAATTGAAATGAATGTCATTAAAATGCTAGTTTTGCAGGAATGATGCATATTAGTAACTAATAACAAGGAGGAGTGACATAGTGTCCGCCATATTTTTAGCGTGATGCTAATGTTGTCATGGTTACTCATTAAACATACTCAGACTCCTAGAATCCGATGATAGAATCTAAAACAAACTAAAATATTTAGGGTTCTGCTATTCTATTTTATTAGTAATCGTTTTTTTTTTTATCAATGGACAAAGGTAAATATAGAACCCTAAAACAATTCTAGTGTGACTCCTGGTGGAAATATGAACACGTCTAATTTTAGTTTATTTGTTAATTATAAAAGCTACCAGGTGTGACATGTGATGCATTTGCTGATCCTTCAGAATCCTTTGGCGCACAAATACGGCTTCATAGGGGCATCCTCGGATTCAAGGGCTTAGGGGTTAAAACTTATTAATTGTTGTTTAAATAAGCACTATTTTTTCATGATACAATCTACTGATTGGTAACAAAACTATATTTGATTTTGTTCAAACACTAGAGACATTTGATGTGTTTCTATTAAATCACCTTTGTCATGCTTATGTATTCCAATCATACTAACTACTTAACTGACATTTCCATTAGCTAACCCTGATCTTTTTTCCTTTCGTAGGACCTAAAACTTTAACATTTCCTCTAATCCCTCTCTAATCCATCAAGTGTGTATTAATGTGTGCTGTTTTTGCTGTGGTGTGATTGTGTGACATAATAATACACTCTTTGTTCAGGTTCAAGAATGGACACAAACTGGTGAATGATGAGCACATTGAACTGTCCCATAAAGAAGGCAAGCATGCGTTGTTCATTCACAGCTCTGCAGTGAGAGACTCCGGTCAGTATGTGGTCACAGCTTCAAACCCTGGCGGCACAGTCTCGTCCAGCTCCATGCTGCAGGTCAAAGGTAACAGCACTGACCTGGATGTCCTCAAGCTAGACTGGCACACCTGCTTTGGCACCCTCTGTTTCTTCATATGGCTTCTCTATCTGCTGTTATTATAATGGACACTGCCATTAATACAAGGGAAACACATGGAACACATCGCTTCCTATTTTTTCCACAAACTAACTGTGTGTGGTGATTGCAAAATTAAACTAGAACACATTTTGTGTTTCTCCATTTAATAAAAAGCTATGTTTTTTTATGTAGTCTACATTAAATACTTGTTATTTAAAACGTGTAAGAAGCTATTAAAGGATTGTGCAGTGAAAGAGAAAAAGGTGCTTTTCATTTATATACCTTTTAATCAGGTTTTATTGATTATATAAATTGCTTCAACTACTACAACTGTTTGTTCACTTTTGCCATGGACACTGCATCACTGTAACAATAATCCAACTCAATGTGGACTAAATTATTCCTTTTACTTGACTTACATGCATTGGTATTTATAAACTGTTCTGACATATTAAATTATTGCTTGTTAAAAGATCCTGATAAATGTTTGCTTTATTTTCATATTTTGTAATGCAGACAAGTATTTTAAAGAACATCTGCTTTAGCCCAGAGAATATTTATCCATCTTTTGACCTGAGAACGATATATTTACCAATGTTTGATTCTGTTGCCAATCAATTTCAATTTCAATCAACTGAAACTAAAATGCTATATTTTATGTAACGTGTTATCTTTCACAAGTGCATAGTCAAAAGTTTGGAAGTCAATAACAAGTCTCTAGAGCTAAGACCCTATTGTGGTGTTGTGCTTGAGCCAACATTTTTGGCTCATCTGCGAGTCCTTAAATAGCTTTTTGAACTCTATAATGCTAAAATAGGGCCTTAAAAGGCATATTAATTCCTAAATCCTGTAATCTTTTGTTGGTTGACACTGTGTCCAGTGAAGAACAGCAAGTTTTCTAGCTGTAGAGAAGTCTTTATTGACTAGCAAGCAATACCATTCTTGGTTTTGACTCAAATACTTCAGGATGTTTTTATGACCCAATCAAAAAGCAGGTTACAAAATGAGTCAGACCCAAAATGTATTCTGATGGGTATATGTTTTTTGACTATTATTTTAATAGAATTTTTATGACTTCCTAACTGATTTTATGCAATTAAATTCGCTTTTAGCACAATTGCAAATTTGAAAGTAATGCATATGTTTGTTATGATCCTTGCGTCAATTAGTCATCTTAAATTAAAAATAGGATTTGGATGTGGGGTAATTTAATTTAAATTTGAAGACAAATGGTTTAAACCCACAGTAAAATCTCTGAATTGTAAATTTGTTAAAACAATGAATCGTGTTTTTTTTTTTTCTTTGTTCATGGATTTCTTTAAATGTTTCCTTGCAGGACTACCTTGTCTAAAAATATAGTATAGTATCTATTTAAACACCAAATTGCATGGTAAATAAACACAGTGGCATATTGATGTTAATATTTCAAAAGATAGGCTTCTAAATATTCTATTGATTTAACATTTTTGTTAATTGGAAACTCGCTATATTCAAGAAAGGGAACTCCCCCTGACTCTTAGTCATTGGCATGTTTGTGTTATCACACAGCATAACTCGGGGATCTCTGGTTACACCTTTGCTTTACTGCACTGTCGCCATATTGAAAAGGTGTCGTTCCTCACCCCAACTGCTTTCAGATACAGCTGTCCCACAGACTCAAGGCCTATTTGTTTTTCTTTACTCAAGAGCTATTTATTTACCAATATTTTCACCAATACCTTTAGTTGACAAACTGGCACCATCTGAGAAACTTTACTAAACTGCTATTAAACTACTTAGAAACTTTCAGCAACAAGTGCAGTCTGATTTTCACAGTCAAACTATGCATAAGGAAAATGTTTTAGAGGGATAAGACCTCTAGTTACAGTGCTTTTATCAAGCTGTTCTTGAAGTGATCAAAGCCAAATGACTCATTTGGTCTGAAATAATTTTGTAAGGACTTAAATCAACATAAAATGTTTATTTGGTTGCAGAAACTGGAGCACAATGAACCAGTGCTTTCGTTCCCAGGAAGTGGGTCACAAGGAAAAGGCTGTTGTTGTTTTTTTTTTTTTGACTGAATAGAAACTTTTTATGTGACAAAAACAGTTTTAAAAAAGATCCATTCCCTGACAAAAGACTGCTGGATGTGGAAAAGGATTTGGAAAATCACTCCTGAGGGCCTGCATCTCTTTGTCTTAAGTGGAAAATACCAGATAGTAAACACTGATAATTGAAAAAATTCACAGCTATTGATTTGAATTTGGTAAAGAATAGATGAATAAACGTATATTCAGTTCTGTAGATTACAAGTGTTATCACTAAATTAAACTTGCTGTAAAATTTGGTTCATTTTTTTTTGTTTAAATCTCTTTATCTACCTCAGTTCTCATCAAAATGTAAAAAAAATAATAATACATTTCCAGTATTTTTATCTGTTAAATGCCAAGATCTTAAATCTGGTTGTCACTGATTTCAGTAAACAAAAGAAACAAAATGAAAAATGAT
Organism: Danionella cerebrum; assembly: GCA_007224835.1. Lineage (NCBI taxonomy): Eukaryota > Metazoa > Chordata > Actinopteri > Cypriniformes > Danionidae > Danionella > Danionella cerebrum. Next base: position 139,011 of record SRMA01025643.1, read on the forward strand.
TGTTGCCTCGATTTTATTTTATTTTTATTTATTTATTTTTTTACCCTTTATCACAGTCTTGGAAATTAGCATAGATGGATTTTTGTGCAGCACCAAATTTATTTTTTTCTACCTCATTTATTGTTCGTGCACCCTTAACTTCCATTACAACAACCTCTTTTGATTAGAAAGCCATGACACCAAATGATAATACGTTCTTGATTGTTGGTAGTCATTCCTGTTGGGAAGAGGACAAATTTGAGATTTTTACCATTGATCACCATTTAGAACCTTTAACACTTGAGATAAACTAAGTCTGTACAAAAAAAGCTTAGTTTCTGACTGGCACATGAAGTTAAATGGCACACAATGTGAAAAGTACAAGAGACAATGGTCAAATTTACAGAACAATGGTACACAAGTTGAGAATAGAGAACTTAAAAATTCAACTTTGGTGCATTTTCCCAATTTGTGTGTATTTGCTGAAACAGAAAAAAATTATGATCAAATTTAGACCCTAAAGTGGCTGAAAATGTCCCCATAAGGATTAAACTTGCAAATAACTGTTGTTGCTTGTTTCGGGATTTGAATATATATATATATATATATTGCCTTTGTATTTTGAGAAAATAAAAAGATTAAACCAAACTACTTAATTGTTCAGTCATTTTTTTTACAGATTCTCCTCTAAAATTTCTATATTTCACTATTAGATACCTTGATGAAAAACAGCTCTAATAGCATTTTGTTGCAAGTATATTCTCACATAAACTTGCTTTATTTAGTTTAATACTTGCATATCATTTTCCCCTTAAATTGTTGGCTGAAGAAGGCTATCAGCAGTCATGCATTCCACTGTTGGATGTCATTGCCTATCTTTAACATGCTCTCCTATGTCAACTTTAGTTTGCTACCAGTTGGGTCCCTCTAATGACAGCAACGTTTGTTTTAGAGGGTCATTAGTAACATCATGAATAGATTGGTGTATTTCCATTTATCTAATCTTATTGATCGTGAATGCTTGGTCTTTCATTTGGTTATTCACTTTTTGGGATCATCATGCTGAGAATGTGATAAAAGGTCCAGTTACTTACTGATTGGGGGTGGCGGATGCCCTGGGAAAATGAGTCCTGCTTTATGTTAAGTAAAGTGTGTGACAGGTGTGAGCTTGCATAAAATGGCCACTACCTCCCATGATGCCTTGTTAGGGGGATGTCCAATGGGGGTGATGATGCAGGGAAGGCTGGGGGTATATAAAGTTAAAGCACTATGTTAACACTTCTGAGCAGTTGGAGCATTCCCAGCCTTGCCTCGGGTGTAGGGATTGCAAGAGAAAAAGCAAAACTACATGGTTAAGACCCTGTGTAGTTTTGTTTTTTGGGATTCTTCGAGGCTCAACGGTTCTCACACTGAGTTTTCTGAAATCATATCTGGATAAGGACTTAGTTTCAGAAGGCAAACCCATTAGGGATTCGTCCCTCCAATTCAAGGCACTCTTGTGGATACAAGTAAGTACGCTTTGGGCTCTTGTACCCCTGTGCCAGTATAATGCTATTTAATGATGCTTTGTTGAGTATAAAGAGTGATTCGAAAGCAGATGCTTCTTGCCAGATTTGGTATTAAAAGTGCTTAAATTACTATTAGATTTGGAATAAAGCCTTTTCCTGCTTGTGTTTAATAAATACAAACCGAAAAAAGCCAAGAATAGCCTGTGATAGCATTAGAGTGGTGACCCGGCAGGGGCATGATGTCTTTTTAAGGGAATCAGCAGCACAGATATCAGTTGCACCTCCAGCTATGTGCCACATGGTGACTGTCAATCATGCTATTTTTAGAGGATGCCATTTGTGAACCTAGGTCTGGTTTGCTGTTAAAATAGATTTTATTTTATTTTATTCATTTCATTAATTTAGATTGTTAATCAGTTTAAGTGATTGTTTTAAGTCTTTTTTTCAAAGTTTATTGATGTTTTTAAAGGGTTATGTTGTGAAAAAGTGTGTTGATGTACGAAAGCCTTTCACAATGCTAGAACTATATGGATGCTTGAATGTGACTGAATAAATAAAATAATGAAACTTTTTGATTACAGAGAGCAATTAAGGCATATGTGAATTCACGTTACTGCTAGTTATGTTTTGGCTATGTACTTTATAAAAAAATCTGTGCTTAGACTATAGGATGCCATTGAGTTCACTTGACCCTAAACTTGTATCAAATACCAAATACAAGAAAGTTGTCCAAAATCATCAGCGATGTAATTTTCATTTACAAAAGGGATTTTGTTCAGTCTTTTTTGCAATCTATTTTAGGTAAAGGTCATTGGTACTTCCTGTCAGACATTTTTATTCTATCTTTAGACGTATTCACCTCACCATACAGTATAATCATCCCTTATTCTTTCCTCGTGAATGTTTAAGAGTTTTACAAGTTCATACTATCTGATTTGTATTTGTATTAATGACATATTTAATAACCAAACTATATTGCTCGGAGTACAGGAGTTGTTATTTAATCCGTTGTTGAATTTACATACATTGATTATCATGCTGCACTAGCAGTTGTTTTATCGATTTTTAAATGACACGACAGTCCTGTCAGACAATTATAACCAGTGGGTTATTCTAAAACGTGAGTCATGCCAGAAAGAAAAGCTCATCGCACCAGTTGCTACTGTCATGTCACAAGAGTTGTCAGTTGATACAAGGCCCAAATCTTGGGCCTAACACCAGCGGAGGCCTTCAGATTTAGATAAAGTTGTAGGGCATTTCACTAATGATCAGTTTACTTTTGAAACTGCTATAAACTGGGCATAGGTTATAGTCCTTTTGAACATATGCATCATATTCTGTGTTTATTAGGGTTCAATTTCATATGATTAATTTATTGTCTGTGTGCTTCTAGGGTGCCTTCCACCATGTCAGCACAGGCACCAACGTTTACACAACCGCTTCAGAGCGTTGTGGCACTAGAGGGTAGTGCCGCAAGGTTCGAAGCTCAAGTTAGTGGTAAGAAAATTTCAAAAACACTTTAACATGACATGTAGCTTCGAGAATGATTGATTCATGTGCTGTTCTCACTACATATGTTGTATACATTCTGGTGAACTTGAAAAAAATTGAATGCCTGACAAATTGATTAACTGAAAAATGTCTGATCCATTTTTTTTTTTTTTTTTTTTTGGAAGGAATTATTAAGCATTTATAAAAATGTTGCATTGATAATAATATATAAATAAATATTTTATTTATTTGTTTTTTTCAATAATGGATAGAATAATGAGATTCACATAAAAGTGTTTTGGGGCCCATTCAAGCTCATGGTTTGAGTAAGAAAATGCTGCATTTTTACTTTGCGTAGTGTAACAAATGGAACCTCTCCAAACAGGTAATCCAGTTCCAGAGGTGAGCTGGTTTCGTGATGGCCAGGTTCTTTCTGCTGCTGCTCTGCCCGGCGCTCAGATCTCGTTCAGCGATGGCCGCGCTGTTCTGATGATCCCTGCCGTGACAACCGCACACAGTGGAAGATTTTCTGTCCGAGCCACCAATGGTGCTGGACAAGCCACTAGCACTGCTGAACTGCTCGTTACAAGTAAGCAGACACCTGAAACAAAAGTATGCCTGTAAAAAGTAAAACCATGACCCTTTAAGAATCCCCCGGGCCCCCCTCAAGCCTCACTGTTTTTTCATCACCTACGGGGCTAGCCCTTGGTCAGCTTTACTTGACTGCCCCTGAAAAAACCCCGGACCCACACTTTCTCTCCCTCGTCATATGAGTGTAAGTGAATGTAGGTTAGGTAGATGATTATTCCAAATTGCCAATTTAAATGTGAATGTAACACAAAATATGACTCCAATTAGGCTGAAATGTTATCATTTCAAATTGGTCTCCACAAAATAAGGGTTAGGGTTGTAAGTCACTCTGTCCTACACAACATATTAATAAATCTACATACAATATACATTTTCGACAGGCTTCTCTTTCTGCTTTGACGTATCTGCATAAAAGTGGTATATTTGACTTGGCTAGTGTTCAGTATGTTTAGATAAAAATGAATTTTAAATTTGACTAAAATTTCAACACCCACCTAGATTTTAAAGTTATTATGGAACTGTATGGGCTATGGCAATTTCCAAAAAACACTAAAATACAAAAATAAATTCTCACATATTTACGGATTAACAGCTCAGCTCAAAGTTTGGGACTGTTCTTTTTATAGAAGGTCTCTAGTGATAATGTATTTTTCACATGCTACTATTTCCTAGTCGTTTGTTCATTTCCACATTTTTGATTGAAGACTCGAGATTATTTTTTTTATTTGAAAATGAGAATATATTTAAGTAAATTATTTTTTAATGCTTCTAACATTCACGCTTTTTCTATTTTATGTAAGATTTTTCCAAGCGAATGTGCCTTCTTTAAAAACGTTTCAATATTTTCTCCATAAATCTGATACGACTTCATGATTAGATGAGTCTGAATTAACAAATAAAACTAAATGAACTGCTTATATTTACTACTGTAAGTCCCTTTGGATAAAAGCGTTTTCCAAATGCACAAATGTAAAGGTAAAAATGTGAATGTTTACGTGCGTGTGGGAAATGAAAACAAACAAACAGCGCCCCCCAACGTTCATTCTAAGCTATAGCTTAACTGGTAGAAAGCATAAAAACGTCAGTTCATTTGTATATATTGAACAGTACACGAAATATAGGTTATTCTTTTAATTATGGCGTTTATAATTCCTATCATGGGGGATTAATGATCCAAACCATGCTGTTATTGCTACCAATCTCTTTAAAAGGCGGGATTCTTCGTCTTCAGCACCTGCGCTTAATCAATTCCAAATGTGTAATGTTTTGGTATTTAATTTACAAATGAATGATGATATTGCCACAATTGATGTTGTTAGTGTTGTTAGATGGTTTGTCCTAATTTGTAACAAATAAGGCGTCAAATTTACTTCGATTTTACTTTGAACAAAACTTCGAATGTGTTTGCTTTGCTCCTCTTACTGAACGTTGGTTTTTGCGGTTATAAAACTGTTCTTTATGATTAAGTGGTCAACGAAATTACTGTTTTGATGCAACTTTATTTTTAAAACATTTTTGTGTATGGTCATTTTAACATAAGTAAATAAAACATTTAAAATACACGTACTTTTAGCAGTTAGTTAGTGCAGTTTCTACTGACAGGCGGAGCTTCAGAGTTACAGGAGTTCCTGATTTAAGTATCAACAGTATAAAACAACTTTCAACAAGATATGTCTCAAAACCTGCAATTGCACCGTTTATACTTCTTTTCAGTCAATATCATTTTCAGATTAGTTAAGCCTTCCTGGCACATCTTCAAACACATCTTTTTTGTAAACCCAAAACATTCCATACTTGCGGGACTGGAGTAACAGTTTGGATCGGCCAGATGTCTGCCAATATGCCAATCAGCCAATAATATTGTTTCTAATTTCAAGAGGATCTCAGATAATAAGATTTATTCCTTTATTCATTTCCAGCTGAAACTGCCCCACCGAACTTCATTCAGAGACTTCAAAGTGTTACTGTGAGACAAGGGAGCCAAGTGAGACTGGATGTTCAAGTTACGGGAATCCCTGCACCTGTGGTTAAGTTCTACAGAGAGGGAGCTGAGATTCAGAGCTCTGCTGACTTTAAGATTGTACGAGATGGAGACCATTACAGTTTGTTGATTGCTGAGGCCTTCCCAGAAGATTCTGGAACCTATTCGGTCAATGCTTCTAACAGCAGTGGTCGTGCAACTTCAACCGCTGAATTGCTTGTTCAGGGTAAGAATTTCACACTGTACAAATTTATGGAGCATTTTCCCATTCCTTTTAATGAATGAGTGTTGTAAAATGCAATTTCTATTTGCAGGTGAGGAAGCTGTACCTGCAAAGAAGTCAAAAACCATCATTTCATCCTCTCAGATTTCTCAGACCCGTCAAACTAGAGTGGAGAAGGCAAGTTAACTTTCAAATCTGAACATCTTCCAAATAATTGTAGCAATTAGTTTTAACATTTATGTTACTGTTTGGGTTGGTGTTTTTTTTATCTGACAGAGGACGGAGGCCCGTTATGAAGCCACGACCACTGCCATGATGCAAATGCAGATTGAAGGTGGGATTGTGACAGAACAGCTGGCACATAAGACTCCCCCTCGTGTACCCCCTAAACCAACTTCAAGATCGCCACCTTCACAAATGACTAAAATGTCACCAACTCGCCAACAGTCTCCATCTCCTGTGAGACATGTTAAGGGCCCGACACCCACTCCTGTCAGGTAACATCTACAGTTTTTACATTTGTTGTCACTTTGTGTAACATATTTAAAATGGCATGGTGTAGCCTGCTATTTTTCAATTGATAACAATAATAAAATGGCCTAATTTGGTAAAGGAAATACATAATTGTTTATAACTATAAAATGGCAGCACATTTGAAGGTACCCAGGTCAAATTGTCATTATAACACGACATTTTATGTGTCATTTCAGAGCTGTGTCTCCATCTGCAAGATTGTCAGTTTCGCCAATCAGACCTGTCAAATCCCCAGTGATGACCCGCAAACAGGTCCCACAAGGCTCAGAAGTTTTGCCTCCATGGAAACAGGCAGGGTATCTTTCTGAGGCCAGCTACACTCAGATGATGTCTGGTACTACACAAATCCAGACCCAGGTCCAAATGGAACAACATTGGGAAAGCACTGTTGGCCCGGTCAAAGAGGTAAATAACATCAAATGACTTAATCAATTTAAGTCCTGAACCATTTATCTTTATGCAACCCCACTCTACTTGCATGTTAAAAGGAGCAGAAGCCTCAAAACATGGATGACAAAAGTATTGCCGTCGCCACTGTTGTGGCGGCAGTGGATCAGGCTCGTAGTCGTGGGCCGCAAAGTGAATCAATCAATCACGACAATGTTGAAACGGCCACATCTGCAGTACTTATTACATCTCAAAATGAGCAGGTAGTTTGGTAGTGCTGTGGTCATCACAAATCCCAAACTCACTCTCCCATTATTCCCCTTATAAATGCTTTTTATTAAAAAAACAAAACCAAAAAAAAAAAACCCATCACTTTTTCATTTTCCTCTTATAACTTCATTTGTACTTTCCCTTTAGTTGTAAACTGTTTAACAGTAAACACATCTTTAGAAATTTATTTCTACATGTTTGTAGATATCCAGTAAAGAAATTGAGGAGGAATTTGTCACAACTGTGACAAAACATAAAATCAATATCAATGTTTCAACAACTGGTGAGAGATCCTTGGAAAAGGTCTCATCGAATGCGGAGGTAGACCCAAGGAGTCAACAATTTCACTTCTAATAGTTTCCATTCACTTTTTTGCTGAGCACTATGTTTATTGTGTTTAAGGGTATCATTTGAAAGACTATATTCATTGATATTTACAATCTAACTAGACTTAAAGTCAACATTGTATGTCTCTTAAACATAAGTCATGCAAATGTTACCCTTAAGTAAGAACACAACAAATCACTTTTCCCACATTTTCAACAGACTAACATTTAGTTCACGTCTTTGGGTGGTGTCATTCCAAACTCTTTCATTATTGGTCTTTTCCCACAAAATGTTACTTTATTTGACCATCTAAATGTGCATTGTAGATTTGATCAATGATTGCTCTTGCCAGGGTGATGGGAAAAGAGCTGAGGCTGTGGCCACGGTGCTTGCTGCTGTTGATCTTGCACGTATTCGAAAGCCCACGCATGCTGAGGGGGCTCAAACGGACGAAGAGGCTGAAATAAAATATCAAGAAATGCTAGCAACTAAGCAACAGGTCACAAGCAAAAAGGAGCTGTTGCTAACTCCTACTGAAACTACTGAGAAGAGTGTCACACAGGTTAGAAACATTCAACAGAACCTGAAACGCAAAGTGTCTTTTTATTTCAAAAATTCTTCTCTGATTTATAATAGATTCAAAAAGCCACTGAGGTTAGTTCCAAGGTGGAGACTGACCTTGCTCCATCCCCAGTTCCACATTTCACAGTATCAAAAGTTACTGTACCAAAACCAGATCATAGCTATGAGGTAAGCTTTTGTGATTACAGGCAAGCAGTGAAATGTGTATTAAAGTAACCTAAATGTAAAAGAGATTTATTTTAAACTTACTTTAAACTCATTTGCTTGCCTGGAACACAATTTGATCATTTCAATTGAAGATTAGTAGTGGGTTCCAAAATTATGAGACCACAATTGTATGGGCTTAACCATTTAAGCTGTTTCTCGGTATGTATGAGGAGATGTAACTAAACAAATACATTTACAGCAGTTTTACATTATTTCTCTAGACAAAGATTGCATTCCTTTGTGGTCTCTGACTTTTGGTTGCCCCAGTTCCTTTCACTTATCCTATCACTATTACTATTCTTTAACAACTGTCACCTACGTATTTAGATCAATCTAAAAACACAAACCTATCCCCATATATTTCCAGCTTCACAATAACTTTTTAACATCTATTCATAATTTTATTTTGAACCATAAATTAAACCATCAAGTTGTTAAACCACTGCAAATCTGGTATCTGAAATACTCAACCTACTAATCTCCCCTTCATTGAAATCACCCTTAACTTCTTTCCGTGTGGCTAATACAAACAAATACAGTCAAATGTTTTTTTTTTTTTTTTTTGGTTTTTGGGTAATGCTGCTCTTGGGTTGCTTAGGTTTCAATAGCAGGTTCTGCAATCGCTACACTGCAGAAGGAATTATCAACATCTGCTGCGCAAAAGATCATCAAGCCCGTCAAGCCTCCAACACACAGGATTTCAGAGACTCGTGTGACTCCAGAGCCTACTCCATCTCCTTTTAGAGACACCACAGAGAGATATCACACTCATTTTGGCACTGAGTTGCACAGACATTTTGACGTTTCATTTGCTGGGGAAGAGTGGGACACAAAGGTTTGTAGTTTGATACCTTTTCCACTTCAAAGCTAACACGTCACTCTCTGTCTCTTGAGTTTTCCTTCAGCACATGGAGTCATGTGTGGTTTAATTCTTATTTTCCTACAGGGTTTCTCTGAGCCAATCACTTTCTTCACAGATTCTTTCTGGAATTTTCTTCCTTTATACTCTTTTTCTCCCATTTCAATTTTTATGGAATTCCCTTATTTCTCTCTGTTAAGAAAATAGATTCCGATGTAAATTGAAAGATTCTTATGTTCTGCCTACAGATCGGTGAGACTGCAGTGATACCCTCTGCAACCAAAGAGCCTGTGGTTCCCCCAAGCTTGATTGCAGTAAGTACTTTATTAGATCTTATAACTAAGGTCCTGTCCACATGTTTCAGGTTATTTTGAAAGCATTGATTTTATTACACTGTTCATCCACAGATAAATGCAGCATGGTTTTCATGTAACCACACAGTTTTAAAAATAACAGCAAATGTACACTCCACATGAAAACTCAGTAAAGCTAAATAACATGTGGCAGTCAATTATAACATGGAAGTCATTTCAGCCAATCAGAAGTCTGTGTCATGTTCACAGAAAATGTGACCTGGATATGGTTGCAGCCTCTGTTTGGTGACCAATTAGAATAGATTGTCGGCAAGAAACATTGACATGGGGTTTGAGCGCCTTCTCTGTTTATTGTGCCACCATGGCTTATAGAATGTTTAGGATTGAACGCAAGCGACACAGACTTTGGATTGGCCTATATGACTTCAGTTTTGTAATCGACTGCCACCTGTTGGTTTGGTATATTCTTTACTAAATCTGTGTTATCGTGGACATGGCCTAATGCAGGATTTGTTCAATTGCTTGAGTAATTATTTGGTTTGTTGTACCACAGGGTTTGAAGAATGTGACTGTCACAGAGGGAGAGTCTGTTACTCTGGAGTGCCAGATTACAGGACACCCTACCCCAGCCATCATGTGGTTCAGGGAGGATTACAGAATTGAGAACTCCATAGACTTCCAGATCACTTATGAGCACAGCTATGCCCGTTTGGTGATCCGTGAGGCCTTTGCTGAAGATAGCGGGCGCTTCACTTGCACTGCCACCAGTGAAGCTGGAACCATCAGCACCTCCTGCTACCTGCTTGTCAAAGGTAAATCTTGATATTATTTTCTTCATTTATGTTTTATTCATTGCAGAATATCCTTTCGAATTCAAAGCCTAATTAAAAAATTCTTTGTGCAGTTTCTGAGGAAATTGAGAGCAGAGAAGAGATTATTCTCCACGAGAAACAGTAAGTTTCAAAAGAATAAAAAAACCTAAACCCCTAGCGTTAACTGTTTGTGTTCTAATTGTTTAATTTATTTGTAACAAGGGCTTTCGTCAAAGCAAAAGAGGAGACCATGACTGAAACAAGTAGCTTCTCGGGGGACACAGGAGCACCTGCAGTTCCTTTCTTTGTGAAGAAGCCTGTTGTTCAAAAGCTGATTGAGGGAGGAAGTGTGGTCTTTGATTGCCAAATTGGAGGAAGCCCCAAGCCCCATATATACTGGAAAAAGAGCGGAGTACCTCTCACTACTGGATACAGGTATGGATTTTCAACAAGATATGATAAATTGGTTTACTACACAGTGAAGTGAAATGTGTATACTTTCTGTATACTTAACAGGTATAGAGTTGGATATAACAAAGACACTGGAGAATGCAAGTTGGAAATTTCTATGACATTTGCTGATGATGCTGGAGAGTACACCATCTTTGCAAAGAACCAACATGGGGAGATTTCGGCTTCAACAAGCCTTCTTGAGGAAGGTTGGTTATGGATTTCTTTCTTATATACTCACTTTTTACAGAGAAATAACCTGCTGTAATTCTTTTGCAGAGGAATTTGAAGCCTATATGAAGAAACAGGATGTGACATATGTAACAGAATTGACAGCAGTGGTGCAAGAGCCCAAGGTGGCAGATGTGCCACCTGTAGTTGTAAGCGAATATGAAAAAGAACTCATGCAGAGAAGGATGGCTCAGCAAACACAAATGATGCAGACCTTCATTTCAGACACGGTATGAAGAAAAATGTTTTACCATTGTATGAATTTAAATATTGAAATATACAAAAATGGATTTATTTTTTTTTTCAATAGTTGTTTTTCAAAAGTGCATTTTGTTATTTTTAGGAGTTTCAAATATCAGCAATTGAACGAAAAATAATCCAAGAGATTGAAATTCGCATCCTTAAAACAACTTACCGGGAACTGGTGATTGAGGATGGCGAGGAGATGATCATGAATGTAACTGAGAGTCAGGCAGTTGGATCCTCATTTAGTACTCCTGTCAAAAGCTATAGAATTCTCGAAGGAATGGGTGTCACTTTCCATTGCAAGATGGAAGGAAAGCCAGTACCAAAGGTATATAGTGTAAAATAAACCAAAAATGAAAACATCATTGTGATGCAAACAGCAAATCTGACTATATTTGACCACATTAGATTGCATGGTATAAAGATGGCAAGCGTATCAAGCATGGTGGTCGCTATCAGATGGAGGTTCTACAAGACGGTAGAGCCAGTCTGCGACTTCCTGTGGTGCTGCCAGAAGATGAAGGGATCTACACTGCATTCGCCAGCAATATGAAGGGTAATGCTGTCAGTTCTGGAAAACTCTATGTAGAGTCCACTGCTGCTGCTCAGCCTTACTACCCTCAGGCTGAAGCTGTGAGGAGAGTCCAGTGAGTTGCCTTTACTAAGCTTCGTACAATATTGCTTGTTCTGTGATAATATTTGATTCATTGTCCACTTTTAGGTCTGCATCTCCAATGTCTGCTCGCTCAGCTAGCTACTCACCTGGACGTTCTCCTGCCCGCTCTGTTAGCCGCTCTCCAGCTCGTAGACTTGATGAAACTGATGAGAGTCAGCTGGAGCGGCTGTATAAGCCTGTCTTTGTACAGAAGCCAGCATCTTTTAGATGCTCCGAAGGTCAGACTGCAAGGTTTGACTTAAAAGTTGTCGGAAGACCGATGCCTGACACTTTCTGGTTTCACAATGGTAAGTGTGTGTGATTTTGTTTACATTGTTAGGAATTTCAATTGGACGTAAAAAAAACTAAGTCTAAAAAATAACACCACTTGTTATCACTTATTTACAAAAAATGCTTCTTTACAAGGATGCAAAGTAGTTTGTTAGCCATTATTGCAGATTTGAATCACTAATAATTTCCACCAATAGAAGCTGTATTATGATTTTTTTGCTGAACTGGATTTAGTTTCTGATGTATTTTATTTATTTAATAAAGGACAACAAGTGATTAATGACTACACCCACAAGATTGTGGTAAAGGAGGATGGAACTCAGTCAATGATTGTGGTTCCTGCCATGCCTCAGGACTCTGGAGAGTGGACAGTTGTAGCTCAGAACAGAGCTGGAAAGACAACAGTTTCCATGACTCTCACTGTTGAAGGTATTCCATCTTTGTGTCTTTTTACAGTTTGTCTTGACTATGTGGCAGGCCAAGTTAATTCTTGTCATGTACCTTATAGCAAAAGAGAATTTGGTCAGACCCCAGTTCATCGAAAAACTGAAGAATATCAGTGTTAAGCAAGGAAGTTTGGTTGAGTTGGCTGTAAAAGCTATTGGAAACCCTCTGCCTGACATTGTCTGGCTGAAAAACAGTGACATCATCTCTCCCCATAAATACCCCCACATTAAGTAAGTCAATTGTTCTCTTTAATCACCTGTTTTTTATTTGTGCTCCATCTCATATGTTAAACTTGTGTTGCAGAATTGAAGGCACCAAAGGACAGGCACATTTCCAGATACCTCAGACTTCTGGCTCTGATAGTGCATGGTACACAGCCACAGCCATAAACAAAGCCGGTAGAGATACTACTCGCTGTAGAGTCAATGTGGAGATAGACTATGCTGAACCTGAACCAGAAAGAAGGCTCATCGTCCCCAAAGGAACATATAAGGCAAAGGATGTTGCTCCACCAGAAATTGAACCATTACATCTTCGCTATGGTCAGGAACAATGGGAAGAAGGTGACCTTTACGACAAGGAAAAGCAGCAGAAGCCACACTTTAAAAAGAAACTGACTTCTGTCAGGATGAAGAGATTTGGACCTGTGCACTTTGAGTGCAGACTGACCCCTATTGGAGACCCGACCATGATTGTCGAGTGGCTTCATGATGGCAAACCGCTCGAGGCAGCAAACAGACTTCGGATGATCAATGAGTTTGGGTATTGCAGTCTGGATTATGAAGTTGCTTATTCCCGAGACAGTGGGGTCATTACTTGCAGAGCTACCAATAAATTTGGTGCTGACCAGACCTCTGCTACACTTATTGTGAAAGATGAGAAAAGTCTGGTCGAAGAAAGTCAGTTACCAGAAGGAAGGAAAGTCCAACGAATGGATGAAATGGAGAAGATTGCTCATGAAGGAGCTCCATCTGGAGTTACAGGAGATGACATGTCTGAAAAGTGCAAACCAGAGATTGTCTTACTCCCCGAACCAATTCGAGTATATGAAGGGGAAACAGCTAAATATCGCTGCAGAGTGACTGGTTACCCAACACCCAAAGTTAACTGGTACCTCAACGGACAGCTTATTCGAAAGAGCAAGCGATTCAGACTACACTATGATGGCATTCATTATTTGGAAATCACTGACTGTAAGTCGTATGATTCTGGAGATGTCAAGGTATTGGCTGAAAACCCAGAAGGAACAGCTGAGCATGCTGTCAAACTTGAAATCCAACAGAAAGAAGACTTCAGGACAATCTTGCGCCGTGCTCCTGAGATGAAAGCTCCAGAAACGTCTGGTCATGAACCTGGAAGAGTATCTTTTGATGTTGTGAAGGTAGATAAACCCACAGAAGCTTCCCAATCAAAGGAAGTCGTCAGACTGAAGAAAGCTGAGAGAGTTGTCCATGAAAAATCTACCGAAGAGACAGAAGAGTTGCGAAGCAAATTTAAGCGCAGGACAGAAGAAGGATATTATGAAGCCATTTCCTCCGTTGAGATGAAGTCTCGCAAGAAAGATGAATCCTATGAAGGAATGCTGAAGAAGAGAAAAGACGAACTTCTTCACTGGACTAAAGAGATATCAGAGGCAGAAAAGAAGAAAGAAGAGGAAGAGCGTAAACTGACTATTCCTACAATACGACCTGATAAAATTACTCTCTCGCCTAGTATGGAAGCTCCAAAGATTTTGGAAAGAATTCAAAGCCAGACAGTTGCTGTGTCTGAGGAAGTTCGCTTCCGTTGTAGGGTGGTTGGCAAACCAGAGCCAGAGTGCCAGTGGTTTAAAAATGGCATTTTACTTGAGAAGACTGAACGCCTTTATTGGTATTGGCCCGAAGATCATGTTTGCGAATTGGTAATCAGAGATGTCGTAGCGGAGGACTCGGCTAGCATCATGGTCAAAGCCATGAACATTGCTGGGGAAGCTTCCAGCCATGCTTTCCTATTGGTGCAAGGTATATCTGGCGTACTCCTACTCTAATAGTTGTTTGCATCAAAATACATCATCTAACCAGTTACGTTTGGGATTTTCAGGCAAACAGGTTGTATCTTTTACTCAGACCTTGGAGGACACCTACGCAAAGGAGAAAGACACAATGGTAACCTTTGAGTGTGAGACAAATGAGCCATTTGTCAAAGTCAAATGGATGAAGAACAATGCTGAAATTTTCTCTGGAGACAAATACAGAATGCACTCAGACAGAAAAGTTCACTTTCTCTCTGTACTGATAATCAACATGCAAGACGATGCAGAGTACTCTTGTGCTGTAGCTGAGGATGACCACATTAGAACCACTGCCAGACTTTATGTTGAAGGTTAGCTCACATGTACACATACATCCTATTTTAAACCTCATCTTTTCAATTCTTTGGTTATAATCACAATTGTTGTGTTGTGTAGGTGCACCACTGGAGATTGTAAAGAATCTCGAGAACACTGAAGTACCTGAGACCTACTCCGGAGAGTTTGAGTGTGAACTTTCTCGTGAAGATGCTGAAGGCACCTGGTATTTTGAGAACAAAGAAATCCAACCAAGCCTGAAATATGTTGTCTCCTCTCGTCGTGGTAGACATACGTTATCAGTAAAAGATGTCAGGAAGGAAGATCAAGGCAAATACACTTTTAAAGTTGGGGATCTCAAATCAAGTGCCACACTGAAGATGAAATGTAGGTTGAATGTGTGTATATAGTTCATATAAGCATGTGTTTATAAAGAATATATGTAAATGTTTTACCACTTTCTCTATTTTAGTGCGCCCTGTAACTCTAATGCAAGGACTCTCTGACCAGTCAATCTGTGAAGGTGATATTGCCCAGTTTGAGGTGCGATTCTCTCAGGAAAATGTGGAGGGAACGTGGATGAAGGATGGGCTTCCAATCTTTGCATCTGACAGAATTCACATCGTCATCGACAAACTGGTCCATAAACTTCTTGTCGAAAATGTCAAGAAGGATGATGCTGGAATCTACGCATTTGTTGTCCCTATTCAAAACATTTCTACGACTGGAAAACTAAATGTCCAGAGTAAGCTGGTGCTGAATTCCATAGCTTTAGATCTGAAAACTAGTAGGAGAAGTTTGGTTGGTAATTTATTTTGTTTTCCTTTACAGCAATTGAAATTATTTCAAACCTTAAAGATGTCCATGCTATTGAGGGTACCAAGGCAGTACTGGAAACAAAAATTTCAGTCTCTGATGTTGCTTCAGTGAAATGGTACCAAAATGACAAACCCTTGGTGGCTAGTGAAAGAATCCAGATGGTTGCTAAAGGCACCAAACAAAGACTAGTCTTGAACAGGTCATTTGCTTCTGATGAGGGACGCTACAAGTTGGTTGTTGGCAAAGTTGAAACTTCTTGTAACCTGACTATCGAAAGTAAGTACTTGCATTACAAGATTCCACTATAACAACATTCTGTATGTAAGCCTTTGAAATAATAAAAATGTTTTGAACAGAGGTCAGCATCGTCAAGCACATGGAGGATTGTGTGTGCACTGAAACTCAAAATGTTACATTCGAAGTAGAATTATCCCACACTGGTATAGATGCTTATTGGACCTTAAAGAATCAGCCTCTCAAGGCTGGACCTAAATACAAGATGGAGTCCAAAGGAAAACGCTATAGTCTCACCATTGTCAATGCTATGAAGGATGAAGAAGGCCAGTATGCCTTTGCTGCAGGAGAAAAGACATCCAGTGCAAAACTAATTGTGTCAGGTATGTTCCATCCATCCACCCACCTATCTATCCATCCACCCAACCTTCTATCCATCCACCCGCCCACCCATTCAACAACACACATATCCACCCATCCAACCCAACTATTCAATTATCCATCAGTCCACCCACCCACCCACTCATCAATCGATCAAACCATCTATCCATCCATGTTTTAAAAGATAACGTCTCTATATTTCCTCATGTTTATAATTTTCATTCTCTAGGTGGTGCTATAAACAGACCACTCTGTGATGTGACTGTGGCAGAATCCCAGACTGCTGTTCTGGAGTGTGAGGTTGCTAACCCCACATCTGAGGGCAAGTGGTTTAAGGATGGCCAGCCTGTTGACTTTAGTGACATTGTGTGGAAGGAGGATAAAGGTGCCATCCGCAGACTCATATTTGATATCACAAGACCACAAGATATTGGAGAGTACACGTACCAAGTTGCAAACTCAAAGACATCTGCCAACCTCAGGGTTGAAGGTACCATTTATTTTGAAGGTTTTCAGCTTGTAATGCAGGAGCATTTAGATCTAACTGATTTCAACTGTGTCCTCCACAGCTGTGAAAATAAGGAAGACTTTGAAAAATCAAACAGTCACCGAAACACAAGAAGCCGTGTTTAGTATTGAGCTGACCCATTTAGATGTGAAAGGGTCCCAGTGGATCAAGAATGGAATTGAAATCCTCCCCAGTGACAAATATGAGATAACAGTAGATGGCATGGTTCACACTTTAAAGATCAAGAACTGCAACTCTCAAGATGAATCAGTCTATGGCTTCAAACTGGGAAAGCTGTCTGCTAACGCCAGACTGAACGTTGAAAGTAAGTGTAAAGGGAGGGGAAACTAAGCATATGTAAAAAAAGTCCAGTGCGTTTAAATAAATATATATGTGTTTCTTTCAGCTGTTAAGATTATAAAGAAGCCAAAAGATGTGACTTCTCTACTAAATGGAACTGCCTCTTTCGAGCTGAGCCTGTCTCATGATGACATTCCGGTTAAATGGATGTTCAAAAACCAAGAGTTGAAACCTAGTGCCAATATCCAAATAATGTCTGAAAGGAAATCGCATAAGCTGGTCATTCAGAACGTGGAAGCAAGTAGTGATGGAGAATACACAGCTGTTGTCGGACATTTACAGTGTAGTGCTTATTTACAAGTTGAATGTAAGTATACGCTTGTAATCACTAAAGTTTTCCGATGTCTAATGCGCGCAGCTAACTCCATTTCATGACATTTCAGCATTGAAAGTCACAAAAGCTCTGAAGAACCTTGAAGTTCCAGAGACTCACGTTGCAACATTTGAGTGTGAAGTTTCGCATTTCAATGTTCCTTCCACCTGGCTGAAAAATGGAGTCGAGATTGAGATGAGTGAAAAGTTCAGAATTGTGGTGCAGGGGAAACTTCATCAGCTAAAGATCATGAACACAAGCCGAGAGGACTCTGCAGAATACACATTTGTTTGTGGAAATGACAAAGTTTCTGCCACCCTGACCGTAAACCGTAAGATATAATTTTTTTTTAACACTTTCTTGCTCTCATTCTTCAGGAACTTAATGTACTCTCCATCTATCTTTCAGCTGTCCTCATTACATCAATGCTCAAAGATCTGAATGCACAAGAGAAGGACACCATAACATTTGAGGTGACCGTCAACTATGAAGGCATCACCTACAAATGGCTGAAGAATGGCGTAGAAATCCGTTCCACTGATAGATGTCAAACTCGCTCCAAACAGTTTAGTCATTCCCTCACAATACGAAATGTTCACTTTGGGGATGTTGGAGAGTACAAATTCGTGGCTGGATCTACTGAAACTACGGCAAAGCTTTTTGTTGATGGTACAAACTATATCATGTTTGTTCAATATTATTATTATGCATTGTTTTTTGTTAATTCTAATTACATGTTTATGTTTTAACACAACTCAAGCTCGTGTAATTGAGTTCACAAAGCACATAAAGGACATAAAAATTACAGAAAAGAAGAAGGCCATTTTTGAATGTGAACTCTCTGAGCCGAATGTCCATGTAACATGGATGAAAGATGGCCAGGAACTTGAGATATCCGAAAGGTAAGTAGTGTTTGGTTATTTAGGGCTCGAGCCCCGAAGGTGCATAGAACCCTATTGTTTTCAGAGTATCATTTTGTGGCTTTCGTGCACTTTTGATGGTCTAAGCTACAGTGCTAGAAAGTCACAGACATCAAAAATGGTGAAATTGTACATCTGATTGGGGTTTGAAAAGTGGGTGTAGCAAAATGGCTCTATAGCTGCACCTAATGCATTTCAGCTTTTGATACAGTTTGAAATATGTAGGGTATCAAGATTAAAATATAAGTTATAAAATCTCTGCACAAACCTGCTAGAGCCCTTTGATCCCTGCTTGCAGCTTTAATTTTAATGAAATTTGTGACATTCTAGCCCTGATGGTTATATTGTCGTCGTCATATAGGTTCAAAGTCTCAACAGAGAGACAGCTGCATCGTCTTATGATCCAGACTGTTCGCATGTCTGATGCAGGGGAATACTCTGTGGTTGCTGGGTCAAGTGTATCGAAGGCCAATCTTATAGTTGAGGGCAAGGATGTACGCATCAGTGAACCTGCTGAGAGAGAAATCACTGTAAGTTGTTCTAAATTAGTTCTGTTGAATAAGGATGCACCCATTTAATGTACAATTGGATGCAGGTGCTAGAGAAACAGAGAACTACATTTGAGTTTGAAGTCAATGAGGACGACATTGAGGGTCGATGGCTCAGAAATGGAGTGGAGATCCAGTTTTCTGTAGATCAGCGCTTCAACTATGCCATTATTAGAAAGAACCATCGGCTGACAATCATAGAAACCTACAGAAGTGATGCGGGAGAGTATACCTTCATTGCTGGAAAGAACAAGAGTGTTGTCACTCTACATGTCAACAGTGAGTGTGATTTTTTTTTTCTTTCTGTCTACTGCTCAGTTTTATTATATATCATTTATTATTTTCTCTCATACATCACATTTGTGCTACTCAGTCCCTGAGCCTCCTCAGATCATCAGGCACATGCAGCCCTTATCTGTTGAGGCTGGAAAACCTGCACGCTTCTCAGTGGAGGTGAAAGGAGTTCCTCAGCCTCAAGTGTCCTGGTTCAAGAACTCCCAGGCCCTCTCCTCCGGGTTCAAATGCAAGTTTCTGAGGGAGGGGAATGAACACACTTTGCTACTAATCGAAGTCTTCCCAGAAGATGCAGCTCAGTACAACTGTGAAGCTAAGAACGACTATGGAGCAGTCACAAGCTCCGCCACTCTTAACGTTGAAGGTATAGAAAAGCAAATTAAAAGAAAACATATGACTTCGTATTGTCCCTTAATTAATATTTACATGCTTTGTCTGTTAAATGTTAGTTCCTGAGGTTGTTTCTCCTGACACTGCATCACCTCTCTCACCACCTGTGGTCATTACACCAATACACAACACTTCTGCCAATGAAGGGCAATCTGCTAGATTCCAGTGCCGTGTCTCAGGGGAAGGTAAATTCAAAAAAACATTTTAAGCAAATCCCACATTAAACTTCTTTATAACTTTGCATATAGGTTACCAACTGCAGTAGAAATCAGCATGGTCTTTTTTTTTTTATTTGCACTTGTCTAGATCTGACGATTACCTGGTATTGCAAAGACAAAGAGATCAAGCAGTCCACTATATTCAGAGTCTCTCAATTTGATGAAAACTGTCAGCTGGAGATAACCAGAGTTTATCCTGAGGATGAGGGAGAGTACACGTGTGTTGCACGCAACTCTACCGGGATGGTCTCGTGCTCCGCAGTTTTGAAAGTGAACGGTGAGTTTAACGATTTGCAGAGGTTTTGGTATAGGGAAAACTGTTGAACTAATCTTTATAAACTAGCAATGTTATTATTAATAATAATATTAAGGAGTTGGTGGTGGTTTGTATGTTAACAAAGGGTGTCAAAGCTAACAAAGTAAGAGTATTTATATGGATATGCTGATTCAAATGTTCAGAAATTAGTAGCCAATTTTTTTTGCACGTATAGGAATCGTCAGATATTGTTACGAATTGTTATGATGATCCATTTTAATGCAGAAACATATTAAGTTTATGTTGTTTGTGTGCCTGTGAGTTGAGAATTCATTGCTGCATAAATTTACAGTAAATTTATGCCATCATCATACTAACACTCGATTTGATAATCGTGAGAAAAATGTCTGCATATTTAATAGCTTGTGCCCTACTGTTAATTCAGACCAACACCATTTGGAAATTTTATATAAGAAAGCAGTCCCATGTGTTCCCTGTACTAATTAGCTGGGGGTACATCAATACTTACTTTCAGGACAAACACAATTTTCGGATTATTCTTCAAAGTCCCTGGCCCAAGAAACATCTGGCCTCTTCACCAGCACCAAGACTGTTCAGAAGGATGTTAATCCCACTTTTATTCAGCCTATTCTAAGCTCTGTAGTCGCTCACGGAGAAGTGGCTAGATTCCACGCTTGTGTTTCTGGAATTCCGAAACCGGAGATAAGTTGGTTTCATAACCAACAGCCTATAAAGCCCACAAAAAACATTGTCTATCATTTTGATGAGATGACAAACACTGCTACGCTAATCATAGTTGATACTTTCTCTGAGCATGCTGGACAGTACACTTGCAAAGCAGTCAGTATCGCAGGAGAGGCAGCGTGCTCAGCCACCCTTGCTGTTACTGAAGAAGGTAATTAAGATCAAAGTAAAATCATGGTTTTCGATTAACAGATCACGATTAATTCACACCATACTTTTGAAGCTTCACAGTCAATTTCCAGAACCACTCAGTGACTTTCCTTTTTACATTCACTAACTTCACTTTTAAACATTTGATGTGCCAAGGATTTTAATGTGCTTTTCTTCTGGTGCATGCTTTCACAAACTCCCTTGCTTTACCACTTTTTAACATTTTCAGGTTTGCTTCATAAACAGATACATTTGGATCTTTGGATTTCTAGTTGTAGAGACATATTGGTTCATTTAATAATGTATTTGTATGGTTCTATTTTACAGTTACAAAAGTAAGAGAGGAAATTGAAGCAAAAATCGAAGAGGAGGTTAAAGGTAGGATTTCTTTTTCATTATTTGTTGGGGCAAATATATATTTATAGGCAATTTAACATATGTGAGCATAATTTGTTGCATGTCGACAAACACTCCAGTGAGAACAATGTTCAAATGTTCTATTTAAATGTGTATGGTTGAAATCAATGTTTTGAATAGCAAGCAATTTGTTTGGAAAAATGCTTGCCGTGAAGCACTTTTGCAAAGGCCTGCATCTGTTCAATTCCCTTGCAAAGCATGAAGAATTTGGTACATCCAGAAACAAAAAGGTGCAGGACGATTGTCCAATAACAGTTCCAGACAACAGGAAATTACATTTTAAAAGATATGGAAGCTGCCACATCTTTTAATAGCTTCTTGCATTTCTTGAATCTGGAACACCTTCCTGCAAATATTTCTTAAACTGGCTTGCAGATAGCGGTATGTGATTAATGTTGTTTGCCTTTTAAAATAACATGTTTACACCTGTAAACTGTATTAGTTCGAATAAACGCCTTCTCACTTTGTTTAGAACTGTATTAAGTCCACATTCTTTTACTAGAGAGTGATGTTGATCTCTATGCATCAAAGATTTTTGTCATTCTAAGGATTAGAAAGGGCGTTTATTCGTCATTCTGCAAGTCAGGTAAGGAATATTTTAGGATACATTTTACCTAACAAGATACGTATACAAGAGGCTATTTTGCGAACCAGATCAGCAGTATTTGGATACATATTAATGCTTTGAAAAGAAATTTATGCTTTGAAGAAACTCCACAGAAGAAGGAACAAAACCTCAAGTGATTTTCGTGTCAGAATCATTATTAAAGACTCAAGGGTTGCGTTTATTCGAACAAATATGGTGAGTGAATTTGTTTTTTATGCCTTTGTGACTTGATGCATGCTTTAATAGAGTATATTTGTTAATATTCTTCTTTAAATATATTTCAGTTTGTCATTTTCGTTTTTGAAAAAAATGTCTCCCTTTTTTTTCCAGAATTGTTTTATAATGAAGGAGAAGAACAGATGGAGCAAGGAGCCCTGCAGTGTGCTGCATTTTCAGATTCTGAAGAATGTATAGATCAAAGTCTTTTTAGTCCATCTGAAAGCATCAAACCCTCTTTCACCAAAAAGCTGAAATTTCAGTCGGTTGTGGAGGGTGAAACAGCAGCGTTTAAGTGTAAACTTGTAGCAATGCCAAGTCCAACAATTTTGTGGTTTCATAATAACAGACAGATACAAAAGGAGCACCATCGTAAAATACACACAGTGAGTAAAATGCACATGCATGCAACCAGTTTAACAATTGAGGGGATTCGAGAAAAAGATTCAGGGAGTTACAGAGTCATGGCAATTAACACTGAGGGATCGGCTGAGACCACAGCATCGCTTCTTGTATCACTAAGGGAAGAGCAAGATGTAACTTATTTTAGCCATTCTAGAGCTTCAATAAAAGCACACTCGAGTTCTGATTCGCTAGCAGATTCTACAAAAGAAAGGAAATTCAGAGTAGAACTAAGATGTGTAGGCTCTCCTTTCGACAAAACAAGTAAAGGGCAAACAAAGGGGCGTCATAGATCAAAAAGCACTCTTTTCAGAACTATGTATTTTAGAACATCCTCCCCATCACGAGCAACAGAAAGAGATAACACATTGGAGACGGCATCTGAACGAGCACGCTCTCCTACTCCAATGTATGAGCGCTACGAGAGGTTCAGTGATCGGTACAGTGATATATACTGTGACAGATTCACAGGCCGTGACCGATACAGTGATAGGTTTAGTGATAAATTCAGTGATCGCTGTAGCGATAAGTACAGTGACAAATTCAGCGATACAGAGAGCCTTCATGGAGAGGTTAAAGCAAAACTAAGTCTATTACAAAAGGCTGTCAAAAAGAAAAAGAGGCTCTCTATATCCACAATGTCCTCATCTGAGTTTGAGCTGGAATCAGTAACAAGTGAGCCTTGTTACACTGACAATGTTGAGAGACTTAGAGTTAAACCATCTACGTTGCCTGAACTTCAACATGTTATCCGCCCTGGTGAACAAACTGAAACTATTAGAGATCCATTAGATTTTCAGAACAGACTAGAAAGAATAACTGGTATCGGGTCCCAGTCAACAGAACGAAGAAGCAGACATTCTTTTGAACCTCAGTCAAGATCTAGAGCACTAAGAATGATGAAGGGTGAACTTCCTCTTGAAGAATCTCTGAGAAAAGGCGTTCAATTGGATGTATCTGATGAACAGATGTGTCAAAGTATTACGTCGAAAGAGGATTCAGAAAAGGGGATAGAATATGATGTTTTATTACGTAAAGATGAGGCTAGTTTAGGGAAATGGGATGAAGAGGCAGAAATCACAAGTAAAGAACCCTTTGTGCTACAGTGGTTAGCGGCAGGAGAGACCTCTGAACAAGGAAGCAAGGTTAAAGAGATGACCTCATTACACGAAGAGTCTCAAGAAAAAGAGCCTTCTGTAACAAAGCCAGTGAAGCCTATAAAAGAAATATTTTTTGGTGATGAAGGTAAAACTGTTGCATTGCAGAAATTAGAACCTAGAGCTATGTCTGTGGAGAATATCCTTGAGAAAAACCTGGAGAGTGAGTGCTTAGAAAGTGAAGACCAGTTTCTAGCTCAACGCATTCGGAAATGGCAGCAAGATGTCCAATGGGATGAAGGAGAGCATAAGAAAAAGGAACCATACGAAATGCAATGGTTAGAGATAGAAGACGTTTCCAAACAACATAAAGTAGAGGAGATCAACCCACCACATGAGTTGCCTGCAGATAAAGGGTCCTCAGAAATTAAGGCATTGAGGGTAAAAGACAAAGGCATTTTCACAAATGTTGGTCCTGAACAGGAATTAGATCAAACAACTCTCCCTATTGAGCACATCCTTGAGCAAAACTTGCAGGGTGAGGACTTAGAGGGTCAGGTCATTCGAAAATCAAAAGAAGATTTGCATACTGATCAGACAGAGTCTATTCTTTTTCAAAAGCCTTTTGGTAAAGGTCAGAAAGAGGAGGGAGCCATTTTAAGAGCTCAAAAGGATTCTTTGTTTACAAAATCTTCAAGATCTTCCAATAAAGAAAAACGTACGCGTGAACTTTCAAGTGAGAGTGACTTACATTTATCAAGAGAAAGAATAAATGAGTTAAAGAATGAGAGTGAATATGTCAGTGAAAAAGAAGCATTGACCCAACGCATCATGAAATGGCAACAAGATGTCATTACTGAGCAAGGACAGCCTCTTGAGCTAGATCCTGATTGGAGTGGTGTTACTGAAAGTTCCTTGGAAAGGGGAGCACATAAAAACGATGAGGCAGAAGAGATTCAAGCACCGCCAACTCAGAAAACAGCAAAAGAGAAGTTTTTTACTGATGTTTCTTCAAAGTCTAAAATACACACACAGTTTGTTTCTGAGGCGGACAGTGAGAGGTTAAGAACTGAAAGTGACTACTTTGTCAGTGAAGAAGAGGCTCTAGCTAAGCGCATTAAAAAATGGCAACAAGACATTCCAATTGAGCAAGAAGAAAGTGTTGAATTAGAGTCAAACTGGGCTATTGCAGAACACTTACAATCTTCAGAGGAAACCCTAGAGACAACCAATATATCCGCCGCTTTTCCAAAAGTGGATGTACTGCCATATACCAAAGCTGAGGGGTTTATGGACAGTACAGTTTCGACACATGTGACAGAAGATGTTAAAAAACACAATATAGTTCAGAAGGATCATGGTCATGTAGATGTCTCAGTGCCTAGTCAGGAACATGGAGTAAGGGAGCAACAGAAAAGCCTCTTAAATCAAGAAATCTCCAGTTCTGCCTCCATCCCAGCTAAAGTGTCTGAGAGTGTGGTGAAACAGGAAGCACCTTTGTTTGTGGTGATATTAGCGCCAGAGATTGAGGTAAAAAGAGGTGAGATGACTGAACTCAGCTGCAAATTCCAGGGGGATCCATCTGTTTCATGGTTTAAAGATGGCCGTCTGATTACAAGAGACCCAGATTTTGATATACGTACAAAGTCAAACTCGTCAACGCTGACAATTTATTATCCAACCATTCACCATCAAGGTGTGCTTACATGTAATATTGCAAACAAACATGGAAAATCCAGTACTTGTTGCAATTTCAAAGTAACTGATGATGATCCGTCAAAAACAGAGATAGGATCTACTCAGGAAGTTAAAGTAATAGATGAGCCAATTTTTAGTGAGGAAGAAATAATCGAGGAGGAGCTTCAGTCTCTATTGAGTCCTGTGATTGATAGCAAGTACACATTGCAGGTACCACAGGCAGAGATACACATACCAAAGACTTCAGATGTTTCAGTTCATTCGTCACCAGTTGAGATCAGAATAACTGCTCCAACTCCAGTGCCAGATATGGCTGATGTGGCTAAAGCATCATTTGAGCCTTTTGAGCAAAACTCAGAGTCACCCCTTGGTGATGGTGACTCTCAATCCATGAAACACAAATTTACATTTTCTTTTGACAATGGCTGTAAGCCTCCCCAGGTAGTTAGAGAGCTGGAGAACATTAGTGTGTCCGAGGGACAGACTGCCTTACTTGAATGTGTAATCACTGGAGAACCAACACCGGACACCACTTGGTTCCATGATGGTGTTTGCTTAGATTTTAATACAAGTAAATACCGATTTGAGGCAAAGGATGAAAGTTACAAACTTTACATTGATAAGTTCACAAATGCGGATGCTGGAATATATAGATGTTCTGCATCTAACAAGTTTGGGAATGCTGAAAGTGTTTCTGATGTGTCTTTTGATCCTGCTACTTTGGACACATCAATTGTGGCATTAGAAATAGATAACCATTGTAGTTCTTTTGGTCTTTTAGACACAACTATGGTTGAAACAAAGACATTATCAGGTTCTTCTATACTATCCCAAGAAATTGTTACCACAAGTGAGAATGTGTTCCTTCATGACTCTCCTGCTGAATTTCAAGATATCAGTAAAAGAGATGAACCCCAGTTCCCACAGTCAGATGCTATCAAACCGAAGCGTTTAAAGAAACCAGCTTTAGATATGCCTGCTATAACAGGATGTGGTTTGCACTCGTCTGGGGCAGAAGTTAAAGTATCTAAATTAAAACAAGCATTTGAAGGGCCAACAGAAGCTGGGAGTGAGTATACTGAAGCAATTTCACAAACCAATGAAGTTTCCTCTTTTCCCGTTGACGAAATTCCAGAGTTTACTCTTGAGCCTGAACAAACTATGGGAATTCTCTCAAAGGATGAGATGGAAGCCTCTTTGGTTGATTCTACAATTTCCCCTATAAAAGCTCAAACTGATTTTTTAGAGGAGGATGTAGACGATACAAGATGCATTTTAGAAGATAAGTCAGAAATGAGGATGCCTTCTCTAGAATCAAAATTGTTTGACTCACAACATTTTGTATCCCTAGCAAATGTTACAGAGGTGCAACAATCACCCTCTTTAATTAGGCCTCAGGCTAGACTACCAGAGACAATTAGGTCTAAAGAAAGTCCTGATAGTCCTAAGTCTACTGTGGCGAGCACGCTCGAGGAAAGACGAACTGATGATGATACACAGAACAGGCAAAGTGATACTGATCAAAAATCTGTCAGTGTAGAAACAATGGAGATGTCAGTTGAAACAACAAAGCCTGTAAAAATGGATGACATAAGTGACGAAAGAACTTTAACAATGGACAAACAACCTAATGAAGTAAAAGCTGATAGATTAGAGGCTTCTGATATGGGTTTGCAGTCAAACAAAGATTCCCCTTCTTCAGAGCACCAACAGAAAGAACAGAATAAATGTGCTAGGATTGAGGTTGGTGGAGCTACCAAACTTGAAGAAGAGGAAGTAACTTTTAGTGCTGTGTATGATTACTACAACCCACCTACTGATTGGGGGCGACCTTTGTCACCAGAATCAGAAATGTCTATAGAAGTAGGGAGCACATTCAGTGAGGAGATGGCAGACATAGAACGCTTCTACACGCCAGCTTCATCTACAGAGATTTCTCAAATTCAGAAGTCCCCAGTATCTTTCCATACGCCCTCAGAGACAACTCCAGAATATCCATTTTCCCCTGTGGAACACAAGAGACAGTCAACTAGCTCTAGTGAAGGTTTTTGTTCACCAACTAAGTTTCTCCATTCTCCGGACGATGAAGATATTGAAACAAGTCCCCCTGTGTTTACTATCGATGAGCGAATGATTCTTCCAGAATGTCGGGGTTCACTAGGTTTGGGTACTCTTCAGGAAAAGGTTCAGGGAATACCCCCAGCCTTTCTTAAGCCCCTTTCAAAACGAAGAATATTTGAAGGTGATTCCTTACTGTTCAGTGCTGAAGTATTTGGACTACCCACTCCTGAAGTTAAATGGTTCAGAAACAAAACTGAGCTTTTCGCAGATGGGAGGATTAATATCGAAAGAGAAGGGGACAACATTGCCCTGGAAATCAGGAATCTCACTAAAGCTGACCAAGGAGAATATATCTGTGAGGCTTTTAACTATGTTGGTGAGGCAAAAAGTGTTGCATTGGTGGTTGTTATATCCCAGGAAGCAAGGCTTATGCTGCCCCCTCCGACTGTTACGCATCAACACGTCATTGAGTTTGATGTTGAGGAGGATGAGGATCAATCAAGGTCTCCCTCCCCTCAAGAAATCTTGTTGGAGGTTGAGCTCGATGAGAACGAGGTGAAAGAATTTGAAAAACAAGTGAAAATTGTGACTATTCCAGAGTATACAGCAGACAACAAAAGTATGATCATTTCTCTCGATGTTCTACCAAGCATGTTTGAGGAAGGAGCATTGGATTTTATTGCTCAAGAAAGTGAAGACTTAAAAATAGCTTTTGAAGTTACAGAAATGCCTCCACGTTTCATAAACCCCATATATGACATTGAAACACCTGAAAATACAAATGTTATGTTTGAATGTTCTCTAATGGGTATTCCATCACCAATTGTGTCTTGGTACAAAGGGAATATAAAGGTTCCTTTAGATAAGAAAAAGTTTGTCTGTAGTTCAGATGGTGATAATCATTTCCTTAAAATTCTCAAAGCAAACACACATGACAGTGGGATATACACTTGTAGAGCTATTAATGTTGTTGGTGAAACACTTTGTAGGGCCTCGCTAATGGTAATGAGCACACAAGCATTCACTGGAAAGACGAGGGGAAGAGAACTAACTGCAGTTTCTCTCGGTAGTGCGAAAGTTCAACCTCAGAAGTTTGACTTGGTTGTTGGGAATTCTTCATTTGATGGTGAACAGGCATCAGAGATAGAGCTTGAATTTGAGTTTCAGCAAGAATCCGATGAATCGCAGAAAGCAGTCAGACTAGTTGCTGTTACTGACAATGAGACGAGTGAGCAAGGAGAAAAGTACGTAAGCATT
This sequence comes from Danionella cerebrum, assembly GCA_007224835.1. Classification (NCBI taxonomy): domain Eukaryota; kingdom Metazoa; phylum Chordata; class Actinopteri; order Cypriniformes; family Danionidae; genus Danionella; species Danionella cerebrum. The sequence continues at coordinate 167,633 of SRMA01025643.1, forward strand.
AATTTTGATGTTTTTGCAGATCCTTCAAAAGATGACAAAATTGAATTCAAAGGTAAATCTACAAATACTTGTAGCTTTCATTTTCAGGTTACTGAAATCCCCCCAAAATGCATAATTCCATTACAAAATGTCAGTGCTGCAGTAGGAACGCCTGTGATGCTTCAGTGCTTAGTGAGTGGTAAACCAAATCCTATCGCAGAGTGGTACAAAGATGGTGCTCCTGTAACAAATGCTAGATATATTATCCAAGAGAAAGCATCAGGACATTTTAATCTGCTAATAACAAACGTGACTCACAGTGATGCTGGTGAATTCAAGTGTGTCATTCAAAACAAAGCTGGTTGCACTGAAACAACATCATTGTTAGAGGTGTTGTAATTTGAACTCTTTTAAAATGTGAAGATTATGAAACACGGGCAGACAGGTTTGACGTTTTGTTTACTTTGAAGTAATGTAGTATACACTTGTTATGTATTAGCTGTAAATTATTGTTAAAGTATGTATAGTTTTGCTGGTCTATGCTTGAAAGGAATTTTACTAAATGTTAAAAAAAGAGATAGAATACTTTAAAATTAAACTAATTTAAGCAAATGTAACAAAATTCTCTACAAAGAGAAGCCCAGTGATTTACAGTTATCAAATACATTTATGTTTTGTTGTATAGTTCGATTACTTTTTCCAAAACTGGAGGTAAAGGGTTAAGATTTAATTGGTTGTAAATAGAAAATAAAAGAAAATAGGTTAGATTAGCATTAGAATTTTAGATTAGCATTTTGTCTCATTAGTTAAATATACATTTGTTGGTAATATTAGAAAAAGATGAATGAGCTGATATTTGTGTTCTCTACATTGTAATTTTGTGAACTAGAAAAATAAATAAAATTGTCTCTGAAAAAGTTTGCTGCCATCCAGGTGTTGTTTCTTTTTGAATTCTTGAGGGCAGTATGTCCGCTTCTTGATCAATACTAACTCAATTTTGCTTTCTCGTATTATTTTTATGAACCTTTAATTCCATTATTTTCATACAGAATTTTCTAGTATGACTATGGAGACAGAAGAAGAAGAAGAAACCTTCAGCACATCGCTGCATTTGCCAGAGAAATCAAAAACACTTGAACTCAAGCCAGAGCAAAAACATTTTTCTAGTTCTTTGGAAAGAAAGACTGAGAAACCTGTATTTCAATCTAAGCTTACACCTGCAGAGGTTACCGTTGGGGAGTCAGTAAAATTTACTGTTACAGTATCTGGGTTTCCCAAGCCACAAATTCAGTGGTTCCACAATGGAAAGCCCATCACTTCTTCTGCGATCTTTAAATTTGTAGAAGAGAGAGATGAGTACACTTTAATAATAACAGAAGTCAAGAAGGAGTTTGAAGGAGAATACTCTTGTAGTGCCAGAAATAGAATTGGCCAAACCACCTGCAAGACAATATTAAAGGTAGAACTGAGTCATTTGTCTGCAGCAGAAAAATGGGTTGAAAAAATGTTCAAAATACCTGGGCAGCCTCCATGCTTCAGCACACAAATCCTGCCTGTTCAGTGTGTTGAGGGTAGTGAGGTGAAATTCCAGTATAAAATTACTGGTAACCCATTTCCAAATATTCAGTGGTTAAAGGGAGGTTCTGAGATTAAACCAGGCCAGACATGTTCTGTTGTCTGCAATCAGGATGGCTCAGGACACCTTATTATGAGTAATATTCAAAAGAAAGACAGTGGTATCTACACATGCCAGGCTGTCAATCCTTTTGGAGAGGCAAGCTGTAGTGCTGAGTTGATAGTTTTCCACAAAAAAGTGGCTGTGTTACATAAACAGAAGACAGGTCAGGAGCATACAAGTTATAAGGTCTCTGTGAAAGAAGAAGTCACTGAAGATGATGGGATGATTAGCACCACTGGTACAGAAGTAAGGAAAATTATTGAGAGTGACCAAGTTGACACCATGCATGACTTGGATGTTTCCATTGCAACTGTCCGCAAAGAGCAGGTCACCCATCAAGCTGCAGTGTTGCAGTCTCATGAAGTGCAAGAGAGAGTCGTATCGGCTACAGTTAAGCCAGAGGCAGCTGTGGCAACCCCTGCAAAACAGCTTCAAATGGCTACTATGACCTCAGCAGTTCAAGAACACCAAGGGTTCATAGAACAGCACTTTGAACGAATCAAAAGTCCAGAGGTTACAGGAATTGAAATTAGAAAAGAGCATCCATCACAAGTCATGTCCGCCATAACTGAGAGCGTAACACCACTGTTGATTGTCAAAGCTGAGCAACTATCGACTACACAATCAGAGCAGATTAAGGCATCTCCTGAACCGAGGTATCTGATATCAAGTCACCAGGTTGAGACAAAACTTCCTCTTGTTAAAGAACATTCCGAGATTTTACCTCATACTCAACAGGAAAGGGGTTACCAGGTTAAAGAAGGTGTTAAAATTCTTTACAGTGCGGTCTCAACTGAGAAACAACAGCTCACAGAGGGTCACTCGAAAGAACTGGCAAATCAAGACCCTACCTTTCAGACATCAGTGCAGAAAGAACCACATAAGCCCATTGTCCTTTCAGCTAATGAGATGGTTAAGACTTTATCTAAAGAAAAGTCCTTATCTGTGCAGAGACCGACTGAAGAGTCTGGATTTCTTGTCAAAGACTGTGCACTTAAATCGGCTCTTGTTGCTGAGGAAAAGCATCAGCTCCAAGCTGACCAGTTCTCTCTGATCCCTAGTTTAGATAGTGCCATTTCAGTTCAGTCACAGAGAGAAGAAGAGCAAGTTCTACATTTGCAGGTCATCAAAGATCAAGATATTCTTCCAAGTGAAGGCAGGTTTAGTGGTGAGAAACCAAGTCCGGAGCAAGCAAGTCCTCTAAAATGCTCTCTTCTTAAGCACACAATGTCGGTAGATTTGCAGAAAACTGTGACATGTGAGGAGTATGCTCAGTTTTCAGCACAGGAAACAACACTTTCAGTTCAGCCTGACAAGGAGGCTTCTGCTCCTTTGCATCTCCAGGCAGTTCAATCAGAAAATCTTTTGACAAAGGAAGGGATCATCTCTGTGGAAAAGCCAGATGAACAAGTAGCTTTGCAGACGCAAGAAAGAGCCCGTCATCATGCAGCAAGCACAGAAGAGAAAATTGAGCATACAGCAGATTTTTGTAAAGAGCTTGCCACGTCTGTAACCGGTGTGCAGTCTGAAATCAGAAAAGAACCCAAACCTGAAAGTATTCTTCAAGTCATCTCGGCACCAGAGCCTTTGCAAAAGGAAACACCTTTTGTTAGTGAAGTTAAACAAAAACGTGCCCTTGTTCAGAAAGAAGATCATTGGAACATTGTGCATGTTCCATCTGTGTCAGAAAGTCAGGACATAGAAGAAGCACACACAGAGAATATAGGAACAATCGAAACATTTGTGTCTACAAGCAAAGTCGAACCAAAAATTAAATCTGGACTAATTCATGTTGAAGAAAAGGATATCTCAACAGAGAGTTGCCTTGTTCTTGAAGACACTGAACAAGACTTTGCACTCCAAATTCAAGAAGGACAATCTGTTAGACAGTCAGTTTTAATGGAAGAGAAGCATGTGATCAAAAGTGAGCTTTCTCAGGATATTACCAAATCTGAAACAACAACTGCAGTCATTCATGAGCAGAAGATGAGTTCTCTTTTAGTGACGGAATCAAGAGAGAGCCAAACTCTTCCTAAAGAGCTCACTTTTGTGATTTCTTCTCCAAAACCCCATTCACTGGATGTAAAAAACCAATTAAGAAGTGCCCTTTCAACTGCTGTTGCTCTTGACCAACCACTGATTCTAGCAGATTTTGTGGAGAGTTTAGAATCTGTTGAAATTCTTGAAGTAAAAGAAAGGAAGGAAGCTAAGAATGTCATGTTTACTTATCTCATCACAAGTTCCAGTGCCCCGCTTGAAATTACAATTGCTTTTGAAGGCGAGTATCCCCAGACTGCCGATCTCAGAAGTGAACTTCAAGCAGCTTTCTACTCCATTGTCTATCGGGAGCAACATGTTCTCACATCTGAACAACCTGGTATAATGCAAATCGACAAGCCCCAAAGATTACATGTTACCAAGGCTTCCAGAAAAGATATACTTTCACCCATAGTGGAAACATTTAGACTGACTGAAAGCGTAGAGCCTTTCACATCACCAGAGTCTCATTCTGCCACTGTGAAAACAGAAACCAAAGAGTCCTTTTTGTCCTTAACAGCTAAAGAGCAAGCTTTTGTGCAAGAGTCAAAAATACAACAAGCAAAGGAATCGCAAACTGTGACGCAACAGTCGATTCAAGTTGAGCAATGGGAATCCAGATCTTTAACAGTAAAAAGCCATGAAATAGATGCTGGAAGTTCAGCAGGGACTTTTCCCATCAAACAGCCCACAGAGGTAACAGTCCAGAAAAAAGACACAGAGGAATACATAACTGAAGCATTTATGGAATTAGAGAAAGAGGAAATTAGAGAGGGTTATCCAGTTTTTGAAAGCTTTTTGGAGGATGTTGTAATAGAAGAACATTCTGAGGCAACTGTTTCATTGACTATTCGATATGCAAAGAAAGTAGATTGGCTTTTTGACGGAAAAGTAATTAAATCTGGCAAAGAGTTCAAGTGTTTCAAAGAACATGACAAATACACACTAGTAATCAGCAAAGTCACGAAGGATCATCAAGGACAAATTACCTGTGAGGCTGTAGGTGATGCTGGCAAGATATCAACTTCGTCCCACCTCACTGTGACCTCAAGAGGTTGGAATTACAGGAATATTTGCCATCCAATTCCACGCAACTAACTCTTGCCATTCATAGCTGTGAATTCCGACACATTTATTTTTTTCACATCACTGAAACATTAGCATGTCTTCACTTCTTCACATCAACTCTTAACCCACTGGATCTTTCAGTGCCATTTCAACGTTCACCGTCTTCTTCACTCCTGCAGCATTAGGATCTTTGTTTTTTCCATCTCTGGGATTTCTTCATTGAGCACCCCATATATTATCTTATTTTGCATGTGTTCACGGATGTCTGTTCATTATTCACTTTTCATCCAATGTGTTTTTCACCATTTCTTTAAAGTCACTCCTGGATTATTCTCAGCCTTTCACAATAAATGGCAGTTTCTTCAAAAATCAATGTACTGTTTTTACATTTAACTAATTTTAAGGTGTTGTTTGAAAGTGCCAGTTATTGGTAGAAATCTTGCAGGTCAATATATTTTGTTGTACTAATTAGCTTTTTTTTGTGCACAATTAGTGCCACCTGTTTTTAGGCACAGAATTCAAAATCTGGAGGTCAACGTTGGAAGTCCAGCAAAATTTGAATGCGACATTGAAGATGCTCCTGGTGTGACTTTCAAGTGGTTCAAGTCTGGTTCTGAACTCAGACATAGCGACAAATGCAGGATTGTCAGCTTTCATCACACCACATCCCTGGAGATCTTCAGCCCGTCTGTTGCTGACAGTGGAGAATTTACTTGCAAAGCTTCCAATCGCCATGGAAGCGACAGCTGCTCAGCTAAACTAAGTGTGACAGGTAAGACATGTTTATCTTTCTCGTTTTCTGCTGGTTTTCACTTCTCAACCTTGGGGTTGGTGTGTTTTGCCTTTGATACTTTGTTGATTTAAGTTATTGGTGTCTTCTTACCTTCTGTAGAAATGTTTCCTCCTGAATTTGTTTCAAAGCCTGATTCAATGGCATTATTTGTTGGCAAGCAAGCAAAATTTCAGTCCGTGATTTCTGGTTCTGACCCAATGAATGTTGTCTGGCATAAAGACAACATTGCCATTTCTCTTGATGACCACTACAAAGCATCCTCTGACCAGAACAAGCATTTTCTTGAAATTTTTAACCTACAAAAAAGCGATCAGGGAACATACCTTTGCAAAGCTTCAAACAGTGTTGGCATGGCTACATGCTGCGCTGAGCTGAGAGTTGTGGATAAACCGAGCTTTGTGACGAGCTTCCAGTCAACTACTATTGCTGTTGGAAACCAGTTACGTCTTGAGTGTCAGGTAGATGAAGACACAGGAGTTTCTATCACATGGATGAGAGATGGGAAGAAACTCCATACTTCAATGGACTGTAAACTTGCATTTGATGAAAAAGTTGCCTGTCTTGAAATTCAGAAGTCCAAAATCAAAGATACAGGTACTTATACCTGCACTGCTGCTAATGATGCTGGAAGCAGCAGTTGCTCTTCTATGGTGACAGTGCAAGGTAAGACCTAGAGATTAATACATTGAATGCAGTATTTGAACAAAATCTGCATGACTGGTATTAATTTATTTGTGTGTGAGCAAAGTTTTTATACTGCTTTTGCATCAATGGCTTTTATTTGCTTTAAAATGTTTACTGCTGTTTTAGATCTTGTCTCTTTCTTGCGGAGATTTCCTTATCTTTTTCCTGTTTATTTTTTAACGATTAGAACCTCCAGTCTTTGTGAAAAGGCTGGAGCCTAAGATCTTATGGAAGAAAGGGATGTCATCCCGACTTTCATGCACAGTCAAAGGATCTCCAGAACTTCACGTGACTTGGTTTGTGAACGACAAACCACTTATCTCTTCTGATAGACACAAAATCATCTTCAAATCCAATCAAGCCACTCTTGAGATTGCTGACCTGTCTGAATCTGACAGTGGAAATTACACTTGTGAAGTTATGAATGAGGCTGGTTGCGAAAGCTGCAGCTGTCAAGTAACTGTTAAAGGTGACACTTGGGATTTTTATTTGTTTCCCATTGCTTTGAGATGGAAGTTGACAGCTAAATCATTTTGATCTTGTCCTTCTTAGAACCTCCTGCGTTTAAAAAGGAGTTGCTAACGATGGAGGTTGTGAAAGGCTGCACAGCCTTGCTTCAATGTGAAGTTACAGGCTCCACTCCATTTGAAGTGACCTGGTTTAAAAACAAAAGCCCAGTATCATCTGACAGAAAGCACAGCATTGTCTCAAAAGACACCATTGTATATTTGGAAGTCAAATCATTTGAAAGTGCTGATGTTGGAGATTATCAATGCAGCATTTCCAATGATGTAGGTAAAATTACAACCAAAGCCATAGCGAAGCTTAAAGGTTAGTAAAAATAATGTTCGGGATAAACAAATCCAATCTGTTCTTATATTAACATTTTATGCGATTTACACATTAATTCCTTTTTATTCAGACCCACCATCCTTTGCAAAGAAGGTTGAGAACACCACCGCCGTTTTAGGGAGTGCTGTGAAACTGCAAGGAAATATTAAAGGTTCTGCTCCAATCACAGTTCAGTGGTTTAAAGATTCAGAACTAGTCAGAGATGAAGATATGACTATTAATACCACATTTGAAAACAACATTGCTATTCTAACAATATCAAACGTGGCCATAAATCATGGTGGGAAATATACTTGTCAAGCCGAGAATGAAGCTGGAAGGCAAAAATGTGAAGCTGTTGTGTCGGTTCAAGGTTAGATTAATTTATTTTTCATTTTATACTTGCAGTCCTTTTTCTTGTATTGGATTGTTTATACTTTTGTTGTTCTTAAAGAACCAGCCAGGTTTGTCGAGAAACCCCCTTCCATCAACGTGACTGCAGGTGACTCTGCAACTCTTGAATGCAAAGTTTCTGGAAGTCCAGATCTCAAAGTAAAATGGTTTAAAGGTGGCAAAGAGGTGACAGGGGGTCGAAAGTACAAAATGTCTTTCAAAGACAATGTGGCAGTCCTAAAAGTTCTCTCGGCGGAGAGAGGAGATAGCTGTGAATACAAAGTTGAAGTTTCAAATCGGGTTGGAAAAGAACTAAGCACTTGCTCAATCAATGTTCTTGGTTAGTGCTGTTTTTTTAAATATCTTATAGTTTGTGTTTCTTTTGTGTTGTATTTCTCATTAGTTCTGTTCTCATCTATTTCATTTGAGTAGATAAAACAATACCTCCAACATTCACAAAAATGCTTAAAAAGGTAGATGGAAATGTTGGGGTAACTGTTCAACTCGAATGCAAGGTGTCAGGATCCCAACCTATATCAATATCTTGGTTCAAAGATGGAAAGGACATCACAACTGGAACAAAATATAAAGCTGAAATGCAGGAAACCACTTCAATACTGAAAATAACCACTTTAGAGACCTCAGATGCTGGTGTATTCACTTGCCATGCAACAAATGCTGCAGGACACAGTGAAACAAGTGGAACCGTTTCTGTCAAAGGTTCGAAATAAAGAAGTCATGCTAGTTTAATGTTTTACTCTTTGTTGTCTACTTGGAATTTAGCTGTTTAACGTAATCTCTTTTCACCATCCCTTTGGAATAATTTTAGAGGCCCCAGTCTTCTCTGTGGAACCTAAAAGCCAAGATGTTATACCTGGAACAACAGTTGTCCTAAAAGCTGCCTTCACTGGGACGGCACCATTTGTTATTAAGTGGTTCAGAGAAGACAAAGAAATCTTAACTGGAGGATCTTGCTTCCTCAAGAAAGAAGCCACATCAAGTTCTTTGGAGCTGCATTCTGTTAAGCCATCTCAGTCCGCAAAATACACCTGCCAGGTTTCCAACGATGCTGGAAGAGTCTCAAGCACGGCTACCTTATTTGTGAAAGGTGCCTTTGTATACTGTTTGTTATTATTGTTATTCACTCTTTTATTCTTTAAGTGCTTGATTTATCTTGATGTGTCTATTCTCTTCTTGTAGAACCTCCAAAGTTTTTGATGAACCTTGACAATACTAAGCTAGTATTGAATGGAAGTCATGCAACTTTGGAATGTAAAGTGACTGGCAGCCCAGAGATCAGAATTAGATGGTTTAAGAATGAGACTGAAATCGGCTCAGATCCGAAATATCAAATAACCTTCACCGACTCAATTGCTACCTTAAAGATTTCCAATTGCTTTGTTGAAGACAGTGGAGACTATATCTGCCAAGTGGCAAATGAAGCTGGTAGCGATAAATGCAGTTGCTTGCTTACAGTCAAAGGTTTGTTTGAGCTCATCTTTTAAAAACTGTAGGTTCACGGGTACTTTTTAATAACCTGGATTTTCTAATCTCAGAACCTCCGGAATTTATCAAACCACTCGAATCCAGAGAAATTGTTAAAGGCACAGATGTTTTGCTAGAGGGAACTGTGTCAGGCTCATCTCCCTTCGAGATTTCCTGCTTCAAAGACTCAAAGCAGATCCGAAATGATAGACGGCACATCATAAGTCTGACAAAAGATGTTGTAGCTTTTCAAATTTTCAAATTTGAACCCGGGGATGTTGGAAAATATAAGTACACTATTGGAAATGAAGTAGGACAGGCCTCCTGTGAATTTCTCGTTATCATGAAAGGTTGGTAAAGCAACGGAACTCTTCTTTTTTGGCAATGATGGTAACCATATTGTGCTAACATATATCATATTTCTCAAATAGAGCCACCAACATTTGTGCAGAAGATGGAAAACACAAACATAATTCTTGCCAGTGACTTATCCTTAAAGTGTGTTTTGAAAGGGTCAATGCCAATGACCGTCTTTTGGACGAAAGATGAACATGAAATTAGAGAATCTGAGCATTTTCAGATCTCCTTCGAGAATCAGATTGCAGAGATGCACATTTCCAGTGTGCAGTTGACACATGGCGGAAAGTACACATGCAATGCTCAGAATGAGGCTGGTAGTCAGAAATGTACAGCAGTACTTACAGTTAAAGGTGTGTAGTATATGTTTTTCTTTTATTGTGGTTTGTATCCAAAAAGTAGCTCTTTTTGGTTTATTCATAGATGTTTTATCTTAATTACAGAGCCTGCAAACATCACAGAGAAAGCCAAGTCTGTCAGTGTTACAGTAGGAGATCCTGTAATTCTTGAGTGCAGATACACTGGTTCTAAAGTCCTTAAAGCTAAATGGCTCAGCAATGGCAAAGAGATAATTTCAGGCAGAAAATATAAAGTACAGAGTACTGATACAAGTTCCATTTTGAAAATCCTTTCTGCTGAGACGAGCGATTCTGGAGAATATACTTTTGAGATTTCAAATGATGCTGGAAGGAGCAGTTGTGAGGCAGTTGTTACAGTATTAGGTATGGTAGAAAAGCACATGGACAGCTATGGATTATTGCTATCCATATCAAAACTGACATGTTTTATCTTCACTATAACAGATCAAATTATCAAACCTTCCTTCACAAGGAAATTGAAAGAAATGGAAAGTATAAAAGGATCTTTTGCACAGTTGGAATGTCTGGTCTCTGGATCTCTTCCCATAACAGTCACTTGGTTCAAGGAAAATAAGGAGATTGAGATTGATGAAAAGCACAAAAGCATATTCTTTGAGAATGCAGCATCTCTGGAGATCAGTCGTCTTGATAGTTCCGACAGTGGAAATTATACCTGTATCGCTGAAAACAAAGCTGGCACTGTTCAATGTTCGGGCCTGCTGAAAGTGAAAGGTTTGAAATTACTTTTTTTCTTCAAGTGATGCAATTAATTAGTTTAGTTACAAAGCCTTAATGTCTTCTTTGGATTTCTTATATTCAGAACCTCCGTCAATTGTTGAGAAGCCTGAATCACAAAATGTCATCCCAGGATCCAAAGTGCTATTTAATGTGCTCTTGTTTGGAACACCTCCTCTGACCATTAAGTGGTTTAAAGACAAGAAAGAGGTGTCATCTGGAATCGACTGTTCACTTCAGAAAAGTGACACTTCTAGCTCACTTGAGCTCTTTTTCGCTAAACCCTCAGACTCTGGAGAGTACATCTGTGAAATTAGTAATGACGTTGGATCTGATTCTTGCCAAGCGATGCTCTTCGTTAAAGGTTTGATTTGAAATAATCAATATGTCTTTCCAGGAATTTGTTAAATGCCTCAAAAAGTGATTTTTCCCTTTTTTCAGAGCCCCCGAAATTTACTCGTAAACCTGAAAAAATAACCGTTGTAAAACAAGGACAACTGGTAGCATTTGAATGCCAGATCACAGGGACTCCAGAAATAGACACCTACTGGTTCAAAGATGGAAATGAGATAAATCAGAGTGACAAGTATAAAATTACTTTTGACGGTTGTCTTGCACGGCTTGAGATCAGTAGCAGTGAAATCAAAGACAGTGGTGTTTACTATTGTGAAGCCCGCAATGAGGCAGGCAGTGAGAGTTGTATTATGGAGCTAAAAGTGAAAGGTTTGTATGGATTCTGATTAGATTGTTTATTTCATTAAAATGTCATTCAAATTTTCATGTATTTTTTTCAGAGCCACCGATTTGTATCAAGCAATTGAATCTTTCTGAAGTCGTAAATGGCTCGAATGCATATTTTGAATGTGTGGTAAAAGGCACAGCTCCTTTTGAAGTGACCTGGCAAAAAGATTCAAAGGATATTAAATCCAGCCTTAAGCATGTTATTCTGCAAAAGAATGGCTCAATAATGTCTCTCGAAGTGCAGAAATGCGATCATTTAGATGTTGGAGAATATCAGTGCATTGTTGCAAATGAAGTCGGCCGTTGCTCAAGTCAGACGGCACTCAGCATCAAAGGTCAGCTTTGAATTCTGTATTTTATATACAGGCCTTTACCTCTCTTAACCGGTTTTAAACTTTTTATCAGAGCCCCCATCATTTGTAAAGAGGATTGAAAATGCAGTCACTGTTCTTGGGAAAACCGTTGAGTTTAGATGTGATGTGAGAGGATCTCAACCTCTCTCCATTCAATGGCAGAAAGATGAAAACTGGATCTCAGAGGACCCTTCAATTGAAAGAAATTTTGAGAACAATACAGCAACTTTGAGAATCCCTGTATGCAAGCCCATTCACAGTGGAAAGTATACTTGCCAGGCTGTGAATGAAGCAGGACAGGAGAAGTGCTTTGCTACCCTTGTAGTGCAAGGTTGGTCATTTGGGTATGCTTTCTGTTATTGGCGATCATTTTGAACTTAAGGTTAATTGTGTTATTTTGTCATGTTAGAACCACCTCAAATTATTGAAAAGCCAGAGGTGATCAACGTCACTGCTGGAGACCCGGTTACTTTCGAGTGTAAAGTAACAGGCACCCCTGAGCTGAAAGTAAACTGGAGTAAAGAGGGTAAAGAAGTGATCCCTTCAAGGCAGCACAGCCTAAGCTACCTCAACAATGTCAGTCAACTTAAAATCCAGTCCGTCCAGCTGCAAGACAAAGGAACTTATATTTTTGAGGTTTCCAACCAAATCAGTGCCTGCAAGTGTGAAGTGACTCTTAACGTGCTCGGTAGGTCTTCATTGATTGTGACAGAAATTATATCAGTTTCAGTTTGTTTAGGATTTTCACTTTTCTGTTATTATCAGAACAAACTATCCCCCCAACCTTCACCAAACCTTTAATGGATATGGAGGAAATTCTAGGTACAAGTGTTACAATTGGATGTAAAATATCAGGATCGCTCCCTATAACAGTGGAGTGGGTAAAGGATGGAACTAAACTGACAGGAAGAACCAAACACAAGCTCGTGCACTATGACAATAGTGCTTCTTTGGAAATACAGTCTTTAGAGAAAGCTGACACTGGAACGTATACTTGCAAACTTACAAACAAAGCAGGCAGTTGCGATTCCAGTGGCACACTGAGGGTGAAAGGTCAGCTGGATTGTTTTAGTCTCATTTCTTATCATATCTCTGATGGCTGCCAGTATCTCAATGTATTTTCTTCTTTCTCGTTGATTTATTTAGAGCCTCCAAGCTTTGTGCTTCAACCAGAATCACAGGCTGTTGTACCGAATACCACTGTGCGCTTTAAAAGTACCTTTAAGGGTACGCCGCCCTTCACAGTGAAATGGTTCAGAGAGGATACTGAGTTGATTTGTGGACCCTCTTGTTTTATTGGGCTTGAAGGCCTCACGTGCTTCCTTGATCTTTTTGCTGTTGGAATTCCACACAGTGGGAATTACTCTTGCCAAATAAGCAATGATGCTGGTGCCGCAAAGTGCACCACAACCTTGTTCGTAAAAGGTTGGACCTCTTTTTAAGTTGCTCTTATCTTCTCTTCATTCTTTTGTCATGCTTCACCCATTTGCTTGACCTTGCCTCTTTTATTCAAAGCCTTTCGCCATCATCTTGCTTCATCATTGATGAGTTCATCATAATGCTTTGCTTCTTTTCAGCAATCATCTGCTTCTTATCATCTTCCATCATCTTGAATCCATTCTTAACAACTTATGTTTTAATTTTGGTTTCACAGAACCTCCAGAGTTTGTACAGAAATTGCCAACCACCAAAGTCATTAAGATTGGAGAGCCACTACAACTGGAATGCAAAGTTACTGGCTCAGCTCCTCTGAAAGCTAGCTGGTATAAAAATGATGCACTTCTTACTGATGGTGGCAACTTCAAAATGAGTTTTGAAAGCTCTGTGGCAGTCCTTAAAATCCTCACGACCACCTTGGAAGAAAACGGAGTCTACACTTGTGAAGTCCAGAATGATGCTGGAACTAAGAGTTGCAGCACCACACTCACGGTCAAAGGTTAGATTTGGATTAATATTTTACTCTCTTAATTAATGCAGATTTCTAACAACTATTTTAAATTGATTTTCTTGAAATTCTTCAATACTATGTTGTGTTTTTTGTGTTATTAAAGTGGTAGTTCACCCAAAAATGAAAATACATTTATTATTTGCTCTCACCCATGTGGTTCTATGCCAAAATTATCAAATCAAACACAAGAAACATTTCTTGAGGTAACAGTTAACCAGCAGCCAGTGACATCTATTCTGAATAAAGATATAAAACAGAACTCAATTGACACCAGGCCTTTAGTGTTGGCATATCTGACTCAACTTTTAGTAAAACAAAAACTACAGGTTGGGCAATATGGTCTAAAAACGATTCACAATTTACATTGGAACGTATATATGGAGGTCTGTTACAATACTTTATTTGTGGTAGACATACATTCAATGTTGGCGAGGGTATGTAAATCTATTGGGATAGTGAAACTGGTAAAACTGCTGCTGCCGCTTGCTGCCTTTATTTGTGTATCTTAATATATGGCAATCGTGGGGGGTGGAAGAAGAGACATATGCATTCTACGATAGCTCAGAGGGCGAGCTAACATTCTACGGAAACAGGGTGGAGAGTTCACATATTAGAGTAAAGATAAAAAACCCTTCAAGCACACCACTGTACACTGAAGTGTCGAGTTAATCGATAAAGTCTTTTTATCGCCTAGCTCTACATCTCAGTTACAGCCAAAAAACATACAAGATGTAAATGAAAAACATCAGACCCAGCAGATATGCTATTACTTACACAGGAATAATTCAATGGCATACTTCCATCGGCATGTCCTCTCCACGGGCTCAAAACACCCAGGGCACACCCATTTCAGCCTTCACATTAGATAGCACCCTGGCTCTCTCCTGTGGTCTTCCTTTTCACAAAGCTCCTTCAGCATTGCCAGTATTCATAAAATATACCAAATCCTGAGTGCAATCTTCTACTTCACTGAAATGTTTTTTTATTAATAAGAATAATGAATATGAATATCAATGAATATGATTTCATGGAGTAAATCTAGGTCAGCAGAGAAGGTCATGGCAGCTCATCACTCATGACTACTGGTTTCCAGAACTTCTTAGTTCATTTTATCTTAAACACAAACATAACTATAATGTTTTGTGAGTAAATGGTAAGAAAGTTTTCATTTTTGGTTGAACTATGAATTTAATTGTGTTGTGTTCAAATTAACCTCTTTAAAATATATATTTTGTTTAGATAACTCATAAGTTCCCTTCTTTTATGTCCCTGTAGAACCTCCAACTTTCCACAAAGTGCCAACACCAGTTGAAGGTTTGAAAGGCAAAGACGCCAGTCTTAATTGTGAGCTAAAAGGCTCTGCACCTTTTGTGATATCATGGTTTAAAGATAAGAAACAGATAAAAGAGAGTAGAAAGTATAAGTTTGTGTCTGAGGGATACTCTGCAACTCTCCACATCCTTGGACTGGAAACAACTGATAAAGGGGAATATGAGTGCAAAGCTTCAAATACTGTAGGAAGTGATTCCTGCCAAGGCACTGTGATGCTCAGAGGTCAGTTAGATAGGGGTATGAAGAATGGTTTTTTTTTTGTTAATTTTTCCATTTACCATTGTCTTTCTTTGATTCAGATGCCCCCATGTTTACAAAAAAATTATCCAATATGACGGCCATCTCGGGTGAGGAGGTGGTTTTGTTGGCCACAGTCAAAGGCTCGCAACCGATGACTGTGTCTTGGGTTCAGGATAAAGACCATATTCTTAGAGATGGTGACAACAGAAAAATTACATTTGAGAACAATGAGGTTACCCTGAAGATCTTTAAAGCAGATTTAACCACTGCTGGAAAATATACATGCCAGATCAAAAATGACGCTGGAGTAGCTGAATGCACAGCAAGCATTACTGTACTAGGTTTGTAAAAATCAGACTACATTACTGCACAAAAATATGTAATTTATACTATATAATGCAACTTAATTCACTTCTACATTTTTAGAACCAGCAGCAATTGTGGATAAGACAGAGACAGTAAGTGTAACATCTGGTGAAGCTGCAGCCTTAGAATGCACTGTATCGGGAACTCCAGAACTTACTCCAAAGTGGTTCAGGGATGGCGTGGAGTTGTCCTCGGGGAGAAAATACAAAGTAACCTTTTCAAAGTTGATCTCCAGTCTGAAGCTTTTGTCAACACAGAAGAGTGATACTGGGGCTTATACATTCAATGTCAAGAATGCGGTTGGCAGTGATAGCTGCACAATGCATCTCACTGTTTTTGGTCAGTATTGTCAATAGAAAATTAGAACAGCATTTGCTTTATTATGTAGGTAACACAAGCATCTTCTTTTCTTTTTTTTTTGGGCTAGCAGATAAAACAGTTCCCCCTTCATTTTCAAGAAAACTTAAGGACACACAGAGTATTGTTAGTAAATCTATTGAATTGGACTGTAAAGCTTCCGGCTCTGCACCTCTCACCATTACTTGGTATCATAACGAAGAGGAGATCAAAAGTGGGCCAAACTATGAGATCTTGTTCACAGAGAATACCTGTACACTTAAAGTGCCAACTCTGAAGCTTTCAGACTCAGGCACATACAAATGTAAAGCTGTGAACAGTGCAGGTGCTGCAGAGACATCTGCTTTCGTAGCAGTTAAAGGTTAGTGTTTTTGTGGAAGAAATCTTAAAAAAGTACCAAAAAAGAGTTCTTGTATTAGCATATTTTTATATGATTTTCTTTGTCATATTTGCTACAGAGCCCCCCTCTTTTGTGAGAACACCTCAGTCAGTGGAAGCCCTCCCTGGCGCAAATGTCACATTTACAGCTATCGTTCAAGGAAGTACCCCAATGAAACTGAAATGGTTTAGAGGCAGTAAGGAAATAGTGTCTGGAAGAAGTTGTGAGATTGCATTAAGAGGAGACACTGCAATTCTGGAACTTTACCACATTGATGAATCTTACTCTGATGAGTACACTTGCCAAATTATTAATGATGCGGGAAAGGAAAGCTGCGCTGTGAACCTTTTTGTTAAAGGTTAGTTTTCATTTTAAGGATTGCTTTCTTCATTGTTTGCTCAAACCTTTACTCTTCTCTAATCTTACTTGCCATTCTTCATCCAGAGGCTGCACACTTCCTCAAGAAGCTTAAGAACCTCTCTGTCGAAATGGGCAAATCTCTGATATTGGAATGCACATATTCAGGGAGCCCAAAAATTCTTGTAAAATGGTTTAAAGATGGCCAGGAGATTTACTCCTCATACAAGTACAATATTATGACCACTGAAAGCTCCTGCATAATGGAGTGTCTTAACAGTGACAAAGAGTCTGCTGGAAAATACACATGTGAGGTTTCCAATGATGCTGGACACGACATTTGTGAAGCAACAGTGTCCATTTTAGGTTTGTTAAAGCGAACACTCTCTTAACATAATATACTGTGAGGTGTGCATGTTTTTCTTCATGGTACACATATAATGTTTCACTTTTAGAGCCACCAATCTTTATCGAGAGTTTGGAGCCAATGGAGGTCACGGCTGGTGATGCAGTTTGCTTGAAATGCCAGATTGGTGGCACACCTGAAATCAAAGTTTCATGGTTTAAAGGTGATGGCAAAGTTCGTTCGACTTCTAACTGCAAGATTGAGTTCTTCAAAGGCATTGCCTGCCTGAAACTAGCTAAAGTTGCCAAATCTGACATTGGTGAATATACATGCAAGGCAGAAAACAGTATTGGATCTGCCACTTCCAGTTGTCGCTTAACTGTACAAGGTGACACTAAAGCTTTGAAACCAAATCTTAATATCTTGAAGGTTACAAATGTACTGATTCCAAAATATTTTGGTTAAATGTTTTGCTTTTCAGATGTGAAAACACCACCTTCCTTCCCCAAAAAGATCACTAGCATTACGCAAACCGAAGGACAGCCTGTCCAGTTTGAGTGTCGTGTTGCAGGATCTTCTCCTATGGAGGTCTCTTGGCTCAAAGATGGTGAAGCTCTTAGGAGCAATTCAGAATGCACCTTATCTTTCGATGATAACTCTGCTGTCCTAAAGATAGCCAAGGGTGAAATGAGACATTCTGGAGAATACACTTGTGTTGCAACCAATAGTGTTGGAACGGCTTCTTGTAGAGCCAAACTTACACTTCAAGGTCTGTTTATTTCTTTCAAATGATTCTTTCATTAAATTTGTGGTCATACTCAGTGGATGTATCTGAAATTGTCTATGCAATTGTGCTGTTATTTCTATTCAACTCCACAGAGCCAAGATACCCACCAGTGTTTGATTGCAAGCTCACACCTGTGGATGTGTCAGTAGGAGACACTGTTGAACTGGAATGTCACATGACGGGATCACTGCCAATTAAAGTCACTTGGTCCAAAGATCACAAAGACATTCGGACAGGGGGCAATTATAAGATATCCTGTGTGGATAACACACCGCATTTGACCATTCTGAAGGCTGACAAGGCAGACTCAGGACGTTATTCTTGCCATGCTAGTAATGAAATTGGAAAGGACTCTTGTTCCACAGAGGTTTCTGTAAAAGGTATTTACTCGCTGCCATCGTTGTCTTTGGTCTGCCCCGAGGCACTCTTTATCTTTTGTATTTTCCTCTTGGTAACAATGCTTGTGTAGTCTTCATGGCTTTGCATATATCTTTTTCTTTGCTTGCAATCATCTTGTGACAACTTCTTCTCAAAATCTTGTAGTTTGGCCTTTTCCCTTTCCATTAAGTGTGTCCTGATTGTTCTCTTTTATTGTTATTATAGAACGCAAAATCCCCCCTAGTTTTACCAAAAAGCCTTCAACAACGATTGAGGATATTGAGGGCAAAATGGTGAAGATCGAGGGTCGTGTAGCAGGATCGCAACCACTGACTCTTAACTGGTATAAAGATGGCAGGGAGATCTTCACTTCCGGCCTGTATGAAGTAACCTTCAAGAACAGCCTGGCTGTCCTGTGCATCAAGAAGTCTCAGCTGTCAGATAGTGGAACTTACATGTGCAAAGTCACCAACGAAGCTGGCATTGCCTCTTATGATGTGTCGGTTCACATTACAGGTAAAGTAAACTGGTGTTTTGTGTGTATTTCACTTTGTTGTCTTAAAATTGTACTCTACAAATTGCATTGTTTTTAAATTGCATTACTCTGCTTATCCCTTTATTATCTTCTAACCAACACGCAAAATGTGAACAAATACATGTACTGTGTGATAACATGCATGAATGTACTCAAAAATTCAATGCATTTATTTTTAAATACAGCACAAAAGGTGCCGCCAAGCTTTGACTTGCCTCTTAAACCAGTGACTCTAAGTGAGGGTGAGCCACTTATGCTCAGCTGCCATGTTCGTGGATCTCCTCCTATAAAGATTCAGTGGATGAAGGACAGACGAGAACTTTCTTCATCTGCAAATGCGAAAATTACATTTGTCGATGGCACTGCCTCATTGGAAATGATCCAAGTATCTAAAATAGATGCTGGGGACTATCTTTGCAAAGCAACCAATGATGCCGGTAGCGAATTCTGCAAGTCTAAAGTCACTATTAAAGGTACTTCTTCTGTGTGTGAAGGTCCTGTCTTTATTGTTCGTTTATTTGCTGTTTATTTTTCCTTGACCTTGCAGTGTAGTTATGTTGGTGCCTAAAGCCTGGCAACCTTTAACACTTTTTGCAGACTTTATGTGCTTTCTTTATGCTTAAAAAGAATGCTATGCTTCTTTTTTTTAGATGAAATCATTCATCTTCTGGCAATATATCTTTTGTTTGTTTCTGTGTCTCTGAAATGATTTAACCCTGGGCCTTGAACATTTTATGGTCTAAAAACTGCATGTATCTCATTGCATTGTTCCATCAAACTTTGCAGAGAGTGTCCCTAGCCCAGCACAGGCTGCACCATCACCACCAAAAGAAGTTAAAAAGCTTGACAACTTGTTCTTCATTGAGGAACCAAAGAGTGTCCATATCGTTGAGAGTAAGTGAGTCTTCCTTTTCTCACCATATACTATTCCGGCAGTTTTGTTGAATCTATCTGGTATTTATGTTTAATAGAAGGTACAGCTACTTTTATTGCCAAAGTTGGTGGAGATCCCATTCCCAATGTGAAATGGATGAAGGGCAAATGGAGGCAGATAACTCATGGTGGTCGTATCAGTATCGAACAGAAGGGTCAAGAGGCCAAGCTGGAAATCAGAGAGGTGACCAAATCTGACTCTGGTCAGTACAGATGTGTCGCCTCAAACAAACATGGAGAAATTGAGTGCAACACTGACTTGAATGTTGATGAGAAGAAAGAGACATCTCTTGAAGTGGTAAAACTGAAGAAGTAAGTGCAAATTATGACATGGATATGTGAAAGTATTGTTTTCCATGGAAAATAATTGTCTGGTTTATTATTATTTTGGTAATTATGAATGCAGATCTTGTAATTGTCTTCCACTTTTGGCAATTATGTTCCTTCTAAGGTGTAAATCTGACTTCTCTTAAAGCATGTCTCTTCAGCTGTTCATTTACATAATAAGAAATTGAGATGATTACTCACTGTAAATGAAGTCCTATGGTGAAGTCCGCAGGAACTTCTGGTTCACATGGACACCTTTGATCACTATTCATCAGGGACGTTCAGCTGTGAAACTTGTTGTTTTAACAGGACTCCTTCAAAGCAGAAAAGCCCTAAAGAGGACAAGGAAATTGACATTGTTGAGTTGCTTAGAAATGTTGATCCCAAGGAGTATGAGAAATACGCTCGCATGTACGGCATCACAGACTACCGCGGTCTCCTGCAGGCTATTGAGTTCCTGAAGAGGGAGAAAGAACAAGAAAGTGGTGGACCGGTAAAACCCTTAACCATTGTTTCTCGAGATCAAATTGATCATTTTATTTATATTTTGTATTAGTTAAAGTTGTGTGACCATCATTGAACTGCTTAGCAGCTTACTAAGAAGGGAGCAATGTTAATACAGTGTCCTTCAACTCATCTTTTTGGCCCATAACTCATAAATAGCTTGGGTGTGCTACATTACAGGAAGTGGAAAGTGGTGCAAGAGAATCCGAGGAGGATTTGGCTAAACTTGTTGCAGATTTGCAAAAGAGGATGGAGCAAACAGAGGTTTGAAACCAAATTATCCAATTATGTTAGAAACTTCATGCAGAGATTAATTGAAGCATTTAATGTACAATATAATTGAATGGATATATAATATTGATTAGACGTAAAAAAAACAGCAAAGCATAATTATACACAACTTATTATCTAATTAAAATATGCATCCTTTAGTTACACATATAAGAGCGGTTAATGTTCTTATATTCTTTGTTATATGGAAAAAGTATTTAACATTCATGTTAACCAAAAATTAAATATCTACAAGCTTTATTTAAAGAAAAAAAAAAGTTAAAATAGGTGTTTGAACTGTTTGTTCATAGTTTAAATGAAGAAATATGGATTGAGGGTATTATAGTTACCGGTAACTATAAGACCCAGAATTCATAATGCTCCAGTTTTGTGAACCGTTTTAAGACCACTTTTCTATCACTTACAGAGCATTGATTTATTGTTTTATTTTGCATGTAGCCTGTGACGGTGTTACACGACATCACAGACCAGACAACCCCTGTTAAGAAGGAAGCAGTGTTTGAATGTGAGATCAAGATTAATTACCCCGAAATCACACTGTCCTGGTACAAGGGAACCCAAAAGCTTGACAGTGGTGACAAATATGACATCAGAATTGTGGGCGATCGTCACATCTTAAAAATCAAGAATTGCCAGACAAGAGATGAAGGCAATTACCGTATTGTCTGTGGCCCACATATCTCCAGTGCAAAACTTGTCGTTTTGGGTATGTAGAAATATCACTTGAGACTCTTTGGTCAATGGCCAAAACTGTGTTGTATGCTCCATGTTTTACAATATCAACCCTTATTCTTCCTGCAGAAGCTGAAGTGGAACAGTCTATGCAGGATGTGGCTGGTAAGGAAGGCCAGACTTGTACATTGACTTGCCAGTTCTCTGTACCTAATGTAAAGACCCAGTGGTTTAAGAATGGGAAGCTTTTAGAGCCTCACGGCAGATTTACATACGCTGTGGCCAATTATACTCAGAAGCTTTCAATCAAAGACGTTAGGCCTGAAGATCAAGGAGAATATACCTGCAAATATAAAAATCTTGAAACAACTGCGAATCTTTCGATCGAAGGTTTGTTCAGATTCACTCTCAGAGTGTTTTTTTACTCGATTTACCATCTACTAACCTCTTCTAAAGCCATCTTGCTAACCTCTTACAGAAACATCCATACTTTCTTCTATCTCTCGTACCAGATCTTTATCGATTATCCTTATACAAAATGTTTCCTCCTAAATGATTCCCATCTTAATCATCCACTTCACGTTATTTCTTTCTAGCTGAGCAAATTCATTTCACCAAACGCATCCAGAATATTGTGGTGAGCGAACGTCAATCTGCCACTTTTGAATGTGAGGTGTCTTTCGACAACCCTGTTGTAACATGGTATAAGGACACTTGGGAGCTTAAAGAGAGTCCCAAATATACCTTCCGAAGTGAAGGGCGACGCCACTTCATGATCATCCGCAATGTTACTTCTTCCGATGAAGGTTTGTGAAGTTCCTGACCTGGGACCATTTTACATTCTAAATAAGACAGGCAGTTTAATTTAATCAATCATTCTTTAGGCGTATACTCAGTCATTGTCAGACTGGAACCCAGGGGTGAAGCTAAAAGTACAGCTGAGCTTTACCTGTCAGGCAAAGGTTTGTACGGTTGTTGTATACCGTTTCTTAAAACTTCTCCATCAGATGAAGTTTCTTACACTTCTTTGTTTTTATTTTTTTTTTTCTCAGAAATTCAAATAGAAAGTTTACCTTATGGTAAGTTTGGAATTTACTCATGAAACTACACTTTATTGATTTATGTATTTAAATGTTAAATAATACTCATGCAGACATCCCAGATACATCTATATGTGTGCCTGAGTCAACTGAATTAACCATTGCAGGTAAGATTTTATTTGAAGCTGATTGCCAATAAATACTTACTCCTGAAGAAAACAGTCCTTTTTTGACAGGCTTGTACTCTAACCATCGACAACACTGGTTTTATACAAAAGTATTGTATTTACTTTTATCATTTTGACACTGTTCCATTCAGATTCAATGATTTATTCTAAAAGTGGTATCAGCTTATCTAGAGATTGATTGAGTAGCTTCTAAAATGGTTATGTAATACTGTTAATGGGTTGGGGATACAAGCCAATGTCAAAAAATATGGAGTGTTCCTTTAAAGTAAGGGGCAGTGTTTAATAGATTTATTATTTCCAAAAGCTGAATCTTCCATGGAGTATTACCACTATGAAGAAAAAATGGAATCACAAGGTAAACTTCTTAATATGAAAATAAAACTAACATCTTCATATCATCTTATCCTTATGTTACCCCCAACTAAACTCCTCATGCTTCTCTTTCCCTTGAAGAAAAAATAAGTGTGATTTTTAACTATCTGTGCATCAAATGAAAATAAAAGAAATAATGTGTTTCTGTGTGTTTATTCTTTTTCATAACATCTTGCGTGAAAATATAGTACTTTTTTTAAGGAATTCGTCTTTCAACATTTATAACTTTTTACCCTCTACCAGAGTATGTCAGACGGGCTGAGGAGAGTGTTGTAGAAGATCTTTCAGTCACAGGTATAACTGAGAGCTTGTAGGGTCAAAATGCCATTCACCACAATGTTCTTACTCTCTTTCTGTTGTCACAGTCACACATAAAGAAATATATGTTTGGTGTCTTCACCATGTCTCTTAAATGTTCCATTCATTATGTTTGTATTGTGCACTTTCAAAAGTTGTAGTTCACCTTGTTTAGTTTCCTAAGAGTTGTGTTTTCATGTTGTTCTTCAAAGCCTCTTGTCATAGCCAATATTCTTAGGCTTTCTCTGTCTCATCAGCTCCGAGGGTCCCCATCAAAGAGGAAATAACTAGAAAATCCCTTGGAATGAGAGAGAATGCTCCTACAACAGGTATTGTAAGAGAATAAAGCTTTGGTTCCTGTTATAAATGTTTTATCTTCTTACGTGCTATGTTTATATGTCTTTAAAGGAGTTTCTTTAAGCTATTAGTCATGTTTTACTTGCTTTTACTGACTTTTTGCACACAGTTAATGTTGAAATTGTAATACAAAACAATTCTTCTTAATATTCTCAAAGAATATGATGAACCCGAGCCTTCTAAACCAGAAAGACTTATACCTGCATTAGCGGGGAAAGGTATGCAAATATCTCTCTTTGTGCTTTCGAACTGATTTGTGTGACACATCTGTGGTATTGTCTGTGCAGTTGTGTGCATGGTGTGTACAGCTTCTAATAGTTTGTAATAAATTTGTTCCCAAAAAGCTAAAATGCCTGTTGAAGAAACAGATACTGCATTTAAAGTGGCAGAAAGAACTGACCGTTCCACAGCAAAAGGTATGGGAAGAATACCTCTTCTTGTATGTCACATTAACAATCCAAAATCTTTTTACTAACATAAATTTTCTTGTTGTTTACACCTGCTAATCAAACAGTGTTTGCCATTCAAACACGACTTCTCATGCACCTTAATAAAATGAGGTGTTGTCTTTTATTTTCTGGCATGCTAAAGTTATTGTCTTTTTATTATTAGGTGTTGTTTTGCTGTTTCATCTGTGTGTGTGGTGTGAAATTGATTCACCTCTGCACTTTCAGTGCACTTCCAATGCTTTTCAATGTACTTTTAACTCTTCTTAAGTTCAGTAAATACAACTAATATACGTACAATATATGTCAAACCAAAAGTGCCACAACAAGAAGCGACTATGACTCCAGCACAAAAAAAAGAAGATTCTAAAGCTGCTCCAGTGGCTGAGCCAAAACCTAAACCTGAGACCAAACCTGCAGTTGTGAAGAAACCTGAGTCACCCCCTGCTAAAGGTATTGCTTCTCTTTCGCGATGCATCATGTCTATGAGAATTTCAATAATACATCTTTGTTGTAATTGTCCAGCTTCCGTTAGGAAGCGCATTGAATATGAAACTGTGTGTTGTTTGACATGTCCTTCTTAAAAATTGTATCTGTAAATGATGCAACACGTGTTCTTTAAAGTTCTTGAAGAGGAAATACAACCAAAAACACCAATTAAAGAGCCTGCAAAGATAGTGCCAGCGAAACGTGAAACTGCAACTGAAGAAACTCTCAAGAAAGGTATGCACTTGGTTATTTGCCATGCTCTTATGAAGACCAAATGCATTCTAGTGGCTGTAGTTTGTCTTTGTTCTGTCTCCGTTTTAGATGTTTCGGTACTTGTTGTTTGTGCACTTGTCCAGCTTCCGCTAGGAGGCGTTTAATTGTGAGTTCTTTAATGTGTGGCTGTGAAAATATAATGCGTTTACTTTTTAAAGTTCCTGTAGATGAAAAGAAACCAAAACCTTCACATCAAGAACCAACAAAGAAGCTGGTAGCTAAACCCGAGGAGCCTATTGGAAAGACAGGTAGTCACTAACTTCTTGTTCTTTTTGTGTACAGTTTTGTCTTTGTCTTTCCTCAATCATCTTGGTCTTGTACTATTAGAGTAGGTTTTAGTTTTTACACCTGCCCAGCTTCTTTTGGAAGCAGAGTTTGGTTGTTCTCGTTGTGGTGTGCTTATAAAAAAATAAAATAAAATGCATCTTCTTTAAAGTTCTTTTGGAGGAAAAGAAACCCAAACCGTCAATTCAAGAACCATCTAAGAAATTCCCATCTAAGTCAGTTTTAGCTGAAGAGCCTCCAAAGACAGGTATAAACCCATCACCTGAAACCTGGATTAGCAAGGTTCACTGACTTGCCACATATTCTCGTTTACGCTTTTGAAGTTTACAATTTTCAGTTGTCTAGCTACCAAAAAGAAGCATATTTTTGGCAAATAAGAATGACTCTTAAAACAATACATGTCCTTCTTTTGGAAGCAGAGTTTGATTGTTCTCTTGTGGTGTGCTTATAAAAAAAATGCATCTTCTTTAAAGTTCTTGTGGAGGAAGAGAAACCAAAAACACCAATTCAGGAAGAAAGAAGGTTATCGGCTAAACCTGATGAAACCTTTGCAATTCCATCAGAAGAACCCTCAAAGAGAGGTATTCACTTACTGTTTGCCAGTGTTGCATGTCTTATGGATCTTATGGATGTCTGGTTTAACAAATACGTGTTCTTTAAAGTTCTTGAGGAAGAAAAGAAACAAAAAACAGCAAGTCAACAACCATCAAAGAAAGGGCCTCACAAACTGGACGATACAATGGAAAAACCTCCCAAAAGAGGTACTTGCAAGATCCTTTCTTTAGGTATTTTTCTGCCGTGTATGTCTCTTAAATAACTCTGGACTCTTATGAAGAGTTTACTGCCATCCATCTTTGCAGTGCCATATTGTTTGGCAACTTGTGTATTTCTTAATTCTAAAGTCTTTTATCTTGAAACTCTTGAATCAGTGCAACATGAAGCAAAGCTCTTGACTGTAGTATTCTTTTTAACTGCAAGAACCTACTCAGAAGTTGGATGCCCCTTCATTTATGGCTGTAAAGAGAGAAGATGTTAGTGAGGAAAAACATCCTCAAAAGGAGATGTCTGCTACGCTGGAAAAGAAAATAATTGTTCTTGAGAAGATCGATGAGTCTCTTGTTCCGAAGGAAGAAGCTTTTCTTAGAAAGAGGGAGGAAATTCAACCCCAGAAGAAACAAGTTCCATTTCTTCCTAAAAAGGATGAAGACATTTCATCAATAAAGACTCTTATTAGAAAAGAAGATGAAATTGTTTCTCCAAATAAAACCCTACTCAAAACCATAAGTAAGGACTCTCTTATAAAGAATGAAGACATTACTCTGCAAAAAAAGCAGACCCTAATTCCCTCCGAAAAGGAAGAGACTTTTGAATCTAAAAAGAAAGATGCTTCTCTTTCCGGTAAAGAAGATGACACTTTGGTTAAAAGAACAGGACCTTCTCTCCCTTCCAAAAAAGAGAATAATTTACCTGTGCTGAAAGATATCTATGGTCCTGCTGAACATGATGAGGAATCCTTGCTTAAAGAAAAAAATGCTCTTCTTGGAAAAGAAATAGCAACTGAGCACAATATAAAGACAAAGGATTCTCTTCTAGCCAAAAATGATGAATGTCCACATCTGAAGCAAGGCATTTATACTAAAGTTGAGATGATGAAGAAAGAAATGCTTCCTACACATATTTCAGAGAAGAAAGACGAAGAGATTATACAAGAATTTACAAAGAAGGATAGGATCCTTCCAGAACAAATTATTTTTGAGAAAAACGATGAAAGAGACCAAGTTTTCCTTAATGAAGAATTTACATACCAAGAGCAAGAGAAAACAGAATACCACAAACCAAAACTGGACAAAAAAGAAGATCAAAAAATCATGTTGAAAAAGAAGGAAGTTGCTGCTTTTACTAACAAAGAAGATGCCATAATGTCTCAAAAGAAAGAAATCTTCCATTCTGACAAAAATGAAGAAATTGCACCCCAAAATATAAAGGAGATTCTTCCAAAAGGTAAAAAACATCAGCCATCATTAACTTTTCTTACACTTTACCTTAAATTCTTTGCAATACTTTGTGTCTGTTTCTTGCCTGACATCTTATTTGTTATGTATTAACCTCTTACCACTCGCTAGAGTGAGCTCTTTACCTCATATACCAGCAGTCTTACGCCACTTAATTAAAATGATGCTAACAGTCTGAAATACTTTCCCAAGTTATTTTGGATTCAACCTCGACAATAGCACCAAAAGAAGATGTGAAAAGAAAGATGGATTCAAGTCTTTTCCTTCCCAAAAAACACGACGAGACTGAAGGTACATCACTCAAAGGTCTTTGATTTTTAGTTTGTGCTCCTCTAGGAGCCCTTTACTCCTGAACAATACTTCTGTTCATCCTCTTTTATAAATAATCTGTTATTATCACAAATTAACATACCATCAAAGGCTTAGAGACCACATTTCTGTTTTGTATGAAGAGTTCAATTGGTTCCACATTGGCTATGTGTTGTTCTTTGCATCCAAGATCTTCAAGAATTCACTTCTGCTTCATCAAGCAATTTAAAAATATCAGCAAAGTCCCCTCTGATGGAAGAAGCTTCCAAAGGCAAACTCTCTTATCAAGAAAAAAAGCCACATGCAGAAAAAACGTGCAATGGAATGCACTCCAAAGAAACTGAGAGATTAGATTTAAAGAAAACTATGGATTCTACAAGAGAAAATTCACCATATTTTAGAATAAATCAAAGTCTTTCCATTGAAAAGTCACCTGGAGCACAGTTAATGACAGGTAAGGTGAAAACAGTGATTCTTGCTTTTTTAGTGTATGAGAAAATATTAATTAATTCACCCTTTCCAACATGAAGTCCAAGAACCTTCCACAAAGCTAAAGTTGCATCACACGTTGGCTAAAGATGAAAGATATTCAATTGAGGAATATAACAAGGAAAAAATACACCAGAAAAGAGAGACCAGCATTTGTCCTGACAATGAAGAAATAGTTGAATTTTCTGAAATTGATGCTGATGGTCAGAAAATGGAAACTTTGCTTCGAAAGCAAAACATTCTTCCAGAGAAAACATTTGCAGGAGAAATTAAAGTTACTGCTCCATCTCACAGCAAGAATAAGGTGTTAACAGCTGTAATGAGCAAGAACATACTTGGATCAACACAGGATGAGAAAATGTTTCTTAAAAAGGAAGATGCTCAGGGAATTGTAATGAAAGAGAAAGACATTTTTATTTGTCCTCAAAAGAAAGGTGTTGCTCCTCCCTCATATGATGAAGAGCACTTTGCCCTTCAAATGAAAAAGGTTCCTCATCTGCTTAAAGTGGATGAGGAAAATTTTCCCAAATCAAAACATCATGAAGAAATCATGTTTGAAAAAGAAGACAGGATTTTATCTTTAAGAGAGGAGGGGTGTAATATGCCTGAAAATATAGAAATATCTTCCTTTAAAAAAGAAATCACACATGGAAATCAGGAGGTCATTCTTGACAAACCAAATTGGGAAAATGGGAATCAAAAGGAGTGCACCTTTCCTAGGAAGGAAGAGGAAAATGTATTTGAAAAGACATCTGTTCTTCCTCAAAGACAGGAGGACAGAACAGCATTGAACGAAGTTCTTCCACATGAAAAGGAATTGGAAGATACAGATAAAAAGAAACAGACTCTTCTTCATGGTAAAGAGGGAATGTCACCTAAATTTAAAAATACCAATCCAATGCAACTTGAACCCATTGGCCTTGAAACGAAAGAGATACATCTTTCCTCCAGAGAGAACATTAATTTTGGGCCTACGAATCAACAGTTTAAATCTTTCCTTAAACAAGGAGAAATCTCACCTGAAATAGAGTCTTTTCATCCTGCTAAAATACATATGGGTAAAGCAGTATCAGTAAGTGAGGATATTTCTAGCAAAAAGAATGAGGATATTTTTGAAAAGAAAGAGGATCTTCCCGAAGCGCAGGATGACATTGGGCCTAAGATGAAAGATGTTCATATTCAGAAAAAAGTCAAAACTCCTCTGAAAATGGAGAGGACTGTCATTGCTTCTCCAACAGGAGAATCTTTTCAACTTAAGAAAGAAATGTCTATTGTAGAAGATTTGCAAAAGAAATATATTCCTTCACATTATTTGGAAGAAAGTGCATATCCACAGAAAAACGTGTCCCATGTAATTCAGCTGGATGAGCAAGAAAAGATTTTGTCTCCTAAAACACGCAAAGCCCAACACAAAGACAAAATGGGTTTACTTAAAGCTGAATCCCATGCGAAAGAAGATCCTCTATCTAAAGGGAAGGAATTATTTGCCATCACAAACAAATCTGAAGTGATTGAAACGTTTGAAGAACAAGAGATTCCTCTGAGAGGTACACAAGGACTCTTCTAAAGCTTAACGTCACTCTGTGTTTTTGTCTCATGTAATCTACGTTTTATTACCATCACTCTTCTTTCATGTGAAGGTGGATGGTGCCACATACAAGCTTCAAACTTCATATATTTTTGTTCATTGACTAACCTCTTATTATATCTGTTCAACTTCAAAGATTTCCCCATCTTCTGTATAATACATGATATATTTACTGATGGATTAAAATGAAAACATTTATGTGATTTAAAATTTAGCACAAGAGAGGATTCCATCTTCTGATAAAATACCATCCCCAGAGACGACTCTTTCTGTGAAAGAAGACCAACCCCAAAGAGGTATTATGGGGATTCTTTGGCAAGGAAAATATTCTTATGCTGTTTGAATTTTGTTATTGTTTATGGCTCATTTGCAGCTTTTTATACTTATAAGTACATTTGATCATCCTAACTTTAGAATTTTTTCCTCATCGTAACAATCAAATTTGTAATTTTCACAGTTGAAAAGAAATCAACTCCAGAACCTGCAAAAAAGAAAGAGTCTTTGCTAGAGCCTAAGGCAAAGACACTTTCTCCAGAAGGTACTTTTTCTACAATAATACAGATTTGTCATAACAGCACTTACTTATGTAACACATTTCTTCACCATAAAAGGTTTATTCTTTGTTTCACTTTTGGAATTGTTAAAAATTTTAATTGTAGTGATCTGTGCATGACAAAAACTGTGGTTTGTCTTCACCTTCTGATCACTTTTTCTACTTTAAGGCTTTTTTTTGTTACTATTTAGCATGTATTATTTTGCACAATGAATTTAACGCATAATCATGTATGTGTGTCAAGTGTGTCAGATTCTTTACCTCGGTAGAGGTCACAAATCTTGAATCATCTTGAATCTCTTGAATGATTGTCCAACAATATTCTTTTTAAGTCAAAGAGGCCAAGAAATCAGAAGATAAACCCCTTTCCAAGCCCAAGGAAGAAACTGTTACTCCAGGAAAAGGTATATTCCAGCCAAAGCCTGAAGTCTGCATTCCTGTTATTGCCTATGAAGAAATGATCTTCAAATCTTGTGTCTTTGAAATTCTTTTTGAAGTACTTACACCAAAAGAACCAGAGAAACCAAAGCCTGTTCCAGTGGAAGAACCAGTACAGTTTGTTGAATCAGCGGAAGGTATTGAAACAGAGCGTATTCTTTATAAATTCTTCCACTTTTATAGTATGAATAAAAAAAATTTGAATGCTGATAAAAGGTAAGCAAGTCTTTTCTTCATTGAAGACCGTAATATCTTGTGTTATCTGTATTGTCTATCTTCTTACGTTCTTTGGATGCACAGTGACTTTATCTATTATAACCAGTTACTTACAAAAATCTGTGAGAAAACAGATTTTTGCGGATGTTTTCTGACATGTCCTAATTCAGCTTTGATATGTACACATGAGTTTTGTGTTATTTTGAGGTTTTTTTTTTAACTTCTGTGACCCTTTCTTTAAATTAGATGGTGAGAAGGGACCAGTTTCTGCACCTGGACCAGGGAAGAAAGGTAAGGATAATTTCATTCATTCATTTTCCAACCTGCTTATTCCCTTTCAGGGTCACGGGGGTCTGCCGGTGCCTATCTCCAGCGCACATTGGGCGAGAGGCAGGGGTACAACCTGGACAGGTCGCCAGTCCAGTGCAGGCCAACATTCACTCACACATTCACACCTAAGAGGAATTTAGATTATTCAATTAACCTAACCGCATGTTTTTGGGATTGTGGGGGAAACCTGAGTACCCGGAGGAAAACCAATGAAAGCACGGGGAGAACATGCAAACTCCTTTCAGGAAGGTCACTGGTGAGCCTCGAACCGACAGTGCTACCCACTGCGCCACCGTGTCACATGAAATAATATTTTACAATGTTAAAATGTATATATACAATTTTCTCTGAGATTTTTCAATATTATTTGTTGTATTGTGCAGTTTTTTATTTTTTCTGTTATTGTCTGTTACCAATTATGTTTGTCAGTCTCGTCTTTGTGTTTTTTCATGTTGTATGTTCTACTAGGAGACCAAATCTGTCAGATGTTCATTTTTGTCGGATGTACTGTGTTCATGGATGTCTCTGTATATTGTGTGTTTTATAATGAAATACATTTCCAAATCTAAAGGCAAAGCTCTTAAAATGAAGGAAGATGAGGGAAGGTTCGAAATTCCCACATTGAAGAAGCCAACAAGAATCTCCAAAGATAAAGATGAAGATCAAGAGCGTGTAAAACTGAAAAAAGTCATCAAACCACAAGAGGAGGAACATAAAGCTCCACTAGTGTCTGCTGAGGCCCGCACTGAAGTCGTGGTGACTGAAACCTATGAAGCAGAGAGGGATTTTGAGATTTATGAAACCTCTAAGAGAGTTGACAAAATTCATCCGGAGGTTGCGAAAAAGAGGTCTGTTGAACTGGATCAAGCACCACCTCAGATAAAACCAGACACTGGAAGTGACGACAAAGCAAAGAAGTTACAAGTTGGAAAGGTTCCCAGGAAAGAAGCACCAGAGGAGCCTGATTTAGCCTTGAAGAAAGTTAAAAAGTTATCATCGGAACCAAAAGAACAAGAATCTGTGAAATTAAAGCCATTTGAGAAACCAGCAAAACCACTTGCTGAACCTGAAAAGGATGCCAAAAAAGATGAAAAAACAAGAGAACCTTTAACGTTCGACAGAAGTAGGGAACCATTTACATCTCAGAAAGGAGAGCTACCTCAAAAAGATGAGAAGTCAAAAGAACCTGATGTGTCTTTGAAAAAAGAAGAGCTCTCTTTTCCAAGCAATGAGAAGCCAGTTGAAATTTCTGTTAAGGATGCAACCAAAGCTAAAAAAGAAGAAGCTCCTACTGAGCCTAAGTCCCTTAAGGCTAAAGGCAAAATTCCATCAAAAGATCATGAACAAGAGAAGATTCAACTTAAACCAATTTCAAGGAAACCTTCAACTGGATCACCAAAAGAAAAAGAGGAACCAGAGCCAAAAGAGAGGAAAGGTGAATTGTCACCTATTAATAGGAAACCAACAGATAAGCTTCAGAAAGAGCCTGGTATTCCAGCAAAGAGGGTTCACAGTCAAGAAAAAGGATCTATAGAGGTTGAGAAAACACCATCTGTTGTCCCTGTAGAAGAGAAAAAGACTCCACCGAAAAAGGTCACCCCATTAAAGAAGGAAATTACACCAAACGAGGATGAGAAGAAGCCTAAAGTCAAGGGTGTTTTGCCAAAAGAGGTTGAGGCAAAGGAAGAGATCACTCTAAAGCCAGTTGAACGCATCAAGAGTGGTGCAGAGTCTGAAAAAGTTCCTTCACCCAAAACTGAGAAACCAAAACCAGCGGAAGCTGTACATGTCGAGAGAAAACTTAGTGACAAAATGGAAAAGAAGCCAAAGGTTTCACCTAAAGAATCTGAATCCACCAAGATTTCCCAGAAAGCTTCACCTCGACAGGATCAAGCTGAAAAATCTCCTCAGATTTCTGACTATGACCAAATTCCAATCCAAAAGGAGTTGTCTCCTGGAGTTGTTGAGTTAAGAAAAGTATCTACTCAGTTTGAGGAAGAAGTTTACGAGGAAGAGTATGAATATGAAGATGAAGAAGAAGAGGCGTGGGGTTGGGAGGTTGCCTCTAGAGAAAGCTATGGCTCCGAAGGCTCAGACGAAATGTATTTGGAAGAAGGGGCTCTTGAGACTCCTGGGATGCCAGGGGGTAGACGAGGTGAGAGGGTGGCTTTGAGCTACACCAATGAGTGCCTCATTTTCCATGGAAATCAGCCCCTTTGTTTTTTTTTTACCCCAGACCCATTTCCATGTCTTCATCCATTTTCATCCTCTTAAAATTGCTAAATCTTGTCTCCAACCTTCTTCATTCTTCAATCTTCATTGTGGCATGTTTCTTGTATTTTGACGTCTTTCATATTGTTTGTTGTTTTTCTGTGTGTCTTCATTTATTCGTAAAGGATCATCGTTCATTTAACTTGTCATTACTTGAAAGCATGATTTTTCATGACACTTCATTCATATTTTCCATTTCCAACATCTTTTTTCCCTGATGGTTTAATTTAACTTATATTTTTATTGTTTGCAAGCGGAAAATGACCAATTTGTGTTTGTTCAGAAGGGAAACCCAAAGAGGAAGTTGGAAAAGGCAGAGGGTTGAAACGTAAGATAATTACTTTAGAATTGCTCGTAACATAATGCATAAACAAGTCAGTAAGTATAGTTGTAATTAATGTTATCTCGTTTTACATTACAGCAAGACAAACTCCATCTCCTGGTGATGCTGGACGGGGTCGAGGAAAACCCGGTGATGGGGGTGACAAGCCTCCAGGAGATTCACCATTTGGTTTCCAGCTCAAAGCTGTCCCCTTGAAGTTTGTGAAGGAGCTCCAAAATATCGTGTTGCAAGAGGCTGAGTCTATCGGCTCCGCTGCTGTATTTGACTGCCAGATCTCTCCATCTACTGCTGTCACCACCTGGATGAAGGACGGAAGCAATCTCAGAGAGAGTCCAAAGCACAAATTCACGTCTGACGGCAAAGACCGCAAACTGCAAATCATTGATGTGCAGCTTTCAGACACTGGAGAGTACACTTGCGTTGCAAAGCTTGGCAACAAGGAGAAGACCTCAACTGCCAAACTTATTGTTGAAGGTATTTAATCCATTTTTGAGTAAAAATCAGTGAATGCAGATAATTTATAAGTTTCAATTTTTGCAGGCTAATCGATTCTTATAACAGTCATACAGGTAAAAGAGGCAAAGAGATAGAATGAACAGCACATAATCGGAAATCTTATCATTTTTATAGAGTTACCAGTCCGATTCACAAAGACCCTGGAGCAAGAAATGTCTGTGATTAAGGGGCAGCCAATGTACTTGACTTGCGAGCTGAGTAAGGACAGAGATGTGATCTGGAGGAAGAATGGAAAAGAGCTCAAGCAAATCCCTGGCAAAGTTCAGATCAATGTTATTGGTCTGCAACGCTCAGTCACCATTCAAGACTCAAATGATGATGATGCGGGTATTTACACTTGCGAATGTGAGGACATCAAGACTCAAGGAAATGTCAAAATTATTGGTAAGCATATGGATAATTATAGAGTATTTACCTTAATACTTAATAATTACACCTATCTATATCTACCTCTACAGAAATAATCAGAGATTGGTTGACTAAACCTTTGAGGGACCAGCATGTGAAACCTAAGGCAACTGCCACATTCAAGGGCGAACTCTTCAAGGACACCCCCAACTGGAAATGGTTCAAGGGAGATGAAGAAATTCCAAATGACCCCACCGATAAGACTGAGGTGAAAAAAGTTGGAAAAGAGGTCATGCTTACCATCAAGAATGCTCAACCTGGAGATGTTGGCGACTATGCTATAGAAGTTGAAGGACGAAGATATGCAGCAAAGCTCACACTTGGAGGTTTGTTGGAAATCATTTGTTTCACCATAGGAAGAAACTTGTTTTGTTTTTAAAGTTATGATTTTACACTTCTGTAGAGCGTGAAGCTGAGATCTTGAAGCCTCTGAGTAGTGTGGAGGTTGTTGAGAAAGGAGACGCCAACTTTGAAACAGCAATTTCAGAGGATGATGTACCTGGGGAATGGAAACTTAGAGGACAGGTTCTGACTAGATCACCGGTAAGTTGGAAAAAATACAAGAATGTTCATTAAATTAACATTAATTAAAGTTGTACAGTTTTTAACTTTATATTTTTATTTATTTTAAGACATGTGACATCAGAGCTGAAGGA
Organism: Danionella cerebrum; assembly: GCA_007224835.1. NCBI lineage: Eukaryota > Metazoa > Chordata > Actinopteri > Cypriniformes > Danionidae > Danionella > Danionella cerebrum. Next base: position 202,754 of record SRMA01025643.1, read on the forward strand.
AATAAACGGTTCCTTACATTGAAAAATGTTCAACTGGACGAGGCTGGAGAGGTTTCTTACCAAGCTTTGAATGCCATTACCAGTGCAATGCTAGCAGTCAAAGGTATGGTGGAAATTATCACAATGCGACTCTTCTGTACAAAACTAGAAATGTTCTATACAAAAACCTGAAGAGGGTGTAACCATCTTGTGATAACTGTTATTCACACCCTTAGAAATTGAAATGGACTTCACTGTCCCATTAAAGGACATTACTGTGCATGAAAAGAAACAAGCAAAGTTTGAGTGCACAATAACAAAAGATGTGCCTAAAGTGATGTGGTTGAGAGGATCTGATATTGTTACATCAGACCAAAAATATGATATCATTGATGATGGAAAGAAACACATGTTGGTCATAAACCACTGTGAATTTGAGGATGAGGCAGAATACACTATTGAGGTGTTGGGTAAAACGTCAACAGCCAAACTGACCGTTGAAGGTAAGTTTTTTAACATGCGTGAGGAGTGTTTTCCTCTGCAAATCATTAAGATAAAATGGTTCTGCCTTGGACTAACACATTATAGGTATGCGGCTGAAAGTCATCTCACCGTTATCGGATCAAACTGTAAAGGAAGGTAAAACAGCTCGCTTTGAGCTTGAATTGTCTCATGACAATGTGCCAGTGACGTGGTACAAAAATGAAACGAAGCTGCATCCGAGTAGAACCATTCTTACTCATATTGATGGAAAGAAACATATCTTAGAAATCAAGGATGTCACTCTAGATGATATTTGCCAAATAAAAGCCGAAGCTAAAGGAATATCTTCAACGGGAAACCTGACGGTGCTAGGTAATTTTTATTTATTTTCAGTGAAGATGATAACAGTGTAGATGGCAAACTAAGCTGAGCTTCCATTACTAGCTCTTTTATTTTCGGGGATTGCAGGCTTTCAATTGCTTTTCTTTGTTATAATATAGAGGGAGATGCATACTTCACTGTTAAACTTCAAGACTACACTGCAGTTGAGAAAGATGAAGTGACTCTTGATTGCGAGCTCAGCAAAGATGTTCCTGTGAAGTGGTTCCACAATGAGATGGAAATTAAAGCCTCCAAGATGGTTACTTTGAAAGTCGATGGAAAGCGTAGAATGCTTAACATCAAGAAAATAGAGGGTAAAGACAAAGGTTTATATGTTTGTGACTGTGGAACGGACAAGACGTCAGCCAACATGAATATTGAAGGTCAGTGATGAATTTTATGGTAGTGCAATGTAACTTAAAATGCCTGAGCTTTTTTGGCACGATCAAAGTGTTTTGTTCTAAAATTTTCAGCTCGTGACATCAAAGTGGTTCGACCCATGTATGGCGTGGAGCTGTTTGATGGAGAGACGGCTCGTTTTGAAGTGGAAATCTCTGAAGATGATGTCCATGGCCAGTGGAAGCTGCAAGGAGAAGTTCTTTCTCCATCATCTGTAAGACTGCAAGGAATTGAGATACTTATGAATGAATTGGATGAGTTAATTTTTTTATTTATTTTGTGAAAACAGGATGTTGAAATCATTGAAGATGGTGCTAAACATACCTTAACGCTTTACAACTGTAAAGTGTCTCAGTCTGGAGAAGTTACGTTCCAGGGTGCTAATGCAAAATGTTCTGCCAATCTAAAAGTTAAAGGTAAATAATGCCTATATTTTTTATCCCTTTTGTCTAGTCCTCTGGTTAGGACACTACTGTACTTACAGGAGCTAATCAAAATGTTCAAAATATATAACTCTTTTACTTCCTTAGAATTAAAACACGAGCAGTGTTTAAAGCGGGTAATGTTTACACTGTCATAAATCATTTTACAGACCACAAATCAGTGCCATCTAGTGGTGAAAAGAAGAGATAACTCTTGGATGTATTATACCTTTGAGATGGCTTGGGTTTTTTAAAAGTTCTGGCACAAAATAAAAACCAAATGGAACAAAAAGTACTTGGAACAGTGTACAAGTTTTTGTTATATAACATAAAAATATTTTTTTTTTGCCAGTTTTTTTAGATTTTTGCCATAAAAAGACAAAATGAATACTTGAGGTTTGTTGGGTAATGTACCGAATACTTTTTTTAGTAAAAAAAGAAGCTAGTGTTTTACTAAAAAGCATTGCAACGATAAAACAGCTTTAAAGGAAGAATTGTAATTGTAAGAATTGTAAAGTATTGCAAAAATGCTCAAAAAGACCCTGCCCTTCTAAGGGTTAATGGGATGTGATCTGATATATGTGATATGTATTTTTTGTATTTTGCAGAGCTTCCAGTTTCTTTTGTTACACCCCTGGCTGATGTGCATGTGTATGAGAAAGATGAAGCAAGGTTTGAGTGTGAGATCTCAAGGCCAGCAAAGAGCTTCCGCTGGTTGAAAGGATCTCAGGAGATTAAAACTGATGATAAATTTGAGGTACTCCAGGAGGGCAAACGACATATTCTGCTAGTCAAGTCTGCAGCCTTTGAGGATGAGGCAAAGTACATGTTTGAGGCAGAGGACAAGAGAACATCTGCAAAACTTGTAATCCAGGGTAATTAAACTTTGTTAACTTAAATGTAAACAAAAATATGTATATGCTTCTAATCTGTATTAACGTTCTTCACAGGCATCCGTCTTGAGTTTGTACGACCCATTAAAGATGTCACCGTTAAGGAGCGCGAAACAGCCGAATTCAGCATTGAACTTTCTCATGAGAAAGTTCAAGTCACCTGGTACAAGAATGATGTGCGTCTGCACCCAAGCAAAGTAGTCCACATGTCTGAGGATGGCAAGAGACACAGCCTGTCATTCAAGGAGGTGTCCACTGATGACACATCTCGCATTAAAGTCGAGGCCCTCGGAAAAAGCTCTGAGGCGATGCTCACTGTACTTGGTAGGTGCTGAAAATGATTTAAAAAAAAAAACACCTGTAGTTTTCTAAAAAAAAAAACTATATCTAAAAAATTAATTATTCTTCTTGCATTCAACAGAGGGAGAACCTTACTTCACCACCAAGCTCCAGGACTACACTGCTGTGGAGAAGGATGAGGTTGTGCTGATGTGTGAAGTCAGCAAATCCTCCGCTCAGGTGAAATGGTTCAAAGATGGAAGTGAAATCACTCCCTCCAAGAATGTCCTCATCAAGGCTGATGGAAAGAAACGTGTGCTGACAGTGAAGAAAGCAGAAAAGGGAAATATTGGCGAGTATGTGTGCGACTGTGGCTCGGACAAAACAGCAGCCAGGCTCAATATTGAAGGTGTGTATTGTTTTTAAATTCCACATACGAAGTGAAAGGCTTGTGTTTTAGCAATATTTACAATCTTTTTTTTCTGCAGAGCGTGATATTAAGATCACTCGCCCACTGTACAGTGTGGAGGTCACAGAGACAGAGTCTGCTCGCTTTGAGACTGAAATCTCTGAGGAAGATGTTCATGGTCATTGGAAACTCAAAGGAGAGGCCCTTCACCAGTCGGCGGTAATTTCTCCTACTCAGAAATGCCATGGAAGAATTTCTCTATAGCATATGACACTACTTATAGATAACATTCTGATGGTCGTTTTTATGGTAAACTCCAAAATCTTGTAAAAATGACACTCAAATGTAATTAATACCACTCAACATGATTTTATATTTCAATATTATAAAAAAACAATTAAGCACAGGCATTCTCAAATAAGCTTAGACTCTATTAAGTATTTTTGAAGTCACACCAAAACATCTTCATTTTATCACAAAATCACAAGGTAAAAAAGACATCATTGCAACAAACAAGTTGTCATTATAACAACAAACATTTTTACTTATAACCACTTAGTACTTTCATATATTTCATTCTGAAGTTTACATATTTTGATAAATATTGTGTCGAGGAACATCAATAGACACAATTTACTGGAGCTTATTAATCAAATCTCTAGGTCTGCTTATGATTTATTTAATCAAGTGTGAAATAATTTGGTATTTTACTGTTAATTAACTGTACTTCTTTAGAAACATTCTTGGTCCAAGACATTTATTTTGCATTTTACAACTATTTCTTTGTGGCGGTTTGTACAATTAAAGCCTAAGAAGAACCCATTTTGGCCATCAACATTGTGTTTGACCCTTCTATAAGTTTAACTGCAAAATAAATCTAATACAATTTTTTAGTAAATTTATCTTCATGTTTCAGTAAGGTCTTTTTAGGAGTCCTGCACATACCCTGTTATCCCAGAAGGTACTATAAATTAACCAAATCCATGAATTAACTTAGTTACAGACAAAATGCATGCATGTTATAAATTAAAATCAGTTTAACAGAGAAAATTTAATCGAAATCGCATTGAAATCAATGTTTCCCTTCACATTTTCATGTGTGCTCAGTGCAGCATTTGAAGGGTATTTTAAATGTCTAGCAACACCCCTGGTTTAATCTTCTTATATTAAAAATATCTATATTGTGTTTTCTTCCAGGACTGTGAAATTAAAGAGGAAGGCACCAAACACATTCTTATCCTTTACAATGTCCGAATGGACATGGCTGGTTCAGTGGACTTCAGTGCTGCTAATGCTAAGTCAAGTGCCCAGCTCAGAGTGAAAGGTGAACATTATGATTTATTATTCCTGTTTATTTTAGACAACACAGGGAAAAGTGGAAAGTGTTGGCATGAATTAAAAGCTGTTGATCATTTACTCCAGTTTAATGATTAGCCCATAAATTCTTTCACAGATGTTCTGCGGTGATAAAAAGGTGTGAAAATCACTTGTTATGACAGGAGTTAACAGATTAAAAGATGAGTACACCAGCCAAACATTCTGTTAATTTCTTTGAATGCCATTGCTAAAGAAATAGCCAGGGAACGTTGTTTTGATATGAAATCTTTAGCAATGTGCTTCTTTTCTTTATAAATTAAGTAACAAATCGTCTAACATTCTACTTTTCCTGGAAATTCCAGAAGGGTGATTGACAGTAACAGATTTCTCTGCTGGGTGTCATTAAAGGGGTGGGATGGCAGCCAATCACAGGTTGCGGTTATTTTAGTAGCCGCATGCCATATCTAGAGAGGGCCTGTCAGTGATTGGGAGTAGCTTAGAAGACCTACCTCCAAATTTTTTCTGACCATATACATCTTAAGGAAACTCAATATGCAAATGAAGTAGGCCCCCAACACAAGTCCCTCTCTTGCTGAATCCCACTTGTCCTGGAGGCTTACAGGCTCCAGAGCAGTGGCCTGTTATCACTGGGGAGGCGCAATGTGGATTTGTAGTTAAGGGATTACCGTTGTCTCTTGGAACTTGGAGGTGACTAACTATGTCTTCTCCTCAATCCAAAGCACGAATGATAGGCCTCTTGAGGCCTCTCAAGGATGTAACAGTGACAGCGGGAGAAACTGCAACCTTTGACTGCGAACTGTCTTATGAGGGCATACCTGTGGAATGGTTCCTTGGGGGTACAAAGCTGGAACCAAGTGACAGAGTAAGTGTGACGTGTGCAGACGCTTTAAAAAGCTTTGTTGTCGATTACTGTTTGATGTGTGTGTGTGGAATAATATGGTCACTGTTGACTTAATCATTGAAAGTTGGTCACATGGACACTTTAAGTGATAGAATGCCAAAGAGATACTGTTACAGGAAACCTTTTGAATTTTAACGACAAATTATTTATCACGATTGAGCATGTTTTGGATATTCATCCACTGCTGTATATTCATTTGCATATCTGATGACAGTAAATTATATATGACAGTTTAAATGTGTTCCTCATATAAGGTCTTGGGGGATCAAGCTACCAGTTGAGCATTTGATCCGTGGTTTTGAGATCACACACTGGGCTGTTCTGCTCCGCAAGCGTTCTTCTGGTTATTTTTAACTACTTCAGGACTGTATGTGCAGTGGCAGGTGGCAAGAGCCCTTTTTGCATGCATAGCTGTATATATGTGTGGTAACATATGTGTTTACCAATGTATGTTTGAAAGAAGTGTTGGAATGTTGGAGTGTCAGTTATTCGCTAGTGTAAATGTGGATCATATTTTGTACTACAATGGTTTGGGCCTATCACCAGTTGAAAACATCACATTTAAAACCAGTTTTTCTGGCGTTCATTAGATTTTCCTAAAACAGTTGAGGTTTTACTAATATGATATGCACAATATTTTAAACTTTTTATTTTTATGAAGTTCTACTACATCATTGTTTTTGACTGAAGACATATTCACATTTTGTATTTCATTATGTCTGGGTGCTATTTTGGTAAATTTTGCTCATAAAACATAAACCAAATAGTCATTTTAAATCTGTCTTTATCATAGTATCTTATATTAACTCTACAACCATATAGAAGAGTGTCTAAATTGGCTCAGATGAGCACACTGTAGTTAGGGAAGAAAAAGTAGAGGTGTGAAATTGAGAACAGTTCCTAGTGCTCAGCTGCCGATGTCTATTGCAGAGAGGCAGTAAATAGCCTCCCCCACACTTGACACAGCTAGGGCCTTGATTTATCAATTGGTTTGATTGCACAGGTGGTGACCCGTGCAGAAGGCAGAGCTCATACGCTAACCCTTAGGGATGTGAAGCTGACTGAGGCAGGAGAAGTCAAACTTACTGCAAAGGATTTCCAGACACAGGCTCAGCTCATTGTCAATGGTGGGTGCCCTGTTTTCACCACAAACTCTACTTGATTTGCATTACTTATGCATTTCACAATTGCATTTGAAAAAATAACCATTGTAAGGTTTGAAATCTGCTTCATTAAATTAAGTTAATTCTTTAAACAGAACCTCCAGTTGAATTTACCAAACCTCTGGAAGACCAGACAGTAGAAGAGGAAGCCACTGCCGAACTAGAGTGTGAAGTCTCCAAGGAGAAAGCAGAGGTCAAGTGGTTCAGAGATGGACAAGAAATTCGCAAAACCAAGAAATATGACATGGTTGTTGATGGCCGTAAAAGGAAACTTGTTATCCATGACTGTACACTTGATGACTCAAGGACATATACCTGTGATGCTAAGCATTTCAAGACGTCAGCCTTCTTAAATGTTGAACGTAAGTCAAAAGGAAAAGCGATTTGTCATTAGTTTTCTTGAAATTAAGAAAACACAATTCCATTTTGATCTTCAGCTCCACATGTTGAGTTCACAAAGCCGCTTCATGATGTTGAGGTGAAAGAGAAGGAATCTGCCAGATTTGAATGTGAAGTGTCTCGTGAGAGCGCAAAGGTTTGTTATCTATGATCGTTTTATTTCAATGTTTAATCAACCATGGAAGAAATGACGTCATTTGTTTGAATATTTTTTTAAGAGCGTGTTGTTTGATTTGAACAGGTTCGCTGGTTCAAAGATGGCAACGAAATCAGAAAAGGCAAAAAATATGAGATGATTTCTGAGGGATTAAAGCGTATCCTCATCATAAGCAAGTCAGTCTTCGATGATGAAGCAGAATATGAATGTGACGCCAGGACCTCCAAAAGCTCTGGCATGCTGACTGTTGTTGGTAAATTGATCTGTTCTGTTTGACTTAGAACATATTTTAGCTGCTGCATTTTTAACATTACACTGATTCGGATTCTGTTATTTCCACAGAGGAGGAGGCACGATTCACAAAGAACTTGGCTAATGTTGAAGGCACAGAAACAGATAGTGTTAAACTGATTTGTGAGGTCTCCAAGCCCAGTGCAGAGGTCACATGGTACAAAGGTGACCAGGAATTGCCCGAAGCTGGCAGATATGAGCATATTACAGATGTCAAAAAGAGAATCCTTATTATTAAGGGGCTTCGCATGGATGATGCTGGAGAGTACCACTGCAAACTGCCCAATTCAAAAACCACTGGAATTTTGAAGATAAATGGTAAGAGAGATTATCGTTCGTCAAAAATAGTGCTCTTGTGATTTGCTCTTGAAAAATATACTCTTCAGATTTACATAGTAAATCACATTTTGTGTATTTTTCTTTAGAACTTGCCGCTGAGTTCATCGCCAGACCTCAAAACCAAGAGGTGGTTGAAGGTGAAAAGGCGCAGTTTGTATGCTCCGTCTCTAAAGATTCCCACGAAGTAAAATGGCTCAAAGGAGATAAAGAACTACAGACAGATGACAAATATGAAATTATTGCCGAGGGTAAAAAGAGAGTTCTTGTTGTCAAAAATTGTGAACTCAAAGACGAGGGCGGCTTTGTTGTGCTCATTGGAAACACAAGAGCCTCGGCTGATTTAACTGTGCTTGGTATGTACAGTCTGGTTATATCCATCTTTATTAATTGGGAAATTTGAGGGCAAAAAACATAATATTTGTGTTTTATTACAGAAAAGCTCAGAATCATCACCCCTCTTAAAGATACAAAGGCCAGTGAAGGGCAAGAGACTGTCCTCAATTGTGAAGTTAACACTGAAGGAGCCAAGGCCAAATGGCTGAAGAATAATGAGACACTATTTGAAAGCAGCAAATTCATCATGGTTCAGAAGGACAATGTCTTTTCTCTGAGAATCAAAGACACCCAAAAAACAGATGAGGCCAATTATACCATTACACTGACTAACCAGCGTGGTGAGCAAGCAAAAAGCTCTGCCAACATTGTTGTACAAGGTATGATTCACACCATTTTACCATTATTTTGTTTACAGAAATAGTTTCTCTTTATAATCCAGTGCTTCACATTTTGAAATACAAAAATTTTTTAAATGTCTGCCCAGTAACTTGTAGCGCACTTTAATATTCACAGAGGAAGATCTTCGAATCATTGTTCCCCCTGAGGATGTTGACACGCAGGAGAAAAAGACCATTAGCTTCTCATGCAAGGTGAACAGACCAAGCATCACAGTCCAGTGGATGAAGGCTGGTCGTGAAATCACTCTTAGCAAGAGAATTCTCTATCGCGTGGACAAGGACAAACACACTCTGACCATTAAAGACTGCAGCCTCGCAGATGAAGGCGAGTACACCGTAGTTGCTGGTGCTGATAAGGCCACAGCCGAACTGATTATCAGCGAGGCACCCACAGACTTCACGACACAGCTCAGTGATCAAACGATTACTGAGTTTGAGGATGCAGAGTTCATTTGTGAACTTTCCAAAGAGAAGGCTGAAATCAAATGGTACAGAGATGGCAGAGAGATCCGAGAAGGGCCAAGGTAAGGCACCCTAAATAGATTTTATTTCATTTACTGGCTAATGCAGATCATTTGTGCTTGAGCACCGAAGGCGTGTAGAACCTTTTTGTAACTGCTCAGAGCATTATTGTTTTGCAGCTTTCAGCGCATTTTTGAGTCCCTAAACGTGCTCAAAAAGTTTATAAAAATTGAAGACTTATTGTTGTTTTAAAAGTGGGTATGCCAAAATGGCTCTATTGTTCCGCATTTCAGCATATATTGAGCGCTCAGGTTGTATGTGAATGAAATTCTTCACACAGAAGTTGGCTATTTCGCAAGAACCTTTAAAAATCAGCACTTTCACTTACGTCGTACTTTAAATTTTGAACAGACTTTTTCTATTAATCTCCAAACACTTTATCTTAAGGCATACGAGAATTTAAAATGCGAAGCTTTTTTGACTTCGATAAACTATGTGCACAACATTTTGACATAAACAGGAAGTTGCTAATAACTCAGCCATGCAATGGTTGCCATGCAGTCGCAGATTTGCCATGTTTGAACAAATCTGATCACCAATCTACAGTATCAGTTATAGCGCCACCTAGTAGAAACATGGAATATCTCATTTTCTTCACTTTTATTCTGCTATTTCAAACTGTGTTTGATGGGCATGTTTGATAATTGGAAAACTTGTGTAAGGGACCAAGACCTACAAAAAGTCAATTGGAGCGAGTTTCCAAAACTTATAGGAAGTCTATTAATGTTAACTTCCATGTAATATTTAGTAGAATTCCCAGAGACTCCTCCTAGAGATTTGCAACTTTAAACAATTGTCTTTTTTTGTTTATTCTTAAGGTACCAATTTGAGAGAGATGGCAAGACTTGCAGACTGCGTATCAAGGAGTGCAGACCAGATGATGAGTGTGAATATGCTTGTGGGGTCGATGACAAGAGAACCAGAGCTCGGCTCTTTGTTGAGGGTAAATCTTTTTCTAACTCTTTTAGTTTTTTCTTTCTATTTTAATGCAAGTAATTGATATCACTAACATCACAATTGGTATTTGTCACCTTATTAGAGACCCCAGTGGAGATTGTCCGACCACCCATTGATGTGTTTGAGCCACCAGGCTCGGATGTTGTGTATGAAGTTGAGCTTAACAAAGACAGAGTTGAGGTCAAATGGCTGAGGAACAACATGACAATTGTTCAAGGTGACAAGTACCAGATGATGAGCGAGGGTAAGATTCACAGGCTTCAGGTCTGTGAGATTAGACCACGCGATCAAGGAGAGTACAGAGTCATCGCCAAGGACAAAGATGCCAAAGCCAAGCTTGAGCTTGCTGGTAAGAAAATGGCAAATATTATTGGGGTAACGAACCACAAAAAGATTTATAAAGTGGTGTGTCATAATAAGAGTCCTTTTACTGTTCAAAGAGATATCCATTTTAAAGCATGCAATGGTTTCTAGGGATTGCACCGAGGCATGTGCTCCATTTGCAAATACCAAAGACACATAGCAAAATCTCATGGGAAGGCCCAGTTTTTATCAATCCAAAGGAAGATGAGCTAAACAACATTGATTAAATCTCAGGATTACCATTCACGACTCAGTTTGAAACTGAGCCTGACTTTCAAGCCACAATACTTAGATGCATTTCAATACCTTCCTAGGAAATGTATTCAATCCAAATCAAATCCATTTCAATACAATAAAAAAATAAGTACACACCTGCATGCAGATTGAAAATTGAATATTAATCAAGGTTTAATTGATCCCTAAGTCACATAAAAGATTGTTATGGATCTGTTACACCCCTAATAATTACAGTATTTGTAATCAGTTTACTCTGCAAAACACAATCATATCAATGCATTTCTACCATTTCTCTCCACAGCTGTACCAACTATTAAAACTTTAGATCAAGACTTGATGACAGATGCTGGAAAGCCATTTGTTATGGGAGTTCCTTATAATGCTTACCCACATGCACAGGCTGAGTGGTTCTATAATGAAATCAGTCTGCCAAAAGACAATATTCACACGTCTACTGATAGGACAGAGTACAGGCTGAAGGATCCTAAGAAGACTGAGGAGGGTCGCTATAAAATCATCATCAAGAATAAACATGGAGAAGGAGAGGCTTTCATAAACCTCAAAGTTGTTGGTGAGGTGTTTTGATAGTTCTTTATATTTAAGTGGAAATAGTAATTTGAATTAGTGTTGTTTCTTACAAGGTTTTCTCCTTTGCAGATGTCCCAGGCCCTGTGAAGAACCTTCAGGTTGTGGATACCACCGATGGTGAGATAAGCATAGCCTGGGAGGAGCCAGAAAGTGACGGTGGTAGCAAGATCTTGGCCTATGTGGTTGAGAGGCGGGATGTCAAACGTAAGACCTGGACTCTGGCCACAGACTCTGCAGATAGCACAGAGTACACTGTAACTGGCTTGCAGAGAGACTCCAAGTACCTGTTCCGTGTCTGCGCTCGCAACCGTGTCGGAAGTGGTCCCAATGTTGAGACAGATAAAGCTGTTCAAGCAAAAAATAAGTTTGGTATGTGTAAAAAAAAAAAAAAAAAGGAAATTAACTGTTGATTTTTTTTCAAATGCGATTTTAATAATGTTCTTAACACCCTTTAGATGTTCCTGATGCACCACAAAATGTTATCGTTGGAAATGTCAACAAGTTTGGTGCCACAGTATCTTGGGAACCACCGCTGTTTGATGGTGGATCTGAGATCACCTCATACATCATTGAGCTTCGGGACAGAACTTCTGTGAGCTGGGCTCCAGTCATGGTGACCAAATCACAGGAACGTTCAGCCATCATTAATGATGTTATAGAGAACAAAGAATACATTTTCCGCGTGAAGGCTGAGAACAAAGCTGGTATTGGCAAACCAAGTGCTGCCACTAACCCAGTAAAGATCATGGACCCCATTGGTTTGTAAAATGTCAAGTTTCACTGTTTTAGCCAACATTAAAACTTTCATAACTAATGTTTGTATTCTAATATTCAATCTACAGAGAGGCCAAGCCCACCCATGAATTTGACACATTCTGAGCAGACCAAGGATTCATGTCTGCTTACATGGGAGACTCCCTTAAAAAATGGCGGTACAGCCATCACTGGCTATATCATTGAGAGATGTGAAGAAGGCACAGAAAAGTGGCTCAGGTGTAATGCCCGGCTTTGCCCAGATCTACTCTACAGAGTAAGCTTATATTATCAGCATTATTATAATCTTACTTACCTTTCAATCTTATTTTTCGGTCTGAAAACACAATGTCTCATTTTAAAGAACTTTCTGTATTTTTAAAGACTGAAAGCTCTATGCATTCTCCATAAATGCATTCTCCAAATGCTAATACAGCATTTTAATGGCATCTCCAGATTTATTGGTGTGGTATTCAGAAATTGGGGAGTATAGAGGTGTTGTTTTTCTATTAAAACTAAGTCATTTTTTATTGATAGATGCCAAAATTATGCATATATGCAAAGTTTCTTCTTTCAATTGACACCAAAAAATACTTTATACATCTTTTGGGTCTTTTTTAAATATTTTTGTTAGTTTAGGAGGTAAAAGCTCAGAGAGTACAAACCATACAGGGAACACAGTATGCTAATAAATTAGAACTAACAAGGGTTAATGCCAAACAGGGTAAATACTCTTTTAGTTTCCCTGCGGCTCACAGATGGTGCCAACACTTTAGTCACATTTAAATCCAGACTAAAGACTAACCTGTTTAGTATGCTTTTCACGACTGATCAACATCCGAACAACTTTTTTTATCTTTGCATTTTACTATTTTAATATTAATTTCCATTTTTGATCATTACGGTCATATATTATTTGTTTTTATGCTTGATTATATTAAAATGTACTTTAACTCATGTCCAGCTATTTCTGCTGGTCAGTCTATTCTTTTCTTTCTATTCTATGCTTTGGTTTTGCCTTATTAATCTCATGTAAAGCACTTGAATTACCTGTGTAGGAAATGAGCTTTTAAAATAAATATGCATTGCCTAAATGAAGCTGCAGTGTTATCTAATGCTTATAAAAACGTTTACTCACAGATGTCAGGCCTGAAATTTGGTAAAAAGTACAGCTACAGAGTACTTGCCGAAAATGCAGCTGGACAGTCTGACCCCTCAAACATTGTTGGACCTGTACTGGCAGACGATCCACACTGTAAGCACTGTATCATTATATCCAGCACATTTTTTAATATGTCTAGTTTCTAACAACATGATCTGCTTCCCTTAACACAGATGCACCTACTTTGGATTTGAGTGCTTTTAAGGATGGTCTGGAGGTTTTTGTCCCAACCCCTCTTGTAATCCGCGTTCCAATCACTGGGTACCCGGTTCCCACATCCAAGTGGAGTTTTGGTGAAAAGGCACTTGCAGCAGGAGACCGTGTGTCCATGGTCACAAAGTCAACATTCACAGAGCTTGTTATAACTCCAAGTGTGAGAGCTGACAAAGGCACATACTCCTTAACCCTGGAAAATGACGTGACCAGTGTCTCTGGAGAAATTGAAGTTAATGTCATTGGTACGAACATTGTTTTCATTAACGTGCTTTTACTGTTTAGAATGGAAATAACAACTTGGTTTTTTTTTAGCATCTCCAAGTGCACCTAAAGATCTAAAGGTGGCAGAAGTAACCAGAAAGCATGTCCACTTAATGTGGGAAGCCCCTGAACATGATGGAGGCAGTCCAATCATTGGTTACCAGGTTGAGAAGCGTGAAGTGTCCAGGAAGACTTGGGTGAAGGTAGAAACAATCGTGTAACTTCTATTTTTATTTTTTTTTCGGTGAAATCACATTCATAACTCTATTAATTTTTAGGTGATGTCAGGTTTACAAGACCAGGAATTCACAGTCACAGATGTCGTTGAGGGCAAAGAATATTTGTTCAGAGTTATTGCATGCAACAAATGTGGACCAGGGGAGCCTGCCTACATTGAGGACCCGGTTAACGTGTCTTCACCAGCAAGTAAGCCTCACTAAAAAGGATGGATTTGGATCAGTGGAGCAATAATTGGGTTAAAGATTAATTCACCCAATGTTTACATTTACAGCTGTACCAGATCCACCAGAAAACCTTAAATGGAGAGACAAGTCTGCTAGCAAGATCTTCTTGTCATGGGAACCTCCCAAGTGGGATGGTGGAACTGCAATCAGAGGTTATATTGTTGACAAATGTCAACGAGGCTCTGACAAGTGGGAACCATGTGGAGATCCTATGCCAGAACTTAAGTGAGTGGTACAAAAAAAGCCAAAGTCTGCTGCATTGTCACTTTGGTTAAACGTACAGACATATAGCGAAATCCAATAATGATACTCTCTAACCTTTAACAGTGAAAATCTTAAACACAAGATATTAAAAGAAACATCAAAAACAAACATTAAAGTTGCAATAACAATCAACAATAAATATATAAAGAGGGTTTGCTACTATGTCTGTCCTCCTAAACAGGACACATAAAGTCCTTTTTAACAATGCGGCAAAAGAAGTTAAATCCCAAATGTCCTCTACCTTCAGGTTTGAAGTCACTGGTCTTATTGAAGGAAATTGGTATGCTTATCGTGTGAGGGCTTTGAACAAACTGGGTGCCAGCAAACCTTGCAAGGCTACAGATGAAATCCTGGCCGTTGATCCTAAAGGTACTTTGCATGCTCTGTTTCAAAAACTAAATAATATTCAATTTATTGTGTGAGTTGATTGTGAATGTGTTATCCTTACCACATTTATAGAGCCTCCTGAGATCCAGCTGGATGCAAAACTGCTTGCTGGCCTGACTGCTAAAGCTGGCACAAAGATTGAACTTCCTGCTGATATCACAGGGAAACCAGAACCTAAGGTCAAGTGGACTAAAGCTGATCTCGTCCTGAAACCAGACGACAGAATTGCAATTGAAACCAAGCCTGGACACTCAACTTTGTCCATTGCTAAGACCAAGAGAGATGACACAGCAACTTACATCATTGAAGCAGTAAACAGCAGTGGCCGTGCAACTGCAACTGTTGATGTTAACATTCTGGGTACTGCTAATTACTGTTTTAAACCACTTCGCTTTAAAATATTCAGACAAAAAATGTTTTGTTTTTTTTTCCCAGAGATCTGCTTTACTAATACAGATTTTTTTCTTAAAAATTAACTTCTTATAGATAAACCTGGCCCTCCTGCCGCTTTTGACATCTCTGAAATTACCAGCGAGTCCTGCTTGTTGGCCTGGAATCCTCCAAGAGATGATGGTGGCTCAAAGGTGACCAACTACATTGTTGAGAGGAAGGCTGTAGACAGTGAGATCTGGTACAAGTTGTCCTCCACTGTGAAGCAGACCACCTACAAGGCCACCAAACTCGTGGCTTTCAAGCATTACATCTTTAGGGTCTATGCTGAAAATCAGTTTGGTGTTGGGACTCATGCTGAACATGCTCCAATAATTGCCAGATACCCATTTGGTATGTACATTTTAATCTGTTTCTACAATTCAAACACATACCGTATTTGCTCAGAAATTAATCTGTGTTTAAAATATATTAGATACTCCTGGTCCTCCATACAAGTTGGAGACATCTGATATTGCAAAGGATGCAGTGTCTCTGTCCTGGTATGAGCCTGATGATGATGGTGGAAGTCCTATTACTGGATACTGGGTGGAGCGATACGAATCTGATCATGACAAATGGATCAGATGCAACAAGTTGCCTATCAGAGACACAAACTTTAGGTGGGTACAAACAAAATAGTTTTAAGATGTTGCAAATTGCATTTTTTAACATGTGAAAAAATCTTGCAGGATTAAAGGGCTTCCCACAAGGAAGAAGTATAAGTTCCGTGTTTTGGCTGAGAATCTTGCTGGACCTGGCAAACCAAGCAAAGAGACTGACCAGATTTTGATTAAAGATCCAATTGGTAGGATTCTTAAAGATGCATGAATTTTTCAACTTAAATGGTTTATTAAACCTGAATTGTATTTGATTAGAGTAATATGCAGTGTGATACTGATTCATTATATTATTTTAGATCCCCCCTGGGCTCCTGGTAAGCCCACTGTGAAGGATGTAGCCAAAACATCCGCGTTCCTCCAATGGACAAAACCTGAACATGATGGAGGCTCAAAGATTGAGTCCTATATAATTGAGCTCCTCAAGAGTGGAACTGATGAGTGGGTTCGTGTGGCAGACAATATCCCCTCACTTGAGCACTTCCTGAGAGGACTGATGGAAAAACAAGAGTACTCATTCCGTGTCAAAGCCGTCAACTCAGCAGGTGAAAGTGAACCTAGTGAACCAAGTGATCCAGTACTCTGCAAGGAAAGACTGAGTAAGTCACATTTTGTATGTCTCTTTCAAAAACTCATATTCTCTGAATAACAAGCATTTGTCGGGTTTTAACTAAATTATATTAGTATATATATAATTGAGTATTTGACCCAGTACAATCCACAGTATGTTCTAAACATGATGCTCCTCCATCAGATCCTCCATCAGCACCAAGATGGCTTCAAGTGGTTTCTAGTAGCAGAAACAGCGCTGAGCTAAAATGGACAGCACCAGAGAGAGATGGTGGCTCTCCCATTACAAACTACATCATTGAGAAGAGAGATGTTAGGCGCAAAGGCTGGCAGGCAGTGGACACCACTGTTAAAGAGCTGAAGTACACCGTCTCCCCGCTGAATGAGGGATCTCTCTATGTATTCCGTGTGGCTGCAGAAAATGCTGTTGGCCCCAGTGAATTCTGTGAACTTGCAGACTCTGTTCTTGCCAAGGATACTTTCGGTATGTACTAGGTGCTTGTTCTTGCTATCTTGAATGCTGGATGTATAATAATGGCTTTATTTGATTTTTCACACAGGCACACCTGGACCTCCATACAACCTTACAATCACTGAAGTCTCCAAGACTCATGTTGACCTGAAATGGGAAGCTCCACAGAATGATGGCGGAAGACCTGTTTTGAGGTATTAAGGCATTTTTTTATTACGGTATTATTTAACTCACAGTCCATATTTGGATTTAAATCCTTTAATGTTTTTTGTGCATCTTACCAAGATATGTTATAGAGAAGAAGGAGAAACTTGGCACCCGTTGGGTGAAATCTGGAAAGACCTCAGGTCCTGACTGCCAATACAGAGTGACTGATGTCATTGAGGGCACTGAAGTGCAGTTCCAGGTCTCTGCTGAGAACGAGGCAGGAGTTGGTCACCCAAGTGAACCCACCGATATTGTGCTTATCGAAGATCCAACAGGTATGACAACCATGGCTTTTTTCAGCTTTTTATATCCAAACTTAAAGGTCCCCAAAAGGAAAACAAATAAAAAGAAATACCTGCAACCCATATTGTTAGCTTTGTCACCAGAAAGCGCCACATATTATATACGATGGCATCAATTATGGTCCAGTATTTGTTCCACCTTCACTCACACTTCATGAGTTCACTACCTGGACCTGCTTTGACATGGACCATAGAATGGTGGTTACGTATGTATAAGGCAGGCTGTCTGGACAAAGATCCATGATTTTCATGTGGTGAATGGTTGCTTTGGTTTATATGTGCATGAGTTGGATTACTTAATTGGTAGGATCACTGTCATGCCTTGGTACCTGCTCCTGAAATTCGTTATATAACAGTCCCTTGCGGTAGATGAATCTGGTGAAATGTAGACAGGCTTTATGTGTAAAGGTTCAGATTTTCTAGGGCAACCGTGGTAGACGCCTTATAAGAGAGAATACAGCTTATGTAAGAGTTCACTCTGCTGTTGGGCCTACTGACCTTAGACAATGTCTGTGACACTGGCAAGAGGTAGGAGTGACCATGCCAGTGAATGTCACTTCTGTGTCCCAAATGTGTGAATTTAGGAATATTTCGGCTTTTTTACTCAGAAGTAGATTGTACAAAACTTTATTATTGAGCAATATGTCAAACAATATGTTGTATAACAGGCATTTGAAGTGAGATAAAGCTTTTTAAGAAGGGCATGGGCTTTTAATAAAGTGGAAATAATTTTTTTAAAAGAATGGCATTGTTTAAGTCTATGAAATGCTGTTTTTTCAGGACCTCCATCGCCACCACAAGAATTGCACGTCACGGAAGCTGCAAGGGACCATATTTGCATTGCCTGGAAAGCACCAGAAAAGAATGGAGGAAGTCCCGTTATTGGCTACCACATTGAACTTTGTGAAGCTGGGACAGAGAAATGGATGAGAGTCAACTCTCGACCTGTCAAAGAGCTAAAATACAGAGCAGGGGATGAGGAGGGTATTGTTGCTGAAAAGCAATACACTTTCAGAGTCCGTGCTGTCAATTCAGTCGGTGCCAGTGAGCCTTCAGACATTTCCGATAATGTATACGCCAAAGATTCTGACTGTAAGATATTTGGCTTTTGAAATTCTATAATATTTTAAAACCACTGAAACCGATGGTTATCTCACTTGTCTCTGTTTAAATCTCTGCAGGCAGCCCATCCCTAGACTTTCAGACCAAGGATCTTGTTGTTGTTGAAGGCGAAAAAATGCACATCCCAATTCCATATACGGCTGTGCCGTCACCTAGAATTACATGGCACAAAGATGGAAATGAGCTGAAGGCAGATGACAGAACATCCTTCAGGGCTGAGTACACATCCTGCCATCTAGAGATTCCGAGCTGCTTACATGTTGATGCAGGCCAATACAAAGTTACACTAGAGAACAGAAATGGTTCCGCTAGTGGAACCATCAATGTTAAAGTTATCGGTAAGTTCTGTAATCCATTTTTTTGTTGATTATAGTTTTAAACTCAATGTTTGCCACAATTATTATATGTATTTTTGAACAACCAACAGGTCTTCCAGCAGCATGTAAAGATATTGTTGCAAGCGAGATTACAAAGAGCACCTGTAAGGTGTCCTGGGAACCACCAGACTATGATGGTGGAAGCCCCATTCTCCACTATGTCCTGCAGCGCAGAGAAGCAGGCAGAAGGACTTATGTAAATGTAATGTCAGGAGAAAACAAACTGACTTGGCCGGTGAAGGATCTCATTCTAAATGGAGAGTATTACTTCCGTGTAAGAGCAGTCAACAAGATTGGTGGTGGTGAATTTATTGAGCTTCGCAATCCAGTCATTGCTGAAGACCAGAAACGTAAGTGATAGGGTTAACTGAACGTAATTACTTTTATTGTATCTTTTTGCCTAAGATTGTGCTCCTCAAATACAGAACGTCCTGATCCACCAGTCGATGTGGAAACACACAACCCAACATCTCAGAGTGTGACCCTAACTTGGAAGCCTCCCATGTATGATGGTGGAAGCAAAATTATGGGGTACATTCTGGAGAAAATTGTGAAAGGGGAAGAAAATTTCCAAAGGTGCAATGACTTCCTTGTGCCAGTGTTGTCATATACTGTAAAGGGATTAATTCATGGGAAACAATATCAGTTCCGTGTGCGTGCTGAGAATGCTGCGGGTGTCAGTGACCCTTCACGCAGCACACCTTTGATCAAAGCGACAGATGCTGCTGGTATGAGATAACATTGAAATAATTCTCATATAAAAACATTTAAATTAATGCAACCTCTATTTATAGCAACCTTTTGTCCTTTTGCCTACAGATCGTCCCAAGGTTTTCCTTAGCGGCAGTCTTCAATCAGGCCTGTCTGTGAAACGAGGTGAAGAAATCAGATTGGACGCCAACATTTCTGGATTTCCATATCCTCAAATTACATGGATGAGGAACAATGCAACCATTTGGCCAGAACCTCTGAAGAAGAGACCAGAGAGACCCATTAAGAAGAAGAAAGAGAAGGAGAAGGAAAAAGAAAAGGAGGAAAAGAAAGAGGCTGATGGAGAAAAGAAAGAGGCAGATGCAGAAAAGAAGGAAGAAGACAAAGACGCAAAGAAGGAGGAGGACAAGGACAAGAAGGAGGAGGACAAGGAAAAGAAAGAGGAGGAAAAGGAAAAGAAGGAGGAAGAAAAAGAGAAACCTAAAGAAAAGGAGGTGGAGGAACCTGAAGAACCTGAAGAAGCTTACCACCCAAGCTTAAACGAGCGTCTTACAATTGAATCAAAGAGGAAGGGTGAATCCTTCATTATTATAAAAGATACCATCAGAGGTGATCATGGTGTTTTTACTATAAAAGTGGAAAATGACCATGGCATTGCATCTGCCTCCTGTGAAGTTAATGTCCTCGGTGAGTTTCTTTTAAATTATACCTATTTACCAGAGAAGGTGATTTAAGTAAGATATAAAGCTTCTTTTTTGGCAAAGCCTATACTTAAATTGCCCATATTATGGATGATTAGATTATAAATACTTATTGCTGGAGATCCACAAAACCAAAGTACAATTTTTTCTTATCATGTCTTTTAGGTCACTGACACAGGGTACTGACACTTTGTCTTTCAGATACTCCTGGACCTCCAATCAATTTCAAATTTGCAGAGATAAGGAAGACCTCAATCCTCTGCACATGGGATCCTCCTGTGGATGATGGCGGTAGTGAAATCCTCAACTACATACTAGAGCGCAAAGATAACTCCAAGGCTGAGCTTGGATGGGTCACTGTAACAAACATTCTTCGGGGGTGCAAATATCTAGTACCAAAACTTATTCAGGGCAAGGAGTACCTCTTTCGTGTCACTGCTGAGAACAAGTATGGTCCTGGAACACCATGTGTCACCAAACCTGTTGTTGCAAGGAATCCATTTGGTACTACAAGTTCACTTTCTTCAAATACAAACTATTCATATTTGTAATGGTTAATTAAATCTTTAAATTTACTTATATTTTCAGAGCCTCCAGAGGCACCAGAGAAACCAGAAATTACGGACGTGACAGCGAGCAGTATGCGCGTTACCTGGTTAGAACCCAACGACAATGGCAGCCCCATTGAGGGATACTGGGTGGAGAAACGAGAAATTAACAGCACTCATTGGGCGAGAGTCAATCGCACCATGGTCCCTGACTTGGAAATAAATGTTGAGGGTCTTTTGGAGGGTCTGACATATATTTTCAGAGTATCTGCAGAAAATGTTGCTGGACCTGGAAAGTTTAGCCCACCCTCTGAACCAAAGACAGCACAGGCACCGATTAGTAAGTTTGTAGTATTTCATATTAAAAAATGGCAATATAATCAGTGGTAATTGAAATGAATGTCATTTTTAAAATTAAAATTATGTAAATGTTAATTTCTTTCAGTGCCCCCTGGTCCACCAATCCCGAGAATTGTTGATACTACTGACTTTTCAATTGACATTGAATGGGACCCTCCTGCAGACAATGGTGGTGCAGAGATCTTTGGCTATCATGTTGACAAGGTTGTTGCTGGAACAAAGGACTGGTCCAGATCAACAGAGAGGCCCTGGAAGAACCGCACATTTACAGTGTATGGGGTTAGAGAAGGTGCTAAATATATTGTGCGTGTTGTGGCAGTCAATTGTGCCGGTGAAGGAGAACCTGGTTTTACAGATGCAGTAATTGTTAGGAACCCTGCAGGTATGAACAATCCTGATTAGTAACTTAAATAGTCTACTAAAGGATATTCTAATCATTTTAATACACTGTATGATTTTGTTTCATTAAAACAGAGCCTCCAATCATCGAGCTTGATATCACTGTGAAGAATGGTATTATAGTTAGAGCAGGAGAAATGCTCAGAATTCCAGCACACGTGACTGGTAGACCGCCTCCATCTTTGAAATGGACAAAGGATGACAACCCATTAGAAAAAGATCGCATGGAGGTTGAAGAAGCTGGACAAGACAGCACTGTTGTCATTAAAGTCACAAAGAGAAGTGACCACGGCAAATACCAAATCCAAGCTGCAAATCCGAGTGGCATCAAATCTGCATCAACCAGGGTAGAAGTTATGGGTACGTTTGATTATGTGAATTAGATTTGAAAGTTTACTATCATTTTAAGGTTCATGTTGCAATTAAAATTTAAATTTCTCTTCAGATGTTCCTGGACCTGTTCTTGACCTGAAGCCTGTTGTTGTTACAAGGAAGCTAATGATGCTGAATTGGTCAGATCCTGATGATGATGGTGGAAGTGATGTGACAGGGTTTATCATTGAAAGGAGAGAACCAAAGATGCACACATGGAGACAACCAATTGAGACCCCTTCATCCAAATGTGAGATTGTAGGTATTATTGAAGGACAGGAATACATTTTCCGCGTTGTGGCTAAGAACAAGTATGGATGTGGACCTCCAGTCGATCTTGGACCCATCCGGGCTGTTGATCCTCAAGGTAAAGTCTATTTGATGTCACTTACTCACACAAAAGTACTCACTATAATTACATTTGTGTTGACTGTCACAAATTTCTATAACAACAGGTCCTCCAACTTCCCCTGAAAAGTTCCACTATACTGAGAGAACCAAGTCCTCAGTTACTATTGAATGGAGGCCACCTCGTAATGATGGTGGTAGTCCCATTATTGGCTACATCATTGAGAAAAAGCGTCAAGACCAGCCAGCCTTCCAGAGGATCAACGAAGAGCTGTGCACCGTTCAAATTATGACAGTCGAAAACCTTGATGAGCTTCATATGTACGAGTTCCGTGCAAAGGCTGTCAATGCACTTGGGGAAAGTGAGCCTTCCATTACCATGACCGTTGTCATTCAGGATGATGAAGGTATGCTGTGTTCTTGTGCAATACTATGCTTCAATACAATACCATCCCTCTAACGTTTATCATTTTTAATATATTTTTTTTTATTTTTAGTTGCTCCAAGTCTGCGTATGCTTAAGCAGTTCAAGGGTGATTTAATCCGAATTAGGAAAAACGAACCCATTGAGATGCCAGCAGAAGTTACAGGCCTCCCAATGCCAAAGATTGAGTGGTTAAAGGATGATGTTGTTATTGAGAATAACACCGAGAAACTCCTCATGGAAACCAAAGAGATTGACAGACTCACATCCCATACAAAACTCTGCCTTACTGGTGTTACAAGACTGGACAAAGGCTGTTACACTGTTACTGCCTCCAATCGTTTGGGATCACTCAGTCATTCAATCACGGTGGAGGTATTGGGTAAGTTAAGGGTTTTCCTGTTGATCAAATTTGATCAAAACTTGATACAATTATAAAGTTCTACACAAGTGTGACATTTTATTTTGCATATAATTAATAGCTTAACATTACCTGTTTTCCTTAGATCGCCCAACTCCACCAAGAAATATTGCTGTTTCAAACATCAAAGCTGAGTCTTGCAACCTTACATGGGATGCCCCGTTGGATATTGGTGGCAGTGAGCTTACCAACTACATTGTTGAGATGAAAGACTTAAATGTTGAAGACCCTGAACAGGCTGAGTGGGTACAAGTTACAAACTCCATCATTGAGAAGCGTTATGGGGTAAGCAAAACAATATTACAGTGTATATAATAGAAAGGAGGGCATTTTCGCATAGATTTTTTTTTTTTTAATGGACAATGAACTGTTTGAGTCATGAGAGTATTGTAACTTGTCTTCTGATGTGCTTCCAAGCTCTGCTCTCTGATTGGTCAATATTTGCATATTCATGTGGGGCTTGCTTCAAACACTTTGTGATGAGAAAGAGCGAAACAAAGCAAACCTTTTGAAATGAGAGATGAAATACAAGCATCAATAAATGAACAGATAATCATTATAACATCCTCTGACCGTTTGATTTCTGGAGAAACCGATGCTATTTTTTCTCAGATGCTAATTTACCAGTAAACAAACAAACTGTTTTAAATTAAATTTAAGACACTGTAATGTTATGTGACTATAAACATTTTGGTTTTTCAGTTTGTCTCACTTAAAGACAAGATTTGTGCTACATATAAGTTTTTTGTTTTTTTTTTTGGTTTCCCCCTAGGCATGGAATTTGGCAACTGGTGGCAACTATAAGTTTAGAGTTAAAGCTGAAAACAAGTATGGAGTTAGTGAGGCCTGTGAAACAGAAGAGGTTCAGATTAAAGATCCATCTGCTCTGCCTGGGCCTCCAGAGAAGGTCACTATTGCTGAACGTTCAAAGACCCAAATGGTCCTGACATGGGAACCGCCCAAAGACACCGGTGGTTCCATGATCACAGGTTATTGGCTTGAAAAGCGTGAAAAGGGCACTTCCTATTGGTCTCGAGTGAATAAGATCCTGGTTTCTAAACGGGGCATGAAAGGCTGGGAATACCAGGTTACTCGACTCTTTGAAGGAACAGAATATGAGTTCCGAGCAATGGCTTGTAATTCCGCTGGTGTTGGACCACCGAGTGCCATCTCTGAGTCTGCTATTGCTGACGATCCCCTGAGTAAGAACAGATTTCATATAATTTTGTTCAGATTACTGTTCAACAGGGTTTTGACAAATGATGTTTCTGTATAGCTCCACCCGGCATGCCAGCCGCTCCTGAGGTTGCTGACAAAACCAAGCGCAGTGTAACTCTTGCATGGACCCCACCAGCTAAAGATGGTGGGCTACCCATCAAAGGCTACATCATTGAGATTCAGGATGAAGGCACTTCTGAGTGGACCAGAGTCAATGATGCTGAGAATCTGCATCCCTCTACTGTGTTCACCATTCCAAACCTTCCAGAACTTAAGAAATACAGATTCAGAATCATTGCAGTCAATGATATTGGCGAATCTGAGCCCAGCCCGAGAACCACTGAAGTTCGCATAGAAGATATTCAAAGTAAAGTATTTTTTTTTTATATATACTGATTGACATCCTCTACCTTGTATTTTTGTTGTATCTAATGCAATGCATTAAATCACAGCTGCACCAAAGATCTTCATGGATATTAGTGCCCACGATCTACTGTGTATACGTGCTGGATCTCCATTTAAGATTCCAGCTACAATCACAGGACGTCCTGTTCCTAAAGTTACATGGGAGTTTGATGGAAAGGCAAAGACAGAAAAGAAGGACCGTCTCCATGTTGTACCAGTGGATTCACAGGTAACATATTTGTCTAGTTTTAATAAAATAGACTTTTCATTATCATTTAGTTTCCATTAACCATTGTTTTTGGGGGATATCAGGTTGAATCTACAGACACTACCTCGGTAATATCAGTTCCTGTGAGTTTAAGAACCCATTCTGGCAGGTACACAATTACAGCTAAAAACAAATCAGGCCAGAAGCATGTCAACGTCAGAGTAAATGTCCTTGGTGAGTCAATACAATGGGCAAAAATATAATTGGATGCACTATTAAAAACAACACTATGACAAAATAAAAAAAAATCATATTTTTACAGATGTTCCTGGAGCACCAAAAGAGCTTAAAGTTACTGATGTTACCAGAACCACAATGAGACTCATTTGGAAACTGCCAGATAATGATGGTGGTGAAAGAATTAAGAGTTACTTTATTGAGAAGAAGGCTGTGAATGGAAAAGCTTGGACAGTTGCCAATGCAACTTGTGCCAGCATGGCTTTTGTTGTACCAAATCTTCTTGAGGGACTGGACTATTTGTTCCGTGTTCGTGCTGAGAATCGCCTGGGCTTTGGACCATTTACAGAGACCACTGAACCAGTTAGGGCCAGGGATCCTATATGTAAGTTAGACAACCCATATACTGACAGTATTCTCACAAATACTTGTGCTAAAGTGTTACTTAATCAACAACTTATTTTATTTTGGTTCCCCCCAATAGATCCTCCTGATCCTCCAACCAAGGTAAAAATTAACCTCGTTACCAAAAACACTGTGACTCTGTCATGGGTGCCTCCTAAAAATGATGGTGGAGCCCCAGTAAAGCATTACATCATTGAGCGGCTGAGCTGGGATACCAGTGGTCCACAGAAAGAGACTTGGAAACAATGCAACAAGAGAGATGTTGAAGAGACCATGTTCATTGTTGAAGACCTTAAGGAAGGTGGAGAGTATGAATTCCGTGTTAAAGCTGTAAACGAAGCTGGCCCCAGCAGACCTTCTGTTACTGCTGGACCAATTGTCATTAAAGACCAGACATGTAAGTGACAGTAACAGTTTAAAAATCTAAAAACAGCATGTTTCCTTAAAATATGATACAAATTTTTCAGAAATGTATTTGTAATCTTTTCAGGTGCTCCTTGTATTGAACTCAGAGAGGCTTTAGAAGGTGCAGAAGGTTTTGATGTCAATATTATTGCCAGAATCCAAGGCTGTCCTTTCCCGTCTCTTGTCTGGCACAAGGCACCACAAGAAAAGCCTGACGACAAAGTTCCTGTCCAGTATGACAAACATGTCAATAAGCTTGTCTCTGATGAGAAATGCACATTGTTGGTCCAACAGGCAAAGAGAGATGACAGTGCCATGTACACACTCACAGCTACCAACAGTTTGGGCACAGCATCAAAGAGCATCAAACTTAGCATTTTGGGTAAATATTCTTAAAGGTTAAAATGTCTAAAATGTTTTGAAGGGGTGGAGTAAATTCTTTATTGTTGTCTCTTTAGGGCGTCCTGGTGTACCCATAGGACCGATTAAGATTGGGGAAATTTTTGCTGAACGCATTGGCCTCTCCTGGAATCCACCCATTGATGATGGCGGTTCCAGGATCACAAACTATGTCGTTGAAAAGCGTGAGGAAAACCGTAAAACATGGGTTCATGTCACTAGTGATCCTAAAGAAGGCCAATACACAGTTCAAAGGCTCACAGAGGGCCATGAATATGAGTTCCGTGTGATGGCCCAGAATAAATATGGTGTTGGACCACCCTTGTACAGTGAACCCGAGAAAGCACGAAATCTCTTCAGTAAGTCTTCTTCACATCTACGAACCTTTATGATGGGGGAACTCCAAATGTGTCTTTCTTTTTCTGAGTTGTGTCCTGTGCGCAACATCTTTAAAACCCTATAAAATGAGCGATTCATAAACCTTTGTATTTATCAAAATTATCCATCCTTTCTCTAACAGCTGTACCTGGCCAATGTGAGAAGCCAACTGTTACAGATGTTTCTGCTGAATCGATGACTGTTAACTGGGATGAGCCAGAATATGATGGTGGCTCTCCGGTTACTGGCTATTGGCTAGAGCGCAAAGAAACTACAGGCAAGCGCTGGACGAGAGTGAATCGGGAACCAATCAGAATCAAGACTCTAGGGGTTTCCCATATTGTGACTGGCCTTTTGGAGGGGGCAATCTACCAGTTCCGTGTCATTGCAATCAATGCAGCTGGATGCGGCCTTCCCAGTATGCCTTCAGATGTTGTTGCTTGCAAAGACCCCATAGGTACTTTTCCAACATGAATTGTAGGTGTTTCTCTTTTTTTTTCTCTGTCAGCTAACACTTTATTATTTTCTACCAGCGCCTCCTGGACCCCCAACACCAAAAGTAACAGACTGCACCAAGTCAACCGTTGATCTAGAATGGATTCCTCCACTTATTGATGGTGGATCTATGATCACTGGTTATTTTGTTGAGTATAAGGAAGAAGGGCAAGAAGAGTGGGAGAAGGTAAATTGGAGTGTTCATTTAGGTAATAAATAAGTACTGATTTTATACACTTATTCATAATAACTTTTAATGATCAGGTCAAAGACAAAGAAATCCGAGGCACAAAGTTTGTTGTTCCTGGACTTAAAGAGCTTGGACTCTACAGATTTAGAGTTAGAGCTGTAAATGCTGCTGGTGTGGGCGAACCAGGGGAGGTTGCTGATGTGATTGAAGTCAAAGACAGGACAAGTATGTTTACATTTTAGAGCCATTTCATGCATTTTTACTTTGTAAACCATGTTATACCTTTTATTTAATTATTACTCAATCTGTTTTAGTTCCCCCAGAGGTTGACCTGGATGCGTCAGTCAAGGAAAAGATAGTTGTTCATGCTGGTGGAGTAATCCGGATCATAGCTTATATTTCTGGAAAGCCTGCTCCGGAGATTCTCTGGAATAGAGATGATGCTGATTTGCCAAAGGAAGCTGCTGTGGAGACAACTTCTATAAGTTCAGCTTTAGTGATCAAAAATTGCAAGAGGCAACACCAAGGCATTTATACGCTAACTGCTAAAAATGCAGGCGGAGAAAGGAGGAAAGCTGTAATAGTTGAAGTTCTGGGTGAGTTTTAAAATGATTGTTTTTTTATGTATTGACTCAATAGCTTAAATTAGGTAGTAAATGTGACTTTTCATTTTGTCACAGATGTACCTGGCCCTGTGGGTCTACCTTTCTCGGGTCAGAATCTGACCACTGACTCTTGTAAGTTGACATGGTATTCACCTGAAGATGATGGCGGCTCTGCTATCACCAACTATATTATTGAAAAGAGAGAAGCTGACCGTAGAGGCTGGACTTCAGTGTCGTATACCGTCACAAGACATAATGCAGTTGTGCAGGGTTTGATTGATGGAAAAGGATACTTCTTCAGAATCGCAGCTGAAAATATAATCGGAATGGGTCCGTTCACTGAAACTGCAGCTCCAGTTGTCATCAAAGATCCTTTCTGTAAGATGTATTTTATTGATTGTGACAGTGATTTTTAGAAATGTCATTATCTGCTATAATACCTCACAAATCTATGTTTATAGCAATACCTGAGCGCCCAGAAGATGTTGAAGTGACAGCCATCACAAATGATTCAATCAGTGTTGCATGGAGACCACCAAAGTTTGATGGAGGCTCAGACATTACTAGTTATGTTCTTGAGGTTCGCCTTATCGGACAAGACAACTTCAGTCGAATTGCACCAGAGGAGAAGCTGTTGGATCGTAAATTCAAACATGCTGGCCTCAAAGAAGGTTCTTCTTATGAATTCCGTGTTAGTGCTGTTAATCAAATAGGTCAAGGCAAGCCATCATTCAGCACAAAACCTGTTACATGCAAAAAAGAATTTGGTAAGTTTTTTATGCTTTATTTTTTAAGGTATTTGTTTAGTGGCCATTGATCATTAATTGCATGATCATTTTTTTAAGAACCACCAAACCTTGATATTGAATTCCGTGATAAGATCATTGTTCGTGTTGGAGAAACATGCGAGATTCAGAGCCGGTACACAGGCAAACCAGAACCAAGCATTAAATGGTTCAAAGAAGAGGAAGAGCTTCAGTCCAGTGAGGAAATCGCCTTCGCCAATGCTAAGAATAAATTATCTTTGACAATTGCAAAGACAAAACGTGATCACACTGGGAAATACACAGTGCTTCTTGAGAATTCCATTGGGTCACGCAAGGGAATATGCAACGTTGTTGTTGTTGGTAAGATAATATTTACTTTATTCAAATTGAATTTTTTTGTTTGACTCTTGCAAACTTAATTGTGAGAATCATTTTGGTGACTTTTTCAGACCGTCCACAACCTCCAGAGGGCCCTGTTGTCTTTGATGAGATATTCAGGAATCATATGATTATTTCCTGGAATCCTCCACTGGATGATGGTGGAGCAGCCATTTCTAACTACATAATTGAAAAAAGAGACACCAACAGGGATCTGTGGATGCCTGTTACAGAATCTTGCACCAGGACATCTTGCAGAGTTCCTAAACTGATTGAGGGAAGAGAATACATCATTAGGATCTGTGCTCAAAACATTTATGGTATCAGTGATCCATTGCTGTCTGCTGAGACAAAAGCAAGAGATGTTTTTAGTAAGTCACAGTTTTGCGATGGCATTTCATAGTCTGTAAATGTCTTGTATTTAAATGAATGAAGTCTAACCTGTGTTCTTAAACATCTGATGCGCAGAGGTTCCAGATGCTCCGCTAGCACCTGTAATTAAAGAAATTTATAAAGATAAAGCTCTGATTTCTTGGCAACAACCTGCTGATGGTGGCAAACCAATCACAAGGTACATTGTTGAAAGAAAGGAAACCAAGGCCAACATGTGGACAAGAGCAGGAAAAGACCGCATTTACCCCAGCACAGAATATTGGGTACCTGATCTTCTCATGGGATGTGAATATGAATTCCGTGTCATGGCAGAAAATGTGATTGGTGTCGGTGACCCCAGTCCAGCTTCAAAGCCCATCTATGCTAAAGATCCTATTGGTATGTATTTGACAATTTGAATGAAAACTGGCATTTATACAGTAATAAATTATTAAGTTTCTTTCATGCTTTTCTTGATGCAGTGATACCAAGCCCACCTGTACTTCCAGTCGCAATTGACAAGACAAAAGAGTCTGTCACTCTTTCTTGGCAGCCCCCAAAAGACAGTGGAAGGGGGAAGATCTTTGGATATCTTCTAGAGTATCAGAAAGCTGGGGATGAGGAATGGCTTCAAGTCAACCAAACACCTGACTCTTGCCAGGGAACAACATTTAAAGTCATTAATCTTGAGGATGGTGCACTTTATAGATTTAAAGTGAAGGCAGTGAATGCTGCTGGTGAATCTGAACCTGCATATGTCCCAGAGCCTGTTCGAGCCCAAGATAGACTTGGTAAATTGGTTGTAAATTAATGTGTCCAGTTATTTATTCATGGCATTGCATTGAAATTTGTATAAAAAACTTTGTATGCCTACAGAGCCCCCAGAACTTCAAGTGGACCTTGGAATGCCTCGTGAGCTCAAAGCAATGGCTGGAACCCATATTAATATTATTGCCGGAATTAAAGGAATACCTTTTCCAAAAGTGACCTGGAAGAAAAATGAGGCAGATATTCCACCAAGAGCAGAAGTTGAGACTTCTGGAATTTCATCCAAACTTGAGATGCGTTACTCCACTCGAACTGATTGTGGAGATTACACTCTCACGATTGAGAATCCAGCTGGTTCAAAGACCGCCACATGCACAGTCCTTGTACTTGGTATGAATAGTTGAAAGGCTTAAAAAAGGGTTTTCTTTTAAGATTTTAAATGCAAAATTTAAAACTTGTTATTTTCCTATTGTTCAATAGATAAACCTGGACCAATTCAGCACCTCAGAGTATCTGATGTCAGATGTGATTCTGCACAGCTGTCTTGGAAAGACCCAGAAGACAATGGTGGTGCACGCATCACTAACTTTGTTGTAGAGAAAAAGGATGCAGCAGCTGCTCAGTGGGTGCCAATTTGCTCATCGTCTAAAAAACGTAGCATGATGGCCAAACATTTGATTGAGGGAACATCTTATATGTTCCGTGTGGCGGCTGAAAATCAGTTTGGAAGAAGTGAATATGTTGAGACTACAAAGGCAGTCAAAGCAATGAATCCGCTGTGTACGTATGGCCAGCAAAATGATTACGAATAAAACAGCATTTAAAATGCCAAACTTTTAACACTGGTCTATTTTACCATTTCAGTCCCACCTGGTCCACCAAAAGACTTGCATCATGTAGA
This sequence comes from Danionella cerebrum, assembly GCA_007224835.1. Lineage (NCBI taxonomy): Eukaryota > Metazoa > Chordata > Actinopteri > Cypriniformes > Danionidae > Danionella > Danionella cerebrum. The sequence goes on from SRMA01025643.1 coordinate 234,009, forward strand.
TGCTGACAAAACTGAAGTGTGGCTCCAATGGAACTGGCCAGATCGCACAGGAGGAAGTGACATCACAGGGTTCTTGGTTGAGTACCAAGAAGAAGGTGAAAAAGACTGGATAGTTTTTAAGACTGTCAGCATTCCTGAGTGCCATGTGACAGGACTCGAAGAAGGAAAGACCTACCGGTTCCGCGTCAAAACTGAGAATGCAATTGGTCTAAGTAGGCCGGACACCACTGTGCCCGTACTCTGTCAGGAAAAACTAGGTTTGATTCAAACATTTACAAGTTCTGATTATTTATAATTGTGGAAATTTATGGTTTCATTTTATATTGTCTTATGTTTATTTTCAGTACCACCCATTGTTGAAGTGGATGTGAAACTGATTGAAGGAATTATAGTAAAGGCTGGAAGCACCATTAGATTGCCAGCCATTATGCGAGGCCTTCCTGTTCCCACTGCTAAATGGGTTATCGACGGAGAGGAAATCAAGAGTGAAGGCAATATTAAAATTGACACAGACAACTTCTCAACTGTTCTGAGCATTGCTGACTGCACAAGAAATCACACTGGAATCTATATTCTGACAGTGTCTAACTCAGCAGGAAGCAAGACCGTCTCTTTAAATATCACAGTGCTAGATGTGCCAGCTGCACCCATAGGACCAGTCAGTATTCTTGAAGTAACTCCTGACTCCATGGTCATTGATTGGCGCCCCCCCAAAGATGATGGCGGAAGCCCTGTCACTAATTACATTGTTGAAAAGAGGGAATCAAATAAGGAAACTTGGGGAGGAGTGAGTTCTGGCAGCACTGCCACAAGACTCAAGATTACTCGTCTCCAGCAAGGAGTTGAATATATCGTGAGAATTCGCGCTGAAAATAAAATGGGAGTTGGTGCAGCTCTTGAAAGTGCACCAACAGTAGCTCGCCATCAGTTCGAGGCCCCTGGTCATCCAGGAAAGCCTGTTGCTTCTGATATTGCTGAAGACGCCCTCACTCTTGGATGGACAATGCCTCTCTTTGATGGCGGCAGTCCAATTAGTGGTTACATTATCGAGAGAAGACATAAAGGAGGCAAATGGATCAGAGTAAATAAAACACCTTGCAAAGATCTCAGATATAGAGTGCTTGGTCTTTTCGAAAGTAATGAGTATGAGTTTAGAGTATTTGCAGAAAATTTTGCCGGCTTTAGTGGGCCTTCCCCTATCTCAGATCCTGCCAAGCCATGCAGACAAATTACTGTTCCAGGACCTCCAGTTAACCCTAAGGTCAAAGACTACAGCTGCATTTATGCTGACTTAGTCTGGATTAAACCATCAAAAGATGGCGGTAGTCCTGTCCTAGGATATATTGTTGAATGCCAGAAAGGAGACACAGAGTGGGAGAAAGTCAATAAGGATAACTTGATTAAGCAGTGTGCCTATAGAGTGAAAGGACTGACAGAGGGTACAGAATACAGGTTCCGTGTTAAAGCAGTCAACATGATTGGTGAAGGTGAGACCAGGGAAATCCCAGAGACAGTGATAGCTAAGGATATCATCATTCCTCCAGAAATCGAGATGGATGCCACTTGTCGTGAACGTGTGACAGTTCGTGTTGGACATAACATTAATGTTATTGGATATGTGATAGCAAGGCCTGATCCAGAAATTACTTGGAGCAAAGGTGAAAGCACTCTGGAAAGGGACAAACGTACCACTCTTACAAATAACTTCCCAGTAGTCCAGTTGCGCATCAAAGAAGCAACCAGAGGAGACCATGGAAAGTATATACTCAAGGCTGCCAATGAAGCTGGAGAGGCCTCAGCTACCATTACAGTAAATGTTTTGGATAGACCTGGGCACTGCCAGAATCTCAAGTTAACCTATGTAACTAAACACTCTTGCATGGTCTCCTGGGATGCTCCCGAAGACAACGGAGGCACAGAGATAACAAATTACATTGTGGAATGTCGTGAACCAAGTGTACGTGCTTGGTCAATGATCTCATCTGACTGCACAAATCGCATGGTGAAAGCCAAGCTCATGGAAAGTCATGAATATCTATTCCGTGTGTCCGCTGAGAATAAGTGTGGTCCTGGACCTGGAACAGAAACCAAAACTCCAATTCTTGCAATCGATCCACTTCAGAAACCAGGCGAGCCAGAGAACTTCCATGTCAGTGATATTGGCAAAAACTTTGTTTTCCTTAAATGGAGAAAACCAGATTATGATGGAGGCAGTCCTAACCTTGGTTACTATCTGGAGAGGAAAGCAAAGGATGCAACTGAATGGGAGAAGCTTCATGAAGGAGTTCTGAAAGAGACATTCTTCATGGTAGACAAATGTGTGGAGAACCAAGCCTATCAGTTTAGAGCACAGTCAACAAATGATGGGGGGGAAAGTTCATGGGTTAGCACATCTGAAGTTCTTGTCAAAGAAGAGCTTCAGAAACCAGTCCTTGATCTGAAATTTGTTGGAACTACAGTAGTCAAAGCTGGTGAATCAGTTCGACTTGAAGCTGGACTAAGGGGAAAACCACAGCCCACAGTCACTTGGCTAAAAGACAAATCTACAGATGATAACCCAAGGATCAGTGTTGACACTGGACATGATTATACCAAATTCCTTCTAACCAAAACCAAGCGTAGTGACACTGGAAAATATGTGGTCTCTGCTACAAACCCAGCTGGTACATTTACAGCATATGCCAATGTTGCAGTGTTGGATATCCCAGGACCTGTCAGAGATTTGAAGATTTCAGGCATTTCCACTGACAAGTGTAGAGTTGTGTGGGATCCTCCAGAGGATGATGGCGGCTGTGAGGTGGACAGCTATATTCTAGAGAAATGTGAAACCAGAAGAATGGTTTGGTCCACATATTCTGCATCTCTTGTCACCAACTATTGTAATGTGACACGCCTTGTTGAAGGAAATGAGTACATCTTCAGGGTCAGAGCAGAAAACAAGATGGGAACTGGACCACCAATGGAAAGCAGGCCTATTACTGCTAAGACACAGTTTAACAGGCCTGGTCCACCTGAAGCTCCTGAGGTCACCAAAATTGGTAAAGATGAGATGACTGTGGTATGGGCTCCACCTGAGAATGATGGTGGAAAATCCATCTCTGGTTACATTCTGGAAAGAAAAGAAAAGAGGGCTGTACGTTGGGTACCTGTTACAAAGAGTGCCATTTCTGAAAGACGTATGAAGGTTACCAATCTGATCCCCAACCATGACTACCAGTTCCGTGTCAAAGCTGAAAATGAAGTTGGTTTAGGTGAAGCAAGCAAACCATCAAGACCCATCACTGCAAAAGATCCAATCGGTATGTATGGCTTTGATTTAATTTAATCATTGGACATTTTTCTTAAAAAGTAACAAAAATACATATTCGTCATATTTAGAACCCCCAGGTCCTCCTGGCAGCCTTAAAGTTGTTGACAGCACAAAGACATCAATTACTCTTAGCTGGGCCAAGCCTGTGTATGATGGAGGTGCTCCAATTATTGGATATCTAGTTGAAATGAGAGATAAGGTTGAAAAGGAAGGTGAACAAGAGCGGGACCCTGAGGAAGGCTGGACGAAATGTAATACATCTGGACAGCTTGTCATAACTGAATATACCATCATTAACTTGGATGAGAGGCAAGAATATGAGTTCCGTGTGTCTGCTCAAAACCAAGTTGGTATGGGTCGACCTGCAATCCTTAAGGATGCTGTGTCTCCAAAGGAGATTCATGGTAAGCTTTGTTTTAAAGTGGGACTTTTAAAGGATCCTTTTCATTGAACATGTTTATTATTGCTTTATTGCTTTTCATCGCAACAGAACCTCCGGAGATTGATCTTGATGCCAGTCTAAGAAAAGGCTTTAGCGTAAGAGCAGGATGCCCCATTAGACTATTCGCAACTATCAGAGGAAGACCAGCACCTAAAGTTACCTGGAAGCGCATGGGAGTTGACAATGTCTTAAGAAAGGGACATGTCGATCAGATTGATACAATGACCTTCCTTGTGATCCCCGAGTCCTCACGAGATGACTCTGGCAAATACTCTTTGACTCTTTCAAACGCCTCTGGAGAGAAGGCTATATTTGTTCGTGTGAAAGTCTTAGGTAAACGTCAAACAAATACGAAATTAAATACAAATACAATGCTTCTTTATTAAAGAAAATTTAATATGGACTTAAATTTTGTCCACAGATACTCCTGGCCCTGTTGGTGGACTGGAAGCAACAGATATTACAAAGACGTCTTGCCAGCTTGCATGGTTGCCTCCAGAAAATGATGGCGGCAGCACAATTCTAAACTATATCGTTGAGAAGCGTGAGGTTGACAGGAAAACATGGACAAATTGCATAAATGATTTGAAGAAGACAAGCTTTAAAATCACTACTATGACGCCTGGAGTAGAATACTACTTCCGGGTCATGGCAGTAAACAAATATGGAATAGGAATACCTCAAGATTCTCCAAAATCCTACTTGGCTACAGATCCCAAGAGTGAGTGCTCCAATCTATTATATTGTTTATTATTAACAGACATAAATGAATAACATTTTCATTTTTACATTTAAAAGGTGAGCCTGATCCTCCAAAGAAGATGGATGTGTTAGAAATCACTAAAAACAGTGCAACCCTTGGGTGGCTGAAGCCTCTCAGAGATGGTGGAGCCAAGATTAATGGATACGTTGTTGAATACCAGGAAGATGGCCAACCAGAGGACAAGTGGACATCATACTCTGTTGTGAAAGATTTAACAATTGTTGTTGCTGGTCTCAAAGAAAACACTAAATACAAGTTTAGGGTTGCAGCAAGAAATGCAGTAGGATGCAGTTTGGCAAGAGAAGCTGAGGGCATTTTTGAGGTCAAGGAACAACTAAGTATGTATTCAGAAATGTGTCTCATGATCATGTATTGTTTTGCATCTAATTGTGGCGCTATCATGAATGACACGCTCCTTTCTTTTTTATAGTGGGTCCAAAGCTCATTGTGTCTGATGTGGTTACAGCAAGAGCAGGTTCTAAACTCATAGTTGATGCTCTGGTATCTGGAAAGCCTGCGCCATTTACCAAATGGAAACGAGGAAGCGATGATATAATCACATCTGATCGTATCGCCATACAAAAGACACCAACAACAAGTTCACTTATGATAAAAAATGTCACCAGGAAGGATAGTGGATACTACAGCCTCTCTGCTGAAAACAGCACTGCGAGGATCAATCAGATCATCAGAATAATAATTATGGGTAAGTACATCTCAGTACAATTGAGTGTATAAGAAATGACCTTTAAAAACCTTTTTTTCTCCTTTTAGACATTCCTGGTCCTCCACAAGGTCCTTTGGATATTATTGAAGTGGATGTTGATGCTTGCACACTTGCATGGGATACACCAGCTGAAGATGGCGGTAGCAACATAACTAACTACATTGTTGAAAAGTGCGATGTTACCAGAGGTGACTGGGTCACAGCTGTATCTTGCACCAAGACCAGCTGCAGAGTTGGCAAGCTCACATCTGGCAAAGAATATGGGTTCCGTGTCCGTGCTGAAAATCGTTTTGGCATTTCAGAACCAATTTACTCTGAGAAAATGATTGCAAGACATCCTTTTGGTAAGTATTTTTTGTGATCTGGCCTGACTGGACTAAATCATTTTCTCACACCCATATGTTATGATTTCAGATCCACCCAGTGAGCCAACGAACTGCTGTGTTGATAAAATCAATAAAGATTTTGTTGTACTATCATGGGAAAAACCTGTGAATGATGGTGGTAGTCCCATCGCTGGATATTTCATTGAACGCAAAGAAAGAAATAGCCTTCTGTGGGCTAGGGCAAACGAAGTCCTTGTTCGCTCAACTGAATATACTTGCTCTGGGCTCATCGATGGTCTGGAGTACACCTTTAGAGTTTCTGCTGTCAACAAGGCAGGACCAGGCAAACCAAGCAAACAGACAGATTTCCTCACAGCAAGAACTCCTGTTGGTATGTACTTACTTAGAGTTGTTGTTGTTGTTGTTAATGAACGTGTTAGTGATATAAAAGCATTTTAATGAATTTACATCGTCTTCCAGATCAACCCGGTAAACCACAAGCTCTTGATGTGGCAAAAACCTCTGTCTCCCTTATCTGGACCCGCCCAAAACATGATGGTGGAAGCAAACTCATTGGTTATTATGTTGAATATCAGAAACTTCCTGGTGACAAATGGGTGCGTGTCAATGCAAACTGCCAAAATGTACCAAAGGAAGAATACGTAGTTCCTGAACTTGAAGAGGGAGCTCAGTACAAGTTCAGAATAATTGCAAAGACGGCCATTAATGTCAGTGTGCCTTCAGAGGAGTCAGATGTCATTCCAATTATTGCTGAGCATGGTAAATATTACGTTCAACCCTTTGTTAAAATATTTCCGACTTTGTGGTCTTTATTTATCTTCTTTTTTTAATTTCAGTTCCACCCAGAGTAGAGATTGGTGTTGACATGAAGAACTTAATAGTTGTCAAAGCTGGAGCAAATGTTTGCCTGCATGCTGATGTTTTTGGCAAACCATTGCCAAAGGTCGTTTGGAAAAAAGATGCTGTTCCTTTGAAATTGGCTGAAGGCATGAAAATGACTCAAAAGGCGCATCACTTCTCACTGGAACTTTTCTCTGTGACAAGAAAGGAGTCTGGAGAGTACACCATCACTGCTGAGAATCTAAGTGGCACTAAGTCTGCAAATATAAAATTAAAGGTTCTAGGTAGGTTAAAATATCTGTGAACAAAAAAAAAACTTTTTTCTAAAAACATTATAGAAAAACTGCATGTCATTTTGTATTTGCAGATAAACCCGGACCTCCGGCATCAGTGAAAATTAGCCATGTGTTTGCTGACCGAGTGAAACTGAGGTGGGAGCCACCTCTTGCTGATGGTGGTTCTGAAATCACTAACTACATTGTTGATAAACGTGAAACAAGCCGGGCCAATTGGGCACAAGTTACTGCCAACATTAATGGTCAGATAACAGACTGTTCTGTGGAAAAGCTGATTGAAGGCCATGAATATGAGTTCCGCATCAGTGCTGAGAATAAATATGGTGTTGGGGACCCAATTGTGACCAACTCTGTAATGGCCAAGAATCCATTTGGTAAGGAATAGCTCACTCTTGTAGAGAGTAACCGATAAACTTTTAGTATCATATTGTTTTCACAACACTATATTTAAGTCCACCAACAGGACCAAACTAATCACCTATGTACATTGAACTTTTAAGATCATGTTTTTCTATACATTCTTGTATTTATGCATATAACAAAATTGTATTTCAGATGTCCCAGGGCCATGCGAACCTCCAGTCATTACGAATGTCACCAGGGATCACATGACTGTTAGTTGGAAGGCCCCTGCTGATGATGGCAAGGCCACTATTCTTGGGTACATGGTGGAAAAGCGCGAAACTCAAGACCTCAATTGGGCTAAGGTGAACAGGAGGCCAGTCATTGACAGAACAATTAAAGCAGGAGGCCTCACAGAGGGGTCTGAGTATGAATTCAGAGTGATTGCTCTGAATAAGGCTGGTCTTGGCAAACCAAGTGATCCATCAGTTGGGGTTCTTGCTGTAGATCCAGTTTGTAAGTACTTGATGACTATTAGGATTATGATTAGGATTTAATGGCACAGCAAAAGACAAGGTTTTAACTTTTTTTTTTTTTTTTTTTTTTTTAACCACAGATCCTCCTGGACCTCCCGCCTTTCCCAAGGTTGTTGACTCTACACATAGTTCTATCAGCTTGTCTTGGACCAAGCCCGCTTACGATGGTGGATGTGAAATTCTGGGGTACCTTGTTGAATTCAAAAGAGCAGATGCTGAAGACTGGCTGAAGTGCAATGTGCCAAAGAATCTCCAGGCAACCAAATTCAATGTTACAGGACTTATGGATAACACTGAGTACATTTTCCGTGTTACTGCTGTTAACAAGATTGGATTTGGGGAGCCAAGTGAAGTTCCAGGAAAACATATAGCAAAGGATATCCTACGTAAGAACATTTTTCGTGTATTTTTTATTTTTTGATGTGTGATGACTCATCTATTGATTTATTTGATCTGTTGATTTATTTACTTTTAGTTCCCCCTGAGGCTGAACTTGATGCAGATCTCAGAAAAGCCCTTGTTTTACGGGCTGGGGTAACAATGAGAATTTATGTACCACTAAGAGGACGCCCTGCTCCAAAGGCAACTTGGACTAAGGTCAATGGAAACATAAAGGAGCGACAGGGTCTTTTGATCAAGACAACTGAATGGGATACCTTCCTATATTGTGAGGATATCAACAGATATGATGCTGGCAAATATGTTCTAACACTTGAAAACAGCAGTGGTACGAAGTCGTACACAATTGTTGTCAAAGTACTTGGTAAGATTTTTTTTTTAAATAATTGAACAAATGACCAAAAATCTTTAAACTTGACCTAACCGCAATCCATTTTGTAAATAGACACACCTGGACCTCCAGTCAATCTGATTGTGAAGGAGACCTCAAAGGACCACGTGTCCATTACCTGGGATGCTCCATTGATTGATGGCGGTAGCCCAGTGAAAAGCTACGTTGTTGAAAAGCGTTTGGGAGATCGAAAGGCATGGACCTGTGTTGCCGCTGAGTGTCCTAAGACATCTTTTAGGATTACTAACCTCGAAGCTGGAAAAGGTTACTGCTTCAGAGTCCTAGCTGAAAATATTTATGGAATTGGTGAAGGATGTGAAACAGCTGGACCAGTCAAAGCCTCAGGTAAGAGTTGCAATCAATTGTGTTTTTGTTTGTACAGATTTGTTAATGGAAACTGCCATTGGATAATGAATTCTGCTCTAATTACAGAGCAACCAGGACCAGTTACGGATTTCAAGGCTTTAGAAATCACCAAAAATTCCTGCACTCTTGGCTGGAAGAAACCAATTAGTGATGGTGGAAGCCATGTTGTTGCTTATGCGCTAGAGATGTGCGAAGGAGAGGACAAATGGAAGATGCTTATGAAGTCCAAGCTCACACAGTACACAATCAACGATTTAGAAGAAGGAAAGGAGTACAGCTTCAGAGCCAAAGCCATTAATGAAGCAGCTGAAGGACCAACAACGGATCTCCTTGTGTTGGCTAAAGATCAAATAGGTATTTGTGAAATCCAACGTAGTGGCTTTCTGACTTAACATCCACTTTCTTCCTATGAGCTTATATTAACGTTCAAGTAAAGTTTGCTTTTTATTGATTTATTTACTTTAAAACACCAAAAAAGCTAAAATATTGATAATTTTACCTCAAAATAGACTCTGAGAACCACTAGTTCAATCCAAATAGTTGATTTTGTGGGTCATGCAGTCTTATTAACTTTTTTGTTTTATTATTGTCTTTGCAGTCCTCCCAGACTGTGATCTTAAAGGTCTGCCTGATTCTGGCTTTGTGGCAAAAGAAGGAACCACTGTTCGTCTTAATATCCCAATTATGGGTATACCAGCTCCAGCTGTAACATGGAAAAAGGGTGGTCTTGCCCTAACAGACAGTGGCAGAATCTCAGTCGAATCTACAGCAGCATACACAGTTTTGCTAATCCGTGACTGCCATAGAGGGGATGCTGACAAGTTCACTATCATTTTGAAGAACGCTGCTGGAACAAAAGAAGCAGCAATTGACATCAAGGTTGTTGGAAAGCCTGGAATCTGCACCGCTCCAATTAAATTTGATGAAATCACAGCAGAAGCAATCACTGTAGAGTGGAACCCACCCACAGATGATGGTGGATCGGAAGTTACAAACTACATTCTAGAGAAAAGGCACTCTACCGCTAACAAGTGGGTGACCGTGGCCTCTGCGATTCAGAAAAACTCCATGAGAGTTACCAGACTCCATGATGGAACAGAATACATCTTTAGAGTTTGCGCTGAGAATAAATACGGAGTTGGAGAGTTTCTCAGATCTGATCCAGTGGTTGCCAAACATCCATTCAGTAAGTAAATGAGTATTGAAAAGTTTGCTGAACATTTCAAAATGCTCATTATTTTTTTCCAATAAAAGATGCACCTGGGGCCCCAGCTGTACCTGAAGTTGTGAGTATCCGTCACGAGTCTGCCATCTTAACATGGTCTGATCCAAAGGATACTGGAGGCTCACCCATCACAGGTAAAACTTTACATAACTGCAGCACTAATCATTGATGGTTTTATATGGTCTAATCATTTCCTCTTTTAAAAAAAAATCCAGGTTATTATGTGGAATTCAAAGATAGAAATAGCTTGATGTGGAAGAGAGCCAGCAAGACGCCTTTGCGAGTGAAAGAATGCAGAGTGACGAGTTTGGTTGAAGGTCTGGAATATGAATTTAGGGTCATCGCTATAAACGTTGCCGGGCTTGGAAAGCCAAGTAAAACAACTAACTCACTTGTTGCTCTTGACCCAATCGGTAAGTGAAAGTGTCCCATATTACTCCTTTTTCACTTTAGAAGAATACATCACGAAAGAGATGTTGCTATGTTTTTGTTTTCAATTTTGTAGATCCACCTGGGAAGCCTGAAGTTATCAATATCACAAGAAACACTGCAACACTTATCTGGACTGCTCCCAAATATGACGGTGGGCACAGATTGACTGGTTATATGGTAGAGAAGTTAGAACACCCTGGAAAGACATGGATGAAAGCAAACCATGTGAATATTCAAAGCTGTGCTTACACTGTGACAGACCTACAGGAAGGTTGTACTTGTGAATTTAGAATAAGAGCTAAAAATGCAGCTGGAGCTATCAGTGCCCCTTCTGAAACCACTGAGCCACTTGTTTGTAAAGACGAATATGGTAAGTTAGACTACCAAGTTTCAGCTAAATTTGCATTACCACACCTTGTGTTGATATGTTAACGTTTATGTGTTACAGATCCACCAACTATTACAATTGACCCTGAAATGAAGGATGGCGTGACTGTCAAGGCTGGAGATACAATTGTAGTCACAGCATCAAGCATTCTGGGGAAACCACCTCCTACAGCTGTGTGGTCAAAGGGCGGAAGGGAATTCAAGTCCTCAGATATTGTGCAAATCAGTAGCACTCCTACATCTTCAACTTTGTCCATCAAATATGCAAGCCGAAAAAATACTGGAGAGTACATCATCACTGCAAGCAATCCATTTGGAATCAAAGAAGAAAAGGTTAAAGTGAAAGTTCTGGATGTGCCTGGACCACCAGGTCCAATTGAAGCTAGCAGTGTATCTGCTGAAAAATGCACACTCACATGGTTGCCACCAGAAGAAGATGGTGGCTGCAGTATCAAATCATATATTCTAGAAAAGAGAGAAACAAGTCGCTTACTCTGGACGAAGCTTGCTGAAAATGTAATGGATTGCCGATATGTTGCCAGCAAACTGATAAAGGGGAACGAATACATATTCCGTGTTTCAGCAGTGAACCAGTATGGCACTGGTGATGTAACCCAATCTGGACCAGTCAAAATGATTGACAGCTTTGGTAAAATGCCTTACATATTTTATATTGCCTTTTAAGTTTCAAACAAATTTGTTGATTTACGTATACATTTTTAATTTGTGCAATTTTGTTTCTGCAGGACCCCCAGGACCACCATCAAAACCAGAAATTGATAATGTCAGCAGAACATCTGTTACAATCTCCTGGAAAAGACCAATTAAAGATGGAGGAAGTGACATTAGAGGCTACAGTGTTGAGCGAAAGGAGAGAAGAGGAATGAGATGGGTCAGGGCTTCAAAGAAGACCATTTCAGATCTTCGTTATAAAGTCTCAGGGCTGTCAGAGGGAATTGAATATGAATTCCGTGTGACTGCTGAGAATAAGGCTGGTTTTGGTGAGCCCAGTGAGCCATCACAGCCTGCAATGACAAAGGATATTGCATGTAAGTTAACAACTAACTACCCTATACTTTAAGGACTTTGAAATTTTGTTTTCCATCATTAACATGTAATTGTTTTTCAGATCCGCCAGGACCACCATCAAATCCACGCATTAGTGACACCACCAAAACAACAGCAACATTTAACTGGGGTAGACCCTTCTATGATGGAGGACTTGATATAACAGGATATATCGTTGAACATAAGAAGGAAGGTGATGATGACTGGGTTCAAGATACAGCTACTCCCTTAAGAATAACTGAATTTGTGATTTCAAATCTTCATTCGGGAGGAAAATATCACTTCAGAGTCAGTGCACTTAATTCAGAAGGACTTGGTGAGCCCTCTGAAGTTGAGCAAGTTGTTGAACTGGTTGACAGAGAAGAAGTTCCTGACTTTGAACTTGATGCGGAGTTGAGAAAAACACTTGTTGTGAAGTCCGGTGCTTCAATTCGCATCTTTGTTCCAATCAAGGGCCGGCCAGCTCCAGAGGTTACATGGTTTAAGGAAGATGTACCTCTGAAAGGACGTGCTCACATTGACACTACTGAATCATACACATTGGTGGTCATACCTGAGTGTACCAGATATGATGCTGGGAAATATGTTCTGACATTAGAAAATGTCGCTGGAAAGAAGACTGGATTTGTCAATGTCCGGGTTGTAGACACCCCAGGACCTCCAGTAAATATGAAACCAAGGGAAATCACAAAGCATAGCATCACTCTACAATGGGAAATTCCACTTATTGACGGTGGTTCAAAAATCACAAATTATATTATTGAGAAGCGGGAAGCAACAAGAAAAGCCTACACAACCCTCACTACAAACTGGCAGAAATGCTCGTACAAGATTCCAGATTTAGAAGAGGGTGCTGAATACTACTTCAGAGTTTCGGCTGAAAATGAAAGGGGTATTGGTGAACCTGCAGAGACACCAGAACCAATTAGAGCTTCTCAAGCTCCTTCTGCACCTGATAATCTGATCGTTTCAGATGTTTCCAAGGACACAGCAACACTTGCTTGGACTAAACCAAAATATGATGGTGGTAGTCGAATCACTGGCTATGTCATAGAGGCTCAACTGAAAGATTCTGATCAGTGGATTCATGTGACAACAATAAAAGCTTTGGACTACACAGCAACCGAATTGTTGGAAAACGCAGAATATGTGTTCCGCATTTTTGCTGTAAACAGCTCAGGCAGAAGTGAACCTCGAGAAAGCCGACCAGTTGTTATTAAAGAGCAAACCACAGCTCCTGAATTTGACCTCAGGGGTGTGTATCAGAAAATTGTGGTGGCTAAAGCAGGTGACAATCTTAAAGTGGAGATCCCAGTTCTGGGTCGTCCAAGACCACTTGTTGTCTGGAAGAAGGAAGATCAAGAAATCAAACAAACTCAGAGAATAAACATCGAAAATACTGGAAGTTCCACAATTCTTAACATTAATGAAATAAAGAGAAAAGATGGAGGGGAGTATTCTATGACAGGAAAGAACATCTTGGGAACAGTGACTGAAACAATAACCGTTCAAGTTCATGATATTCCAGGAGCTCCAACTGGACCAATTAAGCTGGATGAAGTCTCTTGTGATTATGTTCTAATATCCTGGGAAGCTCCAGAAAACGATGGAGGAGTGCCTATTAATAACTACATTGTTGAGATGCGTGAGACCACTGGTACTTCCTGGGTTGAGCTGGCAGCAACAGTTATCCGCACAACATTCAAAGCTGCTCGTCTTACAACTGGCATTCAATATCAGTTCCGTGTTAAAGCTCAGAACAGATATGGAGTTGGACCCTACCTAACGTCAGAACCAGTTGTGGCTGCCTATCCATTTGATGTTCCAGGACAGCCGGGAGTTCCACAGATAGCTGCTTTCACCAAAGATTCAATGACAATCAGCTGGAATGAGCCGTCTTCTGATGGTGGTAGCCCGATTTTAGGATACCACATTGAGAGGAAAGAGAAGAACAGTATACTTTGGCAGAGGATCAGCAAAGCTCTAGTTGTTGGCAACATGTTCAAATCCTCAGGACTGATGGATGGCATAGCGTATGAATTCCGTGTGATTGCAGAAAATCTTGCAGGCCTCAGTAGAGCAAGCAAACCATCTGAAATGACCTTTGCACTCGATCCTGTAGATCCTCCAAGCCAACCAGTTGCATTAAATATCACCAGACATGAGGTTACGCTACAGTGGTTGAAGCCGGAAAGTGATGGTGGTTTCTCAATAACTGGATATACCGTTGAAAAAAGGGAGCTCCCTAATGGTCGTTGGCTCAAGGCCAACTTCAGCAACATTCTTGAGACAAACTTCACTGTGAGCGGACTCACTGAAGATGCCTCTTATGAGTTCCGTGTATTTGCAAGGAACTCAGCGGGTGCTGTCAGCAAACCATCTAAACCGTCAGAGATCATTGTCTGTCGGGATGACATCGAAGAGCCAAAGATTGATGCTGATGCAAGTTTCAGTAGTGTTCTTGTAGTGAAAGCAGGAGAGGTCTTCAAATTGGATGCAAATGTCACAGGTCGCCCAATTCCATCTTTGGTTTGGACTAAAGATGGCAAGGAGCTTGAGGACACTGGCAAATTGGAGATCAAAACATTAGACTTCTACAGTAGTTTGGTCAATAAAGATTCTCTACGAAGGGACGGCGGTGCATACACACTGACTGCAAGTAATCCAGGCGGATTTGCCAAATTTGTCTTCAACGTTAAAGTCCTTGACAGACCTGGCCCACCTGAGGGGCCATTGCAAGTCACAGACATGACAACAGAGAAATGTGTTCTGTCATGGCTGCCACCACTTCATGACGGAGGGGGTAAAATTGAACATTACATCATTCAAAGACGTGAAACAAGTAGACTTACATGGACAAATGTAGCAACAGATTTACAAGTCAACCGCTATAAAGTTACCAAGCTGCTAAAAGGAAATGAATATATCTTCAGAGTCATGGCAGTGAACAAGTATGGAGTGGGAGAGCCTCTTGAATCTGAGCCTGCTGTTGCCACAAACCCCTATGTGCCATCTGATCCTCCACAGACACCAGAAGTTACTGCCATCACAAAAGATTCAATGGTGGTTTGTTGGGGACATCCTGAACACAATGGTGGAAGTAGTATAAATACGTATGTTATTGAGAGAAGAGATAAGACCGGTCTTCGTTGGGTAAAATGCAACAAAAGGACTGTTACTGATCTGCGCTTCAAAGTGTCAGGACTAACACCTGGACATGAGTATGAATACAGAATACTAGCTGAAAATGCTGCCGGCCTAAGTCCTCCAAGCCCTTCAAGTCCATTTTACAAAGCTTGTGACACAATATTCCAACCTGGACCCCCTGGAAATCCAAGAGTTTTGGACACAACCAAGTCATCCATTACAATTGCGTGGAATAAACCGGTGTACGACGGTGGCTCAGATATTACAGGTTATATTGTTGAGACATGTCTGCCAGAGGAAGATGAATGGACAATTGTTACCCCTAAAGCAGGTCTAACAGCAACATCATTCACAATAACCAATCTAATTGAAAATCAAGAATACAAAATCAACATTTCAGCATTGAATTGTGAAGGTGTTGGAGAACCAGCCTCTGTGCCTGGTTCACCTAAATCTGAAGACAGGTTCCTTCCACCTGAAATTGAGCTTGATTCTGACCTTCGCAAAGTAGTGAACATCAGGGCATGCAGTACCCTAAGATTGTTTGTGCCAATTAAAGGACGACCAGCACCAGAGGTTAGATGGTCAAGGGAGAAAGGTGAACCCCTTGATAAAGCATCCATTGAAATAACTCCTTCATTCACAACTCTGCTAATTGAGAATGTGGACCGATTTGATGGTGGAAAGTACATGCTGACAGTGGAAAATGGCTCAGGAACTAAAACAGCATTCATCAATGTTCGAGTTCTAGACACCCCCGGTGCACCGCAAAACCTCACAATCAAGGAAATCACAAAAGATTCAGTTTCACTCATTTGGGATCCCCCGATCATTGATGGTGGATCAAGAATCAGACATTACATTGTGGAAAAACGTGAATCTACAAGAAAAGCATATTCCATTATTAATGCCTCTTGTCCCAAAACAAGTTGGAGAATCGGAGACTTACAAGAAGGTGGTTTGTATTTCTTCAGAATCCTGGCAGAAAATGAATATGGTGTGGGTCTTCCAGTGGAGACCACAGATGCTATAAAAATTTCAGAGAAACCTCTGCCCCCTGGAAAGGTCACTTTGAGAGAAGTGACTAGCAGCAGTGTTACACTTTCTTGGGAGAAGCCAGACCATGATGGAGGAAGCAGAATTACTGGTTATATAGTTGAAATGCAAGGGAAAAACAGCGAAAAATGGACTCAAGTAATGACTGTTAAAGTAACTGAGGCCATTGTTCTTGGGCTAACACAAGGAGAAGAATATTCCTTCCGTATTTCAGCAACCAATGAAAAGGGAAACAGTGATCCACGTCTGCTTAGTGTCCCTGTGGTTGCCAAGGATGTTGTTATTGCTCCTGCTTTTAAACTCTTATTCACCACGTTCAGTGTTCTGGCAGGTGATGATCTGAAGATAGATGTACCTTATGTTGCTCAGCCTAAGGCAGCGGTTACCTGGCAAAAAGATGGTATTCCTCTGAAAGAGACAACTCGAGTAAATGCTGAGGTAGCAGAGAGACATCTCTACCTTGTGATCAAAGAGGCAACACGAGATGATGTTGGACAGTATTCTATTAAAATAACAAACTCTGCTGGTGAAGCTACAACGGACATCAGTGTTGTTGTACTTGATAAGCCCGGACCACCGACCGGTCCAATCAAAATAGATGAGGTGACTGCTGATAGTGTTACACTATCATGGCAGCCTCCAGAATATGAAGGAGGCTGCAGCATTAACAACTATATTGTTGAAAAGCGAGACACATCCACCACAAATTGGCAAATTGTTTCAGCCACGGTGGCAAGGACAACAACAAAAGCTGCAAGACTGAAAACTGGCTGTGAATATCAGTTTAGGATTGCTGCTGAGAACAGATATGGAAAGAGTTCAGTCATTCTCTCAGAGCCGGTTGTTGCCCAATATCCATTTGAGGTTCCAAGTCCCCCAGGAATTCCAACTGTTCAGTCTGCAACAAAAGAAAGCATGGTTGTTGTGTGGAACAAACCAAGCAGTGACGGTGGAAGCAAGGTTCTGGGATACCATGTGGAAAGCAAGGAAAGGAACAGCTTGCTGTGGGTGAAACAAAACAAAACAATCATTCCTGATGCAAGATTCAAAATTGGTGGCCTTGAAGAAGGCATTGAATACGAATTTAGGGTTTATGCAGAAAATATAGTTGGTCTAAGCAAAGCAAGCAAAGTTTCAGAAATTCAGGTTGCCAGAGATCCATGTGATCCTCCAGGTAAACCTGAGGCAGTGATTGTCACAAGAAGCTCTGTTACGCTCAGGTGGACACCCCCACAATTTGATGGTGGCATTAAGATTACTGGATACCTTGTTGAGAAGAAGGAATTGCCTAATGGAAGATGGATGAAAGCCTCATTTACTAATATAATCGACACTGAATTTGTTATAAGTGGCTTAGTAGAGGAGCAGCAATATGAATTCCGTGTTATTGCAAGGAATGCAGCTGGTGTGTCTAGCATTCCATCAGAAAGTACTGGTGCAATCACAGCAAAGGATGAAGTGGATCCACCCCAAATTGATTTGGATGCCAAATACTCTCAAACCATCATTGTGAATGCAGGTGAATCTTTCAGAATTGATGCAGGGATACTTGGTAAACCCGTTCCTTCAGTTCACTGGATGAAAGCTGGTGAAGAACTAGCTAATACTGCAAGGCTTGAAATAAAAAATACAGACTTTACAACAACTTTAAGTGTCAAGGAGGCTATCCGTGTTGATGGTGGTCAGTATACTTTGTTATTGAAAAACGTTGGTGGGGAGAAATCAGTAACTGTCACTGTAAAAGTTCTAGACAGGCCTGGGCCTCCAGACAGCCCAATTTCAGTCTATGGAGTTACCAATGAAAAATGCTGCATTGCCTGGAAAACCCCATTGCATGATGGAGGGGCAGAGGTGTCACATTACATTGTGGAAAGAAGAGAAACAAGTCGCCTGGTTTGGACTGTTGTAGAATCAAAGGTTCAAACACTTAATCTTAAAATCACTAAACTTCTACCTGGAAATGAGTATATTTTCAGAGTAATCCCTGTCAATAAATATGGAGTCGGTGAACCATTGGAATCTGATCCAGTGATTGCAACAAATCCATTCATCGCGCCTGATGCCCCAAGCAATGTTGAAGTGTCAAATGTAACAAAGGATTCAATGGTTATTACATGGGAAAGGCCTGTTAATGATGGTGGCAATGCCATTGGCGGATATGTAATTGAAAAGAGAGATAAAGAAGGCGTTAGATGGACAAGATGCAACAAACGTGTAGTAAGTGAACTCCGATTTAGAGTTACAGGACTTCTTGAAAACCGAAGTTACGAATTCCGTGTGTCTGCGGAGAATGCAGCTGGTGTTGGTAAACCAAGTCCACCCACAGTTTACTTCAAAGCAGTGGATCCAATCTTCAAAGCAGGCCCACCAAACAATCCCAAGGTCATTGATGTTTCAAGAGCATCTGTTATCCTGCATTGGGGTAAGCCAATTTACGATGGTGGCTGTGAAATACAAAGTTACATTGTTGAGGCCTGTGAAGTGACCTCTGAAGAATGGATTATGTGCACCCCACCTTCTGGAATAACAGAGACAAGATTTGAGGTCAAAAAGCTGCTTGAAAAGCATGAATACAAATTCAGAATCTGTGCCGTAAATAAGGTTGGTGTTGGAGAAACTGCTGATATACCAGGATCTATTATAATAGAAGATAAACTTGAGGCACCTGATATCGATCTTGATGCTGACCTGAGAAAGATGATCACTGTCAGAGCTGGAGGCTCTCTTAGGTTATTTGTTCCCATCCGTGGACGACCCACTCCTGAAGTAAAATGGGGTAAAACTGAGGGTGAAATAAACGAGGCTGCACAGATTGACATTACAAGCAGTTTTACATCCCTTGTTATTGAAAATGTTAACAGATTTGACAGTGGAAAATACACGTTGACACTTGAAAATGCCAGTGGAACAAAATCTGCATTTATCAGTGTCAGAGTACTGGACACACCGGATGTACCTGCAAACTTCCATGTGAAGGAAATAACAAAGAATTCAGTCACTCTTACCTGGGAGCCTCCCTTGCTAGATGGTGGCGCTAAAATTAAAAACTACATAGTAGAAAAACGAGAGAGTACAAGAAAGGTATACTCTCCTGTAGCCACATGCAACAAGATGACATGGAGAATTGAACCCCTTGCAGAGGGAAGTATCTACTTCTTCAGAGTTCTTGCAGAAAATGAACATGGCATTGGTTTGCCTGCAGAAACCCCAGAACCATTAAAAATATCTGAGGTGCCACAACCTCCTGGAAAAGTTTCTGTCACCGATGTTACAAGGAAGAGTGTTTCTCTTAAATGGGAAAAGCCGGAGTATGATGGAGGCAGCAGAATTTCTCACTATGAAGTTGAAATGCAAGCAAAGGATCAGGAAAAATGGTCCCTCTGTTCTCAAGTAAAATCTCTTGAGACAGTTGTAACTAACTTGGCACAAGGTGGGGAGTACAACTTCAGAGTCGTGGCTGTTAATGACAAAGGAAAGAGTGATCCTAGACTTCTGGCAAACCCTGTCATTGCAAAGGATCTTGCTATTGACCCCTCAGTTAGAACAAAACTTAGTACCTACAGTGTACAAGTGGGGCATGATTTGAAAATAGAGGCACGAATTGCTGGTCATCCAAAACCCACCATTACATGGACCAAAGATGGTGCAGCTCTCAAGCAGACCACAAGAGTAAATGTAGCTGATACAGCTAATCACACAACTCTTACCATAAAAGACGCAACAAGAGAAGATGGAGGTATGTACAACATCACTGTGGCTAATGTACTTGGACAACAGGAAGCCACGCTTGAAATCATCATATTGGAAAAACCAGGGCCACCAACAGGACCTGTAAGGATTGATGAAATAAGTGCAGAGAGTATTACACTGTCATGGGATGCTCCAACATATACTGGAGGTTGTCAGATTTCAAACTATATAGTGCAAAAGAGAGACACCACCACAACTAACTGGGTAGTTGTTTCTGCCACTGTAGCAAGGACTACACTTAAAATTGGTAATTTGAAAACGGGTGCAGAATATCAGTTTAGGATCTTTGCAGAAAACAGATATGGTAAAAGTTATGGCATCGATTCTGAGCCAGTTCTTGCCCAGTATCCATTCAAGGAGCCTGGGCCTCCAGGAACTCCATTTGTGTCTGGTTTCACAAAGGAATCCATGGTTGTTGAATGGCACAAGCCTGTCTCTGATGGTGGAAGTGCAATTCTTGGATATCATCTGGAGAGAAAAGAAAAAAATAGCATTCTTTGGACAAAGATCAATAAAATGCTCATTCAAGACACTCGATACAAAACATCACCTTTGGAAGAAGGCATTGAATATGAGTTCAGAGTCTCTGCTGAAAACATTGTTGGAATTGGAAGTTGCAGCAAGATATCTGAAGGCTGTGTTGCAATTGACCCCTGTGACCCACCAGGCACCCCTGTACCAGTCATTGTGACAAGGCACTCGGTGAAACTTAAATGGACACCTCCACAATATGATGGAGGTAGCCTTGTCACAGGTTATGTCGTGGAGAAACGAGACCTGCCAGAGGGTCGTTGGATGAAAGCTAGTTTTGCTAATGTTCTTGAGACAAATTTCACAGTCACAGGTCTAACAGAAGACTGCAAGTATGATTTCAGAGTGATTGCCAGAAATGGAGCTGGATCAGTCAGCAAACCCTCAGAGAGCACAGGATCAATAACAGCTAAGGATGAAGTTGAACCACCAACTTGTGAGGTTGCATCAGAGTATAGCCAGATCTTGACAGTCAATGCTGGGGACACATTTACCCTGGAAGCATCTGTTCTCGGAAAGCCAATTCCAACAATGCAGTGGTTTAAGGGTGATGTGGAGGTTGAAAATTCAGCAAGGGCTGAAATCAAGAACACTGACTTCAAAGCAATTCTTGTTGTCAAAGACGCCATTCGAATCGATGGAGGACAATACACACTTCACCTCTCCAATGTGGCAGGAACAAAGTCTGCCTCCTTCAATGTGCGAGTACTTGATAGACCTGGACCACCAGAAGGTCCTTTAACTGTCTCTGGTGTAACGTCTGAGAAGTGTTCATTGTCATGGCTACCTCCCAGACATGATGGTGGCAGTAGCATTTCTCACTATATTATACAAAAGAGAGAAACAAGTCGCCTTGCTTGGACTGTCGTTTCAAGTGATTGTGGGGCTACCATGTTTAAAGTTACCAAGCTTCTAAAGGGAAATGAGTACATATTCCGTGTCATGGCTGTCAACAAATATGGAGATGGTGAACCACTTGAATCTGTACCAGTGATCATGAGAAATCCATTTGTTCCACCTGGATCACCTATAGAACTAGAAATAACAAATATTTCAAGAGACTCAATGACTGTGTGCTGGAACCGTCCTGAGACAGATGGTGGCAGTGAGATTGCTGGCTACATTGTAGAAAAGAGAGACAGAGCTGGAGTACGGTGGACTAAGTGTAACAAACGCAGAGTGACAGATCTACGTTTTAGAGTCACTGGTTTGACAGAGGATCATGAATATGAATTCAGGTTATCTGCAGAAAATGCAGCTGGAGTTGGACAACCAAGTCCACCAACAGATTATTACAAAGCCTGCGATCCAACATTTAAACCTGGCCAACCAACTAATGCACACCTTGTTGACACCACCAAGAATTCAGTCACAATTGCATGGAGTCGGCCAATATATGATGGGGGTTTGGATATCCAGGGCTATGTTGTTGAAATATCTAAAGCAGATGATGAGGAATGGACAATGTGTACTCCAGCCTCTGGAATAAAGGACATGAAATTTACTATATCCAAACTGGTTGAACACCAAGAATACAACGTTCACATTTGTGCCCTCAATAAACTGGGTGTTGGTGAGCCAGTTTCCATCCCTGGAACTGTCAAGCCAGTGGACAAGATGGATGCCCCAGAAATTGAGCTTGATGCTGAATTACGTAAAGGTATTGTTGTACATGCTGGTGGATCCATGAGAATCAACATACCATTCAAAGGACGTCCCATACCAGAAATAAACTGGACCAAAGACGAGGGAGATGTACCCAATAAAGCCCAAATCGACAAAGGACCAGATTACACTCAATTGACACTCAACATATGTGACAGGAATGATGCTGGCAAATATACACTGACTTTGGAAAATAGTGCTGGCACAAAATCAGCATTTGTGTCAGTAAAAGTACTTGATACACCTGGTGCTCCACTGAATTTATTCGTGAAAGACATCACAAGAAATTATGTCACACTTGTTTGGGAGCCTCCTCTTATTGATGGTGGCTCAAAAATTAAAAATTATGTTATTGATAAAAGGGAATCCAATAGACAAGGATTTACAAACATAACTACTAAGTGCTCCAAGACCAGCTTCCGTGTTGGTGATCTGGCAGAAGGCGGCATATATTACTTCAGAGTCATGGCAGAAAATGAATTTGGAGTTGGTTTGCCCATAGAAACAGAAGAATCTGTGAAGACAGCTGATCCTCCTTTATCTGTTGGAAAGGTAACATTGACTGATGTTACAAAAACCACTGCCTCACTTTCGTGGGATAAACCAGACCATGATGGTGGTAGTAGAATATTGGGATACTATATTGAAATGCAACCAAAAGGTTCTGAGGAATGGATAGTTGCTGCAATTACAAAAACATGTGATGGAACAGTAACTGGACTTAGCTCAGGACAAGAGTACCTCTTTAGAGTTTCCGCTTATAATGACAAAGGAAAGAGTGACCCAAGGCCATTAGCTGCTCCTGTTATCGCCAAGGATATTACTATAGAACCAAGCTTCAAGCTACTTTTCAACACATACAGTGTTCAAGCTGGTGAAGATCTCAAGGTCGAAATACCATTTAGAGGACGTCCGACTCCAAAAATTACATGGACAAAAGATGGACAAGCAATAAAAGAGACTACTAGGCTAAATGTGTCAGGCACAGCAATTTCAACAATTCTTAAAATTAAAGATGCAAATAGAGAGGACTCTGGCAAGTACACAGTTACAGCTACAAACAACATAGCTACTGTCACAGAAGAAGTTGGAATAATCATCCTGGACAAACCAGGTCCGCCAACAGGGCCAGTGAAAATTGATGAAGTAAGTGCCACCCATGTCATTATCTCTTGGGAGCCACCAGCCTATACAGGAGGTTGTCAGATAAACAACTACGTTGTGGAGAAACGCGATACAACCACAACAAACTGGCAGACTGTTTCGGCAACCATTGCTCGAACCACAATCAAAATCTCAAAGCTGAAGACAGGTTCTGAATATCAGTTCCGAGTTTTTGCTGAAAACAGGTATGGAAAGAGCACATCACTGGATTCAATACCAGTGGTGGTTAGTTATCCTTTCACTGAGCCTGCAGCTCCTGGGGCACCATTTGTCTCATCAGTGACAAAAGACCACATGACAATTGAATGGAAACCACCCAGCAATAATGGAGGCAGCCCTGTTATTGGCTATCACCTGGAGCGTAAAGAAAAGAACAGCATTCTTTGGACCAAACTTAATAAGCTTCTTATTACTGACACTCGATTAAGAACTAATGGCCTAGAGGAAGGAATCGAATATGAATACAGGGTCTATGCTGAAAATATTGCTGGAATCAGCGCAGCGAGCAAAGTATCGGAAACTATTGTTGCCCGTGACCCATGTGATTCCCCTGGGACTCCTGAAGCAATTGTCATCACAAGAAACTTAGTAACTCTTCAGTGGACCAAGCCACAGTATGATGGAGGCAGTGCAATTACGGGATATATAGTTGAAAGGAAGAAGCTTCCTGAAGGTCGCTGGATGAAGGCCAGTTTCACAAATGTAATTGACACACAATTTACAATCACTGGATTGGAAGAACAACAGATTTATGAATTCAGGGTAATAGCCAGAAATGGTGCAGGAATTTTAAGTGTGCCCTCTGAAAGTACTGGACCAATTACAGCGCAGGATGAAATTGAAGCTCCATCTGTTTCCATGGATTCAAAGTTTAAAGATGTTATTGTTGTAAATGCTGGTGACTCATTTGCTATTGATGCTGACATTGCTGGAAAACCTCTTCCTGATATAATGTGGCTCAAGGACGGAAAAGAAATAGACAGCGCCACACCTAGGATGGAGGTCAAATCCACAATCACACAGACCGTTTTGTCTGTTAAAGACTGTATCAGAGTAGATGGTGGTCATTTCATCTTAAGTCTCAGCAATGTTGGTGGAACAAAACAGGTGCCCATCAATGTCAAGGTTCTGGATAGACCTGGTCCCCCTGATGGCCCTCTTAAAGTAACTGGTGTCACTGCAGAAAAATGCTATTTGCACTGGAGTCACCCGTCACATGATGGTGGAGCTAGTATCTCACATTACATCATTGAAAAAAGAGAAACTAGCAGACTGTCTTGGACCGTAGTGGAACCCAAAATTCAGGCAATCAGTTACAAAGTCACAAAACTCCTACCTGGTAATGAATATATTTTCAGAGTGATGGCGGTGAACAAGTATGGTGTTGGTGAGCCACTTGAATCTGAACCTGTTCTTGCAAAAAATCCATTTAACAAACCAGGACCACCTTCAACTCCAGAAGCAAGTTATATTACCAGGGACTCAATTGTCCTCACATGGGAACGACCAGAGGATGACGGCGGATCCCAAATTGATGGTTTTATCCTTGAAAAACGTGATAAAGAAGGCATCCGATGGACAAAGTGTAACAAGAAAAGACTGAATGACTTAAGATTCAGAGCCACTGGACTTACAGAGGGACACTTCTATGAATTCAGAGTATCTGCTGAAAACGCAGCTGGCGTGGGCACACCAAGTGAACCATCTGAGTTTTATAAAGCTTGTGATGCCACCTATCCACCGGTCCTCCCAATAATCCTAAAGTAACTGATCACTCTAGCGCAAGTGTTTCTTTGGCTTGGAGTAGACCAATTTATGATGGTGGTGCACTAGTCTCAGGTTATATTGTGGAAGCAAAGGACATTACTGATGACGAATGGACCGTGTGCACACCACCAACTGGTGTACAAACAACTCATTTCACTGTCAAGAAATTGAAGGAGAATGCAGAATATAATTTCCGTATTTGTGCTGTTAATATTGAGGGGGCAGGGGAGCATGTTGATGTTCCGGGATCTGTAGTTGCTGCTGAAAAACTTGAGGCTCCTGAGGTTGAACTTGATGCAGATCTTAGGAAATGTGTAACTGTGCGTGCAAGTGCAACACTGCGTCTGTTTGTTACAATAAGAGGAAGGCCTGAACCAGAGGTCAAGTGGACAAAAGTAGATGGCACCATACCAGAGCGTGCTCAAATTGAGGTCACTGGCTCGTACACTGCTCTTGCTTTGGACAATGTTAACCGATTTGATACTGGAAAATATGTTTTGACACTTGAAAACAACAGTGGCACAAAATCTGCATTTATCAATGTGAAAATTCTTGACTCTCCAAGTGCACCACTGAATTTTGAAGTAAAGGACATCAAGAGAGATTCTGTACAGCTTCAGTGGGAGCCTCCACAAATTGATGGCGGAGCCAAGATAACCCATTACATTGTGGAAAAGCGTGAAACAAAAAGGCTTGCGTACACAACTGTGACAAACAACTGTGTCCGCAATTCAATCAGGGTTGATGATCTCCAAGAAGGAGGTCTTTACCACTTCCGCATATTGGCTGTGAATGAACTTGGCGTTGGCTTGCCTGCTGAGACTGCAGACGCTGTCAAAATTTCCCAAGCACCATTACCACCAGGTAAAGTAACAGTTGTTGATGTAACTCGCCACACTGTTACTTTGGCATGGGAAAAGCCAGATTATGATGGTGGCAGCAAAATCACAGGCTATTTGGTGGAAATGATGACCAAAGGATCAGAGAAATGGACTGTTTGTGCCACAGTAAAGGCATTGGAAGCTATTATCGAAGGACTTACAACAGGAGAGGAATATAGCTTCAGGATTACAGCAATTAATGACAAAGGAAAGAGTGATCCTAAACCCTTGGGAGCTCCTGTTGTGGCAAGAGACATTACAATTGAACCCATTGTTGACTTGCTATTTAACACCTACAGTGTGAAAGCTGGAGATGATCTCAAAATAGATGTTCCATTCAGAGGCAGACCTGCTCCTGAGGTGGTTTGGAAAAAAGACAGTCACTCATTGAAGCAAACAACCAGAGTAAATGTTCTGACATCAAAGACATCATCCAAGATCACCATAAAGGATGCAACAAGAGAGGATGCTGGAAAATATGAGATTACTTTAACCAATTCGTTTGGTGTAAAGTCAGCAGAAATTTCTGTCATTGTTCTTGATAAACCAGGCGCACCAGGTTTAATCAAGGTTGAGGAAATAAGTGCTGATTTTATTTCACTATCATGGGACCCACCATTGTATGATGGTGGTTGTCAAATTAACAATTATGTTGTTGAGAAAAGAGATACAACCACAACAACATGGCAAATTGTTTCAGCGACAGTTGCAAGAACATCTATTAAAGTATCTCGTCTTACTCAAGGAACAGAATATCAGTTCCGTGTTGCTGCAGAGAATCGTTATGGCAAAAGTCATGCAATTGACTCTGCCCCAGTTGTTGCACAGTATCCCTTCACTCCTCCTGGTGCTCCAACCAGTCTCCAGGTTTCTCTTGCCACCAAATCGGGAATGTTAGTTACATGGAACCGCCCAGCAAGTGATGGTGGAAGTCCAGTCATTGGATATCACTTGGAATGCAAAGATCAGAGCAGCATTCTGTGGACAAAGATGAACAGAGGTCTTCTCACAGAAACTCAGTTTAAGGTGACTGGTTTGGAAGAAGGCTTAATGTATCAATATAGAGTGTATGCAGAAAACATTGCTGGTATTGGACCATGCACAAAGGCGAGCGATGCTGTTTCTGCTCGAGATCCTTGTGCTCCTCCTACTCAGCCAATTGTGATGAATATCACAAGAACATCTGTTTCTCTTTCTTGGGGAAAGCCTGAGTATGATGGTGGAGCTAAAGTGACTGGCTATATTGTTGAGCGCAGTGAACTTCCAGATGGACGGTGGTTAAAGTGCAATTTCACTAATTTACAAGAAACATACTTTGATGTCACTGGGCTGACTGAAGATCAACGATATGATTTCCGTGTAATTGCCAAAAATGCAGCTGGTTTATTCAGTGAACCATCCGAGACTACAGGACCCGTGACTGTAAAAGATGACGTTGATCCACCACGCATCACCATTGAGGACAAGTTGAGACAACTTGTTGTAATTAAAGCTGGAGACATACTGAGAATTGATGCAGAAATTTCAGGACGTCCAATTCCTGTGATTTCATGGGCAAAAGATGGAAAAGAAATTGAAGCCAAGGCCAGATGTGAGATCTCTTCAACCCTGACCACTACAACACTAATTGTGAGAGATGCAATAAGACGAGATTCAGGACAGTATGTTCTAACATTGCAGAATGTCGCGGGTACCAGATCTTTAGCAGTAAACTGTAAGGTTCTGGACAGGCCTGGTCCATCATCTGGTCCATTGGACGTTACAGGTTTGACTGCAGAGAAGTGTACATTGACCTGGGGACCACCTCAAGAAAATGGCGGTGCTGAGATTCAACACTACATTGTTGAGAAACGTGAAACTAGCAGGCTTGCCTGGACTCTGGTCTTTGCAGACATGAAGGCCACGACATGTAAAGTAACAAAACTGCTCAAAGGAAATGAGTACATTTTCAGAGTTCGTGGAGTTAACAAATATGGAACGGGTGAAGCTCTAGAAAGTGATCCTGTGAAAGCGGTAGATCCATTTACAGTCTCAGCTGCACCAACAGATGTTGAAATCACCAGTGTTACAAGTGAAGCAATGACAATCTGCTGGGAAAGGCCTGTCTCTGATGGAGGCAGTAGTATTTCTGGCTATGTTATTGAAAAACGTGAGAAATCTGGTCTTCGCTGGGTACGAGTCAATAAGAAGCCTGTTTATGACTTAAGAGTAAAAGCATCCAATCTCCGTGAAGGCTGCGAGTATGAATACAGAGTATATGCTGAAAATGCTGCAGGTTTGAGTGCACCAAGTGTGCCTTGCCCACTGACAAAGGCAGAAGACCCACTGTTCCTACCATCACCTCCAGCTAAACCTAAAATAATTGATTCCTCTAAAACATCAATAACTCTGTCCTGGAACAAGCCATTATTTGATGGTGGCTCTCCAGTTACTGGATACATGGTAGAGTACAGGAAAACGAATGATGAGGAATGGACAGTTGGTGTCAGCAACACAAAGAGCACAGAGTTCACTGTGGTGGGACTCACATCAGGAACAGAGTATGTTTTTGTAGTAAAATCAATTAACAAGGTTGGTCCAAGTGAGCCAAGTCCTGAAACTGATCCACAGATAGCAAAGGACCGAGAAGATGAGCCAGTGTTCTTAATAAGTAATGAAATGAGAAAAACCCTGATTGTGAAAGATGGCAGCTCATTTACCCTTAGAGTCCCTTTCAAGGGTAAACCTGTCCCGCATGTTATGTGGAACAAACCAGATGTCGATCTGAGAGTGAGAGCCTCCATTGATACAAGTGATACCTGCACATCTATCACAATTGAACAAGCTACGAGAGATGACTCTGGGAAATACACCATAACCCTCCAAAATGTTGCTGGAACTGCTACACTGACATTAAGTGTAAAAGTCCTTGATTCTCCAGGCCCTCCAGCCCGTGTTGAAATAAAGGATGTCACAAAGAGTTCTGCAACTATTACGTGGGATACTCCTGAGAATGAGGGTGGTGCTCCTGTCAAGAACTACCTTGTTGATCTCCGTGAAGCCACTAAAATGGGCTGGACCAGGATTACTGACAGCTGCCCCAGGCTGACGTATAAAATGACTGATCTTCAAGAAGGCGGTGTCTATTATTTCAGAGTTACTGGAGAAAATGAGTATGGTGTAGGAGTACCACTTGAGACCAAGGAAGGAACAAAGATTACAGGTAAAATAAATCATTTCATCTATTGCATCTTTTGGGCTGTGTGTTTCAGTTAAAATTCTCATGTATTACTATTTATTTTAGAAAAACCAAGCCCCCCACCCAAGCTTGGAGTCACTGATGTCACAAAAGAAAGTGTCTCTCTTGCATGGGTGAAGCCAGAACATGATGGAGGTAGCAGAATAACAAACTACTTGGTAGAAGCTCTTGAAAAGGGACAACAAAAGTGGATCAATTGTGGTTGTACCAAATCCACTCATTTTGTTGTCAGTGGATTAAGAGAAAATGCTGAATACTTCTTCAGAGTGCGGGCTGAAAATCATGCTGGGCTCAGCGACTTTAAAGACATGGTCTTACCTATCCTGGTAAAAGACCAACTGGGTAAGTTTATTATTGTTAAGTATGTATTATTTTACATAAAGTACTTTTCAATTTTGACATAATATTTATCTTTCCTTAATTACAGAGGCTCCTGAAATTAACATGAAGGACTTCCAGCATAACACTGCCTATGTTAAAGCAGCTTCAAATCTCAAGATTGAGATTCCACTAACCGGTAAACCTTTGCCAAAAGTATCCCTCTCCAAGGACGGTCAGGTTCTGAAGTCAACCATGAGATTCAACTCCGAAGTGACAACTGACTCCCTTATTATTTCTTTGCGTGAGAGTGTTGCTTTGGACGCAGGAAGATATGATATCACAGCCTCCAACTCAAGCGGAACCACCAAGTCTTTTGTGAATATCGTTGTCCTTGACAGACCAAGTGCACCAGTGGGCCCGGTTGAAATGTGTGATATCACAGAGGACAGTGTCAGTCTAAAGTGGTTGCCCCCTTCATATGATGGTGGTAGCCCAATCACAAACTATGTTGTTCTCAAACGTGAGACCACTACTGCCAACTGGGTAGAGGTTTCATCTGCTGTTGCAAGATGCACAATCAAAATCATGAAGCTTGTTACTGGAATTGAGTACCAGTTCAGAATCAGGGCAGAGAATCGCTTTGGCATCAGTGAACACATTGATTCCCAGACTGTTACTGTCAGTCTTCCATACAGTGAGTAAAACTCAAAATCGTGATAAAAATGTTCAAATAAATAGTATGGGGAATATGTTTTGTTAAAAACATCTTTCATATATCATTTCAGCTCTACCTGTGGCACCTTCGCAACCATGGGTGTCATCTGTAACAAAGGAAAGCATTACTGTTAACTGGAAGGAACCATCTTCCGATGGCGGAAGCCATGTCTTTGGATATCACCTTCAGATGAAAGACAGAAACAGTATTATGTGGCTAAAGGTTAACACAACTGTGATCCGTGCTACACATTTCAAGGTGTCAAATGTGAATGCTGGTTTGATCTACGAGTTCAAAGTTGCTGCTGAAAATGCTGCTGGTATTGGTCCCATTAGCAAGCCCTCAGATGCTGTGCTTGCAATTGATGCTTGTGGTAAGCATTTAATTACAAGGAAATTGTTTACTCAGGCTGCTGCTGATAATAATTGATAACATTGTTTTTTTTTTTTTTTACTATGCAGAACCTCCCACTGAGATTAGAGTTACAGATGTTACAAAGAACTCCATTAGCCTGGCATGGAATAAACCCTCGTATGACGGAGGAAGCAAAATTACTGGATATTTGATTGAAAGGAAAGATGGGCCAAAATGCAGATGGACAAAAGCTAATTTGACAAATGTCTCAGACACAAAGTTCACTGTATCAGGGTTGACACAGAATGATACGTATGCATTCAGAGTCATGGCAAAGAATGCAGTTGGTTCCATCAGTAACCCATCAGCAACAGTAGGACCAGTTACATGTGTGGACACTTATGGTGCTCCTGAGATTGAACTCCCTCAAGAATATTTTGATGTTGTGAAATACAAAGCTGGTGCTACAGTCCAGCTTAAAATTGGCATTATTGCTAAACCTCAACCAACAATTGAGTGGTTCAAGGATGGAAAAGAGCTTGAAGCTGGAGCACAAGTCTCCATCTCTAATGCGGCTGACCATACATGCATCTCAGTGAGGGAAGCGACTCGACTGAATACTGGAACTTATGAACTCAAGATCAAGAACTCTTTAGGCTCTGCATATACTGCTGTTAGAGTACTTGTGCAAGGTAAGTTACACATTTTCTAAATTTCTATAATTGTTGATAAACATTTGTTTCAATATTTGTACTTTTTGACATGGAAATTATTCATCGAGGCATGGTGAAAGAACCTATGTGAGAAAAAATGGGTGTTCCTTATGAGGGGCACACTAAAATATTGGAATTTCCTAATTTGGCCATTATTATTTACGTTTTTCAGACAAACCTGGCCCCCCTGCTGGAGAGATACAGTTCAAGAAAATCACAGCTGATACCATGACAATCATGTGGGATCCTCCAGCTGATGAAGGTGGTGCGATGGTCACACACTACATAGTGGAGAAACGTGAGACGAGCAGAATCATGTGGTCCATCATCTCAGAAAAACTACAAGACTGCATTGTCACAGTTCCAAGACTAATCAAGGGCAATGAATACATATTCAGAGTTCGTGGTGTAAACAAATACGGAGTTGGAGATCCTTTGGAATCTAGTCCAGTAGTTGCTCAGAATTCCTTTGGTAAAAATATAATTTTTAAGTTACACAGTGCAGATATTACTAATTTGTTTCTATAAAGTTGTAACATCTTTTTTTTCATTCTCAGTTCCTCCTAGTCAGCCTTCTAAACCACAAGTTACCATGATCACAAGGTCAACGATGACTGTGGTATGGGAAAGACCAAGTGTGGATGGTGGCAGTGACATTGATGGATACTACTTGGAGAAACGAGAGAAGAAAAGTCTACAGTGGTTCAAGGTTATCAAAGATCCAATTCGGGATACCAGGCAAAAAGTGAGCAACCTCACTGAAGGAAATGAATATCAGTATCGTGTCTGTGCCATCAACAAGGCAGGAGCAGGCTCATATTCTGATGTATCCATTTTCTACAAAGCGTATGACCCAATTGGTAAGTGTCGTGTGAAGTATTTTCAGAATGTGAATGAACACAAATAGTATGTAACTAATTATTTTGTCATTTTAGATCCACCAAGTGAGCCAACCAAGCTCAGAGTTGTTGATTCAACAAAGACATCCATCACACTTGGATGGGTAAAGCCTGTTTATGATGGTGGCAGCGAAATCACAAGTTATGTGGTCGAGCAAAAAGCATCTGATGAGACTGACTGGGTCACTATTAGTTCTAAAGGAGAAGTAAGAACAACCGAGTTTGTAGTTTCCCACTTAAAACCTGGAGTCTACTACTTCTTCCGTGTCTCTGCTGTGAACTGTGTTGGGACTGGACGTTCAATTGAGATGATGCAACCGGTTCAGGCTAAAGATATTCTAGGTTGGTATTTTTTACATAATTTAAAACAAAGAGTAAAATATTTAATATATCTCTTAAATATATATCTTTCTTATATACTTCTCAACAGAGGAAGCAGATGTGGATCTTGACATCTCAATGTCAACTCAGTATGTAGCTAAGTCTGGAAGAGATGTGGAGATTGTAATCCCACTTAAGGGAAGACCTGCTCCAAATGTAACATGGCGAAAGGGAGACAAGAACATTGGTGGTGATGCAAGATACACCATAAAGAACACTGAATATTCAACTACCCTTATCATTCCAAAGGTCACAAGGGATGACACTGGCAAATACCTCCTTGAAATTGAAAATGGTGTCGGGGAGCCTAAAACAATCACTGTGTCTGTTAAAGTACTGGACACCCCATCTGCTTGCAATAGATTGATAGTGAAGAATGTAACAAGAGGCAAACTTACTTTGAGCTGGGAGCCACCGTTTATTGATGGCGGCTCTCCCATTACAAATTATGTTGTTGAAAAGAAGGATGCTAAACTGAAGGCCTTCACAATTGTGACAAATGAATGTGCCAACACGACCTATAAAGTAGATGGTCTGTCTGAAGAAATTTCCTATTTCTTCCGTGTCTCTGCTGAAAATGAATTTGGTGTTGGCGATCCCTGTGAGACTGAGCAGCCTGTGAGAGCGACTGAGATGCCTGGGGCTGTAAAAGACCTTACACTTGTGGACTCAACTAGTACATCTGTATCACTGGCATGGACCAAGCCTGATCATGATGGTGGTAGCCACATTACAGAGTACATAATTGAGAAGAAAGCAAAGGAAGAAGAAACCTGGAGCATTGGTGCTACATGCAGACGTTGTCAGTGTGAGGTAACGCACCTTAAAGAGCTTTCTGAAGTTCACTTTAGAGTGTTTGCTAAGAATGAGAAGGGTCGCAGTGACTTCTCTCAGATAGGACCAATCACTGTGAAGGACTTCCTTATACCACCCGAGGCGAACCTCATTGACTATCCTAATGGAGAATTAAGTGTTCGTATTGGACAAAATGTTAACATCGACTTGCCCTACAAGGGTAAACCTAAACCAGTTATTCAATGGATGAAAGATGATGTGCCACTCAAGGAAAGTGAACAGATTCGTTTCAGACACACGGAGAACAAAGCCAGTCTCATAGTAAGAAGCTCAAGAAAGGAAAATGCAGGAAAGTACACATTGGTCCTCGATAACAAACTTGTTAAGAACTTCTTCGACATAAAAGTGATTACACTTGGGCCGCCGTCTCAGCCTTTAGGTCCAGTCCGGTTTGATGAAATCAAAGCCCAGAGCATCATCATCTCATGGGATGAACCCCAGGAAGACGGTGGAGGAGAGATCACCTGCTATAGTGTAGAAAAGCGAGAGACATCTCAAGCTGCCTGGAAGATGGTTTGCTCTAGTGTGGTCAGGACCACTTTCAAGATACCAAACTTGACTAAAGGCACTGAATATCAATTTAGAGTACGCGCAGAGAACAAATATGGAGTGAGTGAGCCTCTGACCTCAACAGACATGATTGCGCAACACCAGTACATGCCACCAGGTCCACCAGGAAAACCTCTGGTGTTCAATGTTACAAGTGATGGAATGACTGTTCAGTGGGATGCACCAGGATTTGATGGTGGGTCCCCAATTACTGGATATCATCTTGAGAAAAAGGACAGAAACAGCTTATTGTGGATGAAAGTGAATTCCAGTGTTATCTCTGGCCGTGAATACCGAGTTATTGGGCTCATTGAAGGTCTGGAGTATTCCTTTAGAGTATACGCAGAAAACAATGCTGGAATGAGTACCGTCAGTGAACAGAGCAAACACAAACTTGCCATTTCTCCTGTTGGTAAGTTGCATTTTGGTCACTTACTTTGTTAAAATGACTCTAATAATAGTCACAAATATTGTTTTTTTTTTCTTTTATAGATCCTCCTGGCACACCTAACTGTATTGATGTTACAAGAGACTCTGTAACACTTCAGTGGGAGCCACCAAAACGGGATGGAGGCAGTAAGATTGTGGCATACAGTGTTGAAAGGCGTCAAGGACGAGCTCGTTGGTTGAGATGTAATTTCATTGACATCAGCGAGTGTCAGTTTACAGTAACAGGTCTTTCTGCTGGCGATCGCTATGAATTCAGGGTGATTGCTAGAAATGCTGTTGGAACAGTAAGCCCACCCTCTCAGTCATCTGGCTACATCATGACCAGGGATGAAAGCGGTATGTTTATTTAATGCATGTTTTCAAAATTAAGTACAGGAGCTAAAATAAAAAAAAAAATATTTTGCTTTTTGCAGTCATTCCTGCGATTGAGTTTGAAGCGGAAAAAACCCTCACCATCAAGGCAGGAGAGCATATTAAACTTGGGTGCAGCATTAGTGGACGTCCTGTACCTCAAGTCACATGGTTCAAAGATGGAAAGGAAGTTGACAAAATGCTTGTTGACATCACTACCGTTATTGGATCAAGCTCCCTGTTCATCAGAGATGCTGATCGCAATGATCGTGGCATTTATACAGTTGAGGCCAGGAACAGTTCGGGTTCAACTAAAGTTGACGTTCTTGTTAGAGTACAAGGTACAAACCAAGATAAAAGTTGACTTTAATAAAGTACTTATGAATTTGTTTGATGCTTATTTTTCAATCTATATCATTCAGATACTCCTGGACCACCTGAAGGCCCACTTCGCTTCACAAATATCTCAGCAGAGAAAGCTACTCTTTGGTGGAGCCCACCTGAAAATGACGGCTGTGCACCGATCACTAATTATGTGATTGAGAAGCGTGAGACCTCAAGGATTTCATGGGCCCTTGTGACATCTAAATGTGATGCTTGCTCCTTCAATGCAACAAAATTGATTAAAGGCAATGAATATCAGTTCCGTGTATCTGCCGTCAATAAATTTGGAGTGGGAAAACCACTAGAGTCTGATCCAATCATTGCTCAAATGCAATACAGTAAGTAAAATACACACTCTAAGAGTTGTTCTTATGATTCAGGCTTGATAAAAACCCTTTTTTTACTCACAGCGGTGCCTGATGCTCCTGGAACTCCCGACTGCACTCATGTAACAGGAAACAGTCTCACACTCTGCTGGACCAGACCAAGACATGATGGTGGAAATGAGATCAAGCAGTATATCCTTGAAAGAAGAGAAAAGAAGAGCTTAACATGGGTGAAGGTCTCAGCAAAGAGACCAATTACTGAGCTCAGGCACAGGGTCACAAACCTTACAGAAGGAAATGAATATGAATTCCGTGTTATGGCCGAAAACGGAGCTGGAATTGGACCTGCGAGTGGTACATCAAGATTATTTAAATGCAGAGAACCAACAAGCTCGCCCAGTGCTCCAAGTATGGTGAAGGTCATTGATTCCACCAAAACATCTGTTACCTTGGGATGGACCAAACCAGTATTTGATGGTGGTATGGAAATCATTGGTTACATTATTGAGATGTGCAAGGCTAGCCTTGAGGAATGGCACAGAGTCAATGATCAGACTTGCATCCACACACATTTCAAAGTCCCAGATTTAGAATCTGGTGAAGAATATAAATTCCGTGTTTGTGCTGTCAATGGTGCTGGCAAAGGAGAATTCTCAGAGATTCCAAATGCAGTCCAAGCAGTTGATAGACTGACTTCACCAGAAATTGATATCGATGCTGACTTCAAGCAAACTCATATAGTGAAGAATGGCGGAATTGTTAAACTTCATATACCCTTCCGAGGAAAACCAGCCCCACTTGCCACATGGACAAAGGCAGATGGAGATCTTGGTTTGATGGTGGACATAAATACTACAGAAACATTCAGCACCTTGACAATTGAAAATTGCACTAGATATGATGCTGGCAAGTATACGCTCTCTCTTGAAAACAACAGTGGTCGCAAAACGATTACATTAACAGTAAAGGTTTTGGACACACCTGGTCCTCCAGGACCTCTCTCATTCAAGGATGTGACAAGAGGTGCTCTGACACTCATGTGGGATGCACCAGCAAATGACGGTGGTGCACGTGTTCATCACTACATTGTTGAAAAGCGAGAAGCAAGCCGATTAAGCTGGCAAGAAGTCAGTGAAAGGTGCACTCGTCAAATTTTAAGGGTGACCAAACTAGACATTGGTGTGGCATACTTCTTCAGAGTAACTGCTGAAAACCAATATGGCAAAGGTGAGCCATATGAAATGTCAGAGCCCATCATAGCCACAGAAGAGCCTGCTCCTCCCAAGAGACTTGATGTGATTGATACTACCTCCTCAACTGCCAGCTTGGTATGGATGAAGCCTGAACATGATGGTGGAAGCCGTATAACTGGATACATTGTCGAGACTCGAAAGAAGGGCTCTACTAACTGGGTAATAGGAGGTCAAACAAAATCTTTGAAAATGGTTCTTGAAGGCTTGGTTGAGAACACAGAATATGAGTTCCGGGTCAAGGCTCAAAATGACGCTGGTATTAGTCACCCGCGAGATGCACTGGGCTCAGTCATTGTTAAAGAGCCCCGCATAGAGCCAACGGCAGATCTCAGTGGCATAGATAAACAGCTCATCACTTGCAAAACTGGAAATTCTTTTGCCATTGATATTCCAATCAGTGGTAGACCCTCTCCCAAGGTAACATGGAAACTTGAAGAAATGAAACTCAAAGAAACCGACAGAGTCTCTATTAAGATTGCAAAAGACAGAACCACTCTCCTGGTTAGAGATGCCAAGAGGGGTGACAGTGGAAAGTATTACTTGACACTTGAAAATGCTGCAGGATCAAAGACCTTCACAGTCACAGTCATCGTCACTGGCAGACCAACGCCACCAACTGGACCGGTTGAAATTTCAGGCATTTCATCAGAATCCTGCGTATTGACCTGGGCCGAACCTACAGATGATGGCGGAACAGACATAACCAATTATATCGTTGAGAAACGCGAGTCTGGCTCCACAACATGGCAGGTTGTGAACTCAAGTGTAAAAAGAACAACCATCAAAGTAACTCATCTCACCAAGTACATGGAGTACACTTTCAGAGTCTCCGCTGAGAACAAGTTTGGCGTTAGCAAGTCCATTGAATCCCAGGCTATTGTTGCTGAACATCCTTTCAGTGAGTATTTGTAGATTTTACACAATACTAGTTGAATTAATCATTTCTAGTTTGTGCTTGTGCTGAATTGACTCTATTTTACATGCTTTTCTGTTTTCAGTTTCACCAAGCCCACCAACTCGCCCAGATGTAGTTTCTGTGTCATCCACTGCAATTTCCATTCGCTGGGATGTGCCATATCATGATGGTGGAAGCCAAATAACTGGGTACTGGATTGAGAAGAAAGAGCGTAACACCATTCTGTGGGTGAGGGAGAACAAGATTCCTTGTCTTGAGTGTCACTACAAGATCTCCAGCCTCATCGAGGGTCTTGAGTATCAGTTCAGAGTATATGCAATGAATATTGCTGGTTTGAGTAAATCAAGTGAACCATCCAGACCAGTACTGGCTCTAAATCCAGTTGGTAAGCTTTGCTAAAACATTATTTCAGCTACATATTCAGGACGAGATGTCATATTCATCCCATGCTTTTACCTGCATTTTAGATCCTCCTGGCAAACCAGAAGTGTATGACGTAACTAAGACATCAGTGTCTATCAAGTGGTCTATACCATTTAATGATGGAGGAAGTAAGATTGTTGGATATGTGGTTGAACGTAAGGCAGCTAGCGACGATGAAGATGCTCGCTGGTTGAAATGCAACTACACTACAATCACAGATAACCTTTTCACTGTTACATCACTCGCTGAGGGAGAACAGTATGAATTCCGTGTCATCGCCAGAAACGGTGCTGGAGTTCACAGTATGCCTTCAGAATCATCTGGACTTATAACATGCAAAGATGAATACAGTAAGATAGTTTATTTTGAAAATGAAACCAGTTTTGATAATATGAATGAAAAATAATACATTTCATGTATTGATTTCAGCACCTCCAAAGGCTGAGTTGGACAGTAAGCTTGTGGGTGAGACGATCACCATTAGAGCTGGATCCGATCTTGTTCTTGATGCTGCTGTTGGTGGAAAACCAGAGCCTAAGGTGTTTTGGGCAAAGGGCGACAAGGAGCTGGACCCTGGAGAGAAATACTCTCTGACGTATACAAGTACAAGAGCCATGGCGATCATTAAATCATGTGATAGAAATGATACAGGAAGATACATCCTCACTGTCAAGAATGCAAGTGGAATCAAAACATCAGCTGTCAGTGTTAAAGTACTTGGTAAGAATTTAATTAATTTCACAGGATTTGGGATTTTGGGAATATATAGCTAATTTAACTTTGAAATGTTTTATATTTAAGATACACCTGGACCCCCGGAGGGTGCAATTGCAATTAGCAGAGTGACAGAGGAGAAATGTACAGTGTCCTGGAAGATTCCTCTGGAGGATGGTGGAGATCATGTCACTCATTATATTGTTGAGAGACGTGAGACTAGCAGACTTAACTGGGTCATCATGGAAACTGAGTGCAAGACTCTGTCTTGTGTCAGCTCAAAACTAATCAAGAACAACGAGTATATTTTCCGTGTCAGAGGAGTAAACAAGTATGGGCCTGGCGTACCTCTAGAGTCTGAACCAGTCATTGCAAGAAATGCATACAGTGAGTGTAATCACAATTCGCATCCATTAATCTTTCAGTCAAAAATGATGTTTGTTTCTCAATCAGAGTTTAAATGGTTAACCATTTCACAATTTTTTTTTCATTATAGCTATCCCATCACCTCCGGGAACACCAGACATTACAGCTATTGGA
This sequence comes from Danionella cerebrum, assembly GCA_007224835.1. Taxonomy (NCBI): domain Eukaryota; kingdom Metazoa; phylum Chordata; class Actinopteri; order Cypriniformes; family Danionidae; genus Danionella; species Danionella cerebrum. Next base: position 273,223 of record SRMA01025643.1, read on the forward strand.
AAAGAACATGTCATTATTGAGTGGTTGAAACCAGAGAGCGATGGTGGAAGTGAAATCAAAAATTACCTTGTGGACAAACGTGAGAAGAGCAGTGTAAGATGGACAAGAGTTAACAAAACCTACACCATTTATGATACGCGTCTCAAGATCACCGGCCTCCTCGAGGGTAGCGATTATCAGTTCCGTGTTTCAGCCGTCAATGCTGCTGGCACCAGTGCTCCAAGTGATGCTACTCAGTATGCTCATTGCAGAGACCCAACCTGTGAGTAGCAATGAGCAAAATGGCATGAAAAATTCTAACCATATATAATATGCTCAACATTTTCCCTCATTTTGCAGATACCCCAGCTCCACCATCAGTTCCTCGCATTACCGATACCACAAAGCACAGCATTAGTATGACATGGACACGACCAATGTATGACGGTGGATCCGATGTCACAGGCTATGTTGTTGAGATTCTGGAGGAGGGAACTGAGCAATGGTATAGAGCCACCCAGAAGACACTGACCAGTAATAAGTACACAGTCACTGGTTTGGCAAGCAACAAAAAATACAGTTTCAGAGTGGCTGCACTCAATGCTATGGGAACTGGGGAATTCAGTGAAGGAAGTATTGAGGCAGCACCTTCAGAAAAAATTGGTATGTTTTTACTAAACGCCTAATTCTTACAATTAAAATGCCTATATTTGTATGGTGAATTAATTAGCTATTACTCTGTTTTTTTAGAAATCCCTGATATTGAGTTACCCGATGAACTGAAGAAGACTGTTTGCATCAGAGCTGGCAACACTCTACGTCTTAACGTTGCCACCACCGGAAGACCTACACCAGTCGTTACCTGGAGGAAGCCTGGAATTGATCTACAATCACGTGGATTCATAGACACAACAGAAAACTCTACAACATTAATAGTGGAGAATGTGCATCGTTACGATGCTGGAAAATACACAATTGAGGCTGAGAATCCTTCTGGAAAGAAAGTGGTAACCATTCTGGTTAAGATTTATGGTGAGTATATTGAATCTGTATTAACAATAATATTGTGTCCATTCTAAAAAGAATGTAACTAACTGTTGATTTTTAACTATGTCTTGTAGATACTCCTGGCCCGTGTGGTTCAGTAAAGGTTAAAGATTACACCAAAGAATCTGTTGTGATTATATGGGATGTGCCTTCAATTGATGGAGGTGCTCCCATCAACAACTATATCATTGAAAAGCGTGAAGCTTCAATGAAATCATATAAAACAGTGACAACAGAATGTAAGAAGACATTGTACAGAATCACTGGACTGGAAGAAGGAGCGCAATACTTCTTCAGAGTGTTACCTGAGAACATTTACGGTATCGGAGAACCTTGTGAAATTACAGAAGCAGTGCTGGTCTGCGAAGTTCCATCTGTTCCTCAAGATCTATACCTCATTGATACCACAAAATCGACAGTCATCCTTGGATGGGAAAAACCACTTCATGATGGTGGCAGCAGACTTTCAGGCTATGTCATTGAAGCCTGCAGAACTGGAAGTGACCGCTGGATGAATGTGGCAAATGTGAAATCGTCTGTGCTGCAATACACAGTTGACTCGCTGAATGAAAACGAACAATATCTGTTCAGAATCAGAGCTTCAAACAGCAGAGGTGTCAGTGAGGCCAGAGATCTTATGACACCTGTGATGATTCAAGAACAGAGAGGTATTGTCATAAAAAAAAAAAACGTTTGTGCTTCAAGTGTCTTATTGCTTGTCAGAAAGATCAAATGTTTACAATTCTCTTTACAGTCATGCCGAAGATTGACTTAACTGGCATCCCACAAAAGATCGTCAATGTGCCAGCGGGTAAACCGATTGTGCTCAACGTTCCCATTAAAGGAAGACCTGCCCCAGTTTGTTCATGGTTCTTTGCTGGAGTTAAGATGAAGGACAAGCTTGACCGCATCAAGATTGAGACGACTGCTAAATTCACCAAACTTACCGTTCGTGAAACTACAATTGATGATACTGGGGACTACACAGTTGAAGTGAAGAATGCCATAGGATTAGCAACTGAAGTCATCAAAGTCATCATTCTTGGTGAGAGAGAGCTCTCATTTAAAGAGCTCTTGAGCTCTACTTTCTGATTGGCCCACGTTTGCATATTCATGTGGGACATTCATGGCAGTAGGTTTCCTTTAAAGATGTAAAATACAAGATGTTTTAAGAAAAAAATATTACACTTGATGGCAGATGGAAGCAGACATGTCTCTAATGCTCAATTTGGTGAGGGAGAGATATGAGATTAAAAAAAAAAATATTCTTGCCCTAGAAGATGACACATTACATTGAGCTATGTGCTCATAGATGGTAGCTTTACAGATGTTGAGTAAAGTTTCTTACACACCCTGCCACTGAACATATTTTTGTAGAAATCTTTATATTGTGTTTTGTATTTCTTGCATTTTTAATCTTTATTTTTGTACTTATTGTCTAGATAAACCTGGAGTGCCTATTGGTCCAATGAAAATTGAGGAGGTTGATGCTAACTCTGTGACCTGCAGCTGGGAGCCACCAGAGAAAGATGGAGGTGCAAATGTCAGTGGCTATGTTGTTGAGCAACGTGATGCTCATAGACCTGGATGGTTGCCTGTGTCCGAGTCTGTCACAAGACCCATGTTCAAATTTACAAGACTCATGGAGGGAACTGAGTATGTATTCCGAGTTGCTGCAACAAATCGTTTTGGTATCGGCGGATTCTTACAGTCGGAGGTTGTTGAGTGCAAGAGTGCCAAAAGTATGTTTTTTTTGCTTGCCTAATTAACAGTTTAGTACAAGTAAAATCATGAATTAATTAAACAATCTATCTTCCTTTAAAGCTGTACCTGGAGCACCTGGCACACCTGAAATACTGGATGTGTCTCATGAAGGCATGACCATTACTTGGACAGCACCTGAAGATAATGGTGGTTCTACCATTGCTGGTTATATTATTGACCGTAAAGAGGCTGGATCTGATAGATGGCTACGCATTAATAAGAATCCAGTGACCATGACAAGATACAGAGCCACTGGTCTTATTGAGGGCCTTGAATATGAATACAGAGTGACAGCGATTAACTCCAGAGGCACAGGAAAGCCAAGTGAAAACTCTAAACCTACTATTGCAATGGATCCAATCGGTGTGTAAAAATACACTTGTATAAAAAAATTTAACCACAAAATTTGTTGTTAGATGACAGACATTTTTACTTTTCCTCTTCAACAGAGCCCCCTGGTATTCCATTGAGTCCTCGGGTCATAGATACCACAAGAACATCAGTTTCCCTTGCTTGGTTGCCTCCAGAGGAGGAGGGAGGTGCTGCTGTGACTGGCTATTTGATTGAAATGCAGAAGGTTGATCAGGTTGAATGGACTAAATGCAACACAACACCAACAAAGATTTGTGAATACACTTTGACACATATGCCACAAGGAGCTGAATACAAGTTCCGTGTAATGGCTTGCAATGCTGGTGGAGCTGGAGAACCAGCTGAAATTCCAGGAGTGGTGAAAGTTACAGAGATGCTTGGTAAGAGAAAATGGCCATTAGAACAATACCTCTTGTGTTGTATTTTTGGATTGGATTTATAAAACTTGGAAACATTTTTTTTTTCAGAATATCCTGATTATGAGCTGGAAAAAGCCTACCAGGAAGGCTATGTTGTACGACAAGGTGGCGTCATCAGGTTATCTGTTCCCATCAGAGGCAAACCCTTACCAACATGCAAGTGGACAAAGGAAGGTCGTGATATTTCTCACAGAGCTATGATTGCAACCAGTGAAGAACGTACTGAGCTTGTAATCAAGGAAGCCCACAGAGATGACACTGGCACCTATGACCTTGTGTTGGAAAACAAATGTGGAAAGAAGGCTGTATATATCAAGGTTAAAGTTATTGGGCGCCCAGATCCACCCGAGGGTCCTCTTGAATTTGATGATATCCAGGCGCGTTCAGTCAGAGTCAGTTGGAGACCACCATCAGATGATGGGGGTTCTGATATTTATGGCTATCTTGTGGAGAGGCGAGAAGTGCCCAAAGCAGCCTGGTACACTGTTGACTCACGGGTGGTCGATACATCCCTTGTGGTGAAGGGGTTGAAGGAAAATGTTGAATATCACTTTAGGATTACTGCAGAAAATCAATTTGGCATCAGCAAATCCCTCAAATCTGATGAATCTGTTACACCAAAAACTCCTTTGTGTAAGTATTTTCCATTGCTTTATTATTATTTTTTTTATAATATTCTTAAACCATTCTTAAAATGTACATTTTTCGCATATCAAGGTCCACCAGAGCCTCCTAGTTTCCCAGCAGAAATCATGGATGTTACAAAGACCACAGTGGGACTGTCTTGGTCAAGACCAAAGGATGATGGTGGCTCACGTGTCACCGGATACTATGTTGAGAGAAGAGAAATTTCAACAGAGAAATGGGTCCGTCATAACAGGACACACATCACAACAACCATGTATACTCTCACTGGGCTCATCCCTGATGCAGAGTACCAATTCCGTGTGATTGCTCAAAATGACATCGGTCAAAGTGAGCCTGGACCTGTGTCGGAGTCAGTTGTATGCAAGGATCCATTTGGTATGGAATACTCTCCTCTTAATGCACAATATATATATATGATTTGTTTTTAATATTCTAGGTTTCAACATAACTGATCAAATCTGTGTTCAACAGATAAACCAAGCCAACCTGGTGAGATCGACATCATCTCCATCACCAAGGACTGCATAACAATCCACTGGTTGCGTCCTGAATCTGATGGTGGAAAAGAGATCCTTGGCTACTGGATTGAATTCAGGCAAGCAGGCGAAAGTGCTTGGAAGAAATGCAATAAAGAGCGTTCAAAGGACCGACAGTTTACCATTGGTGGACTCATGGAAGCCACAGAGTATGAATTCAGAGTGTTTGCTGAAAATGAGACTGGACTGAGTAGACCAAGGCGAACTGCAATGGGCATTAAAACCAAACTGAGTGGTACGTTAACTAAATTTTATCATGGTTGTTTTTTTGTTTTTTTTTAAGCTATTCACAAAGGATGTAAGCAACTAACATGGTGAATTTATCTTTTAGTTGGAGAGGCCCCATGCCTAAAAGAAGAAATCAAGGATACAACCACTAAACTTGGAGAGTCTGGAACGATGACATGTCAAATAATCGGAAGACCTCTACCTGAAATAAAGTGGTACAGATATGGAAAGGAGTTGATCCAGAGCCGAAAATACAAAATGAGCTCTGATGGACGCAATCACTCTCTATCAGTTCTGACAGATGAACAAGAAGATGAAGGCTTGTATACATGCAGAGCCATTAATGAGGCAGGTGAAATTGAGACCAGTGGGAAGCTCTTGTTGCAGGCGGCCCCACAGTTCCATCCTGGATTCCCATTGAAAGAGAAATATTATGCAGGCTGTGGAACAAGCCTACGTCTCCATGTTGTCTACATTGGTCGCCCTATTCCACAAATCATGTGGTTCTATGGGAAAAAGCCTCTCAATGCTTCTGAGAATGTCATCATTGAAAACACTGAAAGCTACACCCACTTGGTTATCAGAAATGTCCAGCGTAAAACAAATGCTGGACGATACAAGGTGCAACTTAGTAACAAATATGGCACAGTTGACACTGTCCTCCGTGTTGAAATCCAAGGTAAGCCTTAGTCCTTTTTTATTAGATATACTGGAATACTGGAAATTAGTTAGAAGCTCAAAAACATTTCTTCTTTTCTTTTCAGACAAACCCCAAATGCCAGAAGGACCAGTCGTTGTTGATGCTCTCTTGAAGAGTTCATTGATCATTAGCTGGAAACCACCAAAGGATGACGGTGGATCAATGATCACAAATTACATTGTGGAGAAACGTGAAGCAAAAGAGGGCGAGCAATGGCATCTTGTATCATCGGCTGTGTCTGGAACAACATGTCGCGTTCCAAACCTCATTGAAAGTGCAGGCTATTATTTCCGGGTTTCTGCACAGAATCAATATGGCATTAGTGAATCTCTTGAGATCCCATCTGTTGTCATTATCAAGAGTCCATTCGGTGAGAGTCTAAATCCCTATTTTTAACTTTTTGATTTGTGTAACTATTAGCAGGGCAAAGGATTAAATGGCAATTGCCATTAATTATGTTCTTTTTTTGTCTTAAAACAGAGAAACCTGGAATCCCACAACAGCCATTTGTTTCATCTGTCACAAAGGATTCATGTGTTGTTTCTTGGAAACCACCGGCGAGTGATGGAGGTGCCAAAATTAAGAACTATTTCCTTGACAAAAGAGAGAAGAAGCAGAACAAATGGATTGCCGTCACAACAGCAGAAATCCATGAGACATCTTACACTGTTAAAGGACTTATTGAAGGTTTCGAATATGAATTCCGTGTCAAATGTGAAAACATTGGCGGAGAGAGTGACTGGAGTGAGATTTCAGCACCAATCATTCCAAAATCTGATTTAGCTCTCCGTGCCCCATTGTTCAAAGATGAGTTGAGAGACATGTGCGTGAAATACAAGGCAAATGCAACCTTTGTCACAAAGGTTGTTGGACATCCCAAACCAGTGGTAAAATGGTACAAGAACGGCAAAGAGATTTTACCTGATGGTGAAAAAATAAAAGTCCAAGAATTCAAGGGAGGTTACTTCCAACTTGTCATTAGCAATGCTGATGCTAATGATGCAGCTGTTTACCAAATTAGAGCGACAAACCAGCTTGGATCAGTCTCAACGAGTATGACCCTAGAAGTTGAGGGTAAGTATTTCTATTTGTTTACATATCATCGGCTATATTATATTATTGAGTCTTTTGATTGCATTTTTTCATCTGTTTATTTTTTTCTGATGTTTTCTCTAGTTCCTGCAAAGATTCACTTGCCATTACACCTCCAAGGTATGGGAGCTGTTCATGCTGTTCGTGGTGAAGTGGTTTCCATCAAAATTCCAATTAGTGGGAAACCTGATCCTGTAGTCACATGGCAAAAGGGACAAGAGATGATTAACAATACAGCATATCACCAGGTTATCATCACACGATCCTTCACATCCCTGGTGTTCCTAAAGGGTGTACAAAAGAAGGACACTGGCTACTACATTATTTGTGCCAAAAATCGGTTTGGCGTAGACAAGCAGACAGTGGAACTTGATGTTGCTGATGTCCCTGATCCACCAAAGGAAGTTAAAGTCAGTGACATCGGTAGAGATACACTCACTCTTACTTGGACACCTGGAAATGATGGTGGAAGTGAAATCATCAATTACATCCTTGAAAAGTGTCCTACGACTGGAGACCGATGGATTCGTGTTGCTCAGACTCCTGAGCCTCATTACACTGTCATGAGTCTCTTTGGTAAAACAAAATACCAGTTCCGTGTGATTGCAGAAAACCGATTTGGCTTGAGTAGTCCATCCGCTCCAACTGAGCCTGTGACAACAAAAGAAGACAAATTAGCAATCCGAAACTATGACGAAGAAGTGGATGAAACAAGGGAAGTTTCAAAAGAAGAGGCACCGCATTCCAAGGTTAAAAATATTCCATCTCTCTACACAGTATCTGAGGAACTTGCACGCAATGGACAGTTTGGTGTTGTCCATCGCTGTATTGAAATAAGCTCCAAGAAGACATTCATGGCAAAATTCATCAAGGTCAAAGGTGCTGACCGAGAGCAAGTTGCAAGAGAAGTTGAGACACTTAACATTGCAAGACACAAAAACCTGCTGTACCTTCATGAATCCTTTGACAGTCTTGAAGAATTTGTTCTCGTATATGAATTCTTGTCTGGTATGGACATATTTGAGCGTCTTGGTACAAACTTTGATCTCACAGAGCAAGAAATTGTTCGGTACATGAGACAAGTGTGTGGAGCCCTTAAGTTCCTGCATAGTAAAAACTATTGTCATTTTGATATCAGGCCTGAAAATATAGTTTATGCTACAAGGAAGAGCAATACAATCAAGATTGTTGAAATGGGTCAAGCTAGGTTGCTTACACCTGGGGAAAACATTAGGATTCAGTTCACTGCCCCAGAATACTGTGCACCTGAAGTTCACAGCAGCGATTTGGTCACAACTGCCACAGACATGTGGTCTGTTGGTGTTCTTGCATATGTCCTCCTAAGTGGACTTAATCCATTTGCAGCTGAATCTCAACAGAAAATGATTGAAAACATTTCAAATGCAGAGTATGTGTTTGACAGTGAAGCCTTCAAAGAAACCAGCCTTGAGGGTATGGACTTTGTGGACAGGCTGCTGACCAAAGACCGTAAGCTTCGGATGACTGCTTCAGAAGCTTTGGAGCACCCTTGGCTCAAGATGAAATTGGACCATGTTAGTTCAAAAGTCATTAAGACTCTAAGACACAGGAGATACTACCAGTCACTCGTGAAAAAGGAATGGAGCACTGTTGTTACGGCAGCTCGAGTTGCCTATGGTGGTGGCTACAGAAACCAGAGAAACATTTCCATCGGCAGAGTGAAAGTTGGACATCCTGAGCAAGGCCTGAGAGCAGGTCCTGTAATGCATGGTTCAGCTGAAGAAGGTGGACATGTCAGATTTGTGTGCTGCATTGAGGAATATGACAGAAACACTGAAGTGACCTGGTACTTTGGTTCCCGCAAGCTAACTGCAAGCCATAAATATGAGATCAGCTATGCCAATGGAGTTGCTAGCATCTATGTTAAAGACATTGAAGAGTGTGATGATGGATTATACAGATGCAAGGTGGTCAGCGAAGACAGGGAGGACAATGCTTACGCTGAGCTGTTTGTTGAGACCGTAAGGTCTTTCCGTGAGTACTATCTAGGACGCTCACTCAAGAAACCTAAGCGCAGAATTGACAAAACCAAAATTTTGCAGAGGCCACCAGAGTTTACTCTACCGTTGTACAATCGTTCAGCATACATTGGTGAGGATGTGCGCTTTGGTGTAACCATCACTGTCCACCCAGAGCCAAGTGTTACATGGTTGAAGGGTGGACATAGAATCAAGCCTGATCCTAAGAAATACACGTTCACAAGTGACAAGGGTCTTTATCAGCTCATGATACACAATGTCGACCTCAGTGATGATGCTGAATACACTGTTGTAGCCAACAACAAATTTGGCGAGGACAGTTGCAAAGGTCGTCTCACCGTAACACATCATGTTCCTGCTGAGGACACTATGAGACCAATGTTCAAACGACTCCTAGCCAATATTGAATGTGTTGAGGGGCAGAGCGTCCGCTTTGACTTGAGAGTGTCTGGAACACCTGTACCAACTCTGAAATGGGAGAAAAATGGAAAACCACTTGAGTTCAGACCACAAGTCGAGGTTGTTCAAGAGGACACTGACTATTATGTGTTGTATATTAGAGAAACTCTCATTGAGGATTCAGGCACATACAAAGTCACTGCAACAAATACAGCTGGATCGGCTACCTGTCAAGCTACTCTCAAGGTTGAACGCCTAACATACATAAGAAGGGAATTCAAGAGTGAGGAAGAGAGGCAGAAATATGTGAGAAACCAAATGGAAAAGACACTGAAAATGGCACAAGTGTTCTCAAAGGCAGAGGTACTCACACTAAATCCTGTTGCACAGGAAGCTCTGAAAGAAGCAGCTGAATTGTATAAACCTGCAGTGAGCACCAAGAATGTACAGGGTGAGTTTGACATCTCTGACAAAGAAGATCAAGAAATTAAGAAAATTAAAGAGGAAGAGAAGAAGATACGCATGCCTTATGAAATCCCTGAAGCTCGTGCACATGATCAAACTGCTCTTGATGAAGACAAAATGATCAAACACTTTGTGCCTCTATCTGACATGAAATGGTACAAGAAACTACGTGACCAGTTTGAAATTCCTGAGAGAATGGAAAGAATTGTTCAGAAGAGACAGAGGCGTATCCGTCTTTCCAGATGGGAACAATTTTATGTCATGCCGCTGCCTAGAGTGACTGATCAGTACAGACCAAAGTGGCGCATCCCTAAACTTACACAAGATGATCTAGAGACTGTTCGCCCAGCAAAAAGATCACCATCCCCTGAATCAGAGGCATCGTTTAGAATGAGAAGACGCTCACTTGGAGATCTTTCTGATGAAGAAATTCTCATGGATGAGGAATATCTGGCAATGAAAAGATCCGAAAAAGAAAGACAAGAGCTAGAAGAAGAACTTGAACTTGGCTTTTCTGCTTCACCCAGTGGAAGCCCTGCACGCTTTGAGCTATCTGCTCTCCGGCGTCCTTCACCAAGACCTGTTCACAAACCTGAAGCTAAACACGTGGAGGAGAAAAAAGAGAGAGGCTCTCCTCCGCCCATTTCCCATTTCTTCAGAAGGAGAAGATCCCTCTCTCCAACATACATTGAACTGATGCGTCCTGTATCTGAACTCATCAGGCAACCTCGTGCACGCATCACAACTGAGGCCGAAGCTGAAATCCCTGAAAGAAGATCGCCCACTCCTGAGAGAACACGCCCGCGATCACCAAGCCCAGTATCTCCAGAAAGAAGATCTTCTAGGTCCTCTTCTAGATTTGAAAGATCAGCAAGGTTTGACATTATGTCAAGGTACGAAGCAAGAAAAGCAGCTCTCAAATCTGAACGCAAGTACCAGGTTGTGACACAGCAACCATTTAGTCTTGACCATGTTCCTCGTATCACAGTACGAATGCGTTCTCACCGTGTACCTTGTGGCCAAAACACAAAATTCACTTTGAATGTTCAGTCCAAGCCAGATGCGGATATCCAGTGGTTCCACAATGGTCAACAAATCCAAGAGAGCAGCAAATACCAATTCACAAACATGAGTGGTGTCCTGTCTCTTCAGATTACTGACTGTCAGGCTAATGATACTGGTACATATAGGGTTCTGTGTTCAAATTCAAAGGGTGAGGCATCAGATTATGCAACACTTGATGTTTCTGGTGGAGCATTTACTACATACTCTTCAAGACGTCCTGATGAGGAGGCACCAGCACAGAATGTACCTGATTTAGCAAAAACTGATTATTATCATTCAACCACTATCAGAGCTTCTTCTGCCTCAAGAACTCACTTGGAGATTCAAGAAACCAAAACAAAATTTACAGAAAGGCGTGATGTTTCTGCTTTTGAAAAGTATGAAACCCAGAAGCTTGCAACATCTCCAATCAGATATGCATCCACGGAGTACTTATCATCAGCTTCATATTCATCTTCTGAAAGGCAAACAAAATCCCAAAAGCATGTTTCAAAGGTGAAAGAATTGGATGCCACATCTGTGGAAGTTTCATCCAGAAAGTGAAAGCCACCCTTTCAGCTAAAATACTCACAAAACCCCAATCTATAACTGTATCTGTTGGAGACTCTGCGAGGTTTGTCTGTGATATTGACGGAGAGCCAGCCCCAAGTGTGGCATGGTTGCATGAGGAAAAAACTATAATTTCTTCAGCCCGCGTTCTTGTGACTACCACACAGTACAAGTCTACATTTGAAATTTCATCAGTTGTTGATTCAGATGAGGGCAGCTATAAAGTGGTTGTTGAAAATTCCGAAGGCAAGCAAGAGGCAACATTTACTTTGACCATTCACAAACCAGTTGTCAAAGAGGAAGTTTCAACACTAGTGATGTCACCAGAACCCAAAGTGGCATCTCCAGTGCCATCAGTTAAATCTCCAGAGCCATCAGTTGCATCTCCAGTGCCATCTGTAACATCTCCTGTACCATCTATTACATCTCCAGTGCCATCGGTTAAGTCTCCAGAGCCCTCTGTGAAATCTCCAGTGCCATCTGCAAAGTCTCCAGAGCCCTCTGTAAAATCTCCAGTGCCATCTGCAAAGTCTCCAGAGCCCTCTGTGAAGTCCCCAGTCCCGGGTGCAAAGTCTCCAGAACCCTCTGTGAAATCTCCAGTCCCACCAGTAAAGTCCCCAGAGCCTTCTGTGAAATCCCCAACACCATCAGTAAAGTCTCCCGAGCCTACTCTGAAATCTCCAACACCATCATTAAAGTCTCCAGAACCTCAAATGAAATCACCAGAGCCTAGTGGTCCTAAGTCTCCTGAACCTAGAATTAAATCTCCAGAGGGTATCAAATCGCCATTTAGAGTGAAGTCACCAGAGCCAGCCAGCACTCTTCAGAGAGTAAAATCACCACCTCTTGTCAAGTCCCCTGAACCAGGAATAAAGTCACCAACAGGTCTCAAGTCCCCTGAACCCATAACTTCACCTCTCAGAGTAAAATCTCCACCTCCCATCAAATCTCCGGAGCCTCTAACTTCCCCTCTGAGAGTCAAGTCCCCAACAGGACTTAAGTCTCCTGAACCCCAAAGAGCAAAATCCCCTCCAACAGTCAAATCTCCAGAGCCAATCATGTCACCTAAGAGGGTTAAATCTCCTCTTACTGTGAAATCTCCTACCCCGTCAAAGGAAGCCCCACCAAAAATCATCCAGCAGCTCAAAGCTGTGGCTTCTGAAGACAAAGTTAAGATGATTTTTGTTGCTGAGAGCTCTGTTAGAGAAGTTACCTGGTACAAAGACGGCAAAAAGCTGAGTCAAAGCAGTCACTACCAGATTGTGTCTTCAGCTGATGGAACGTGCTCACTCTACATTTCTGATGTTTCCGAGAGTGACCAAGGAGAATACTCTTGTGAAATCAAAAGTGAAGGAGGAGCAATGTCAAGAACATCATTCTCTTTTGTTGGACAAGTGTTTCAAGCTGTTTACACAAAAGTAACTGCATTTGTGGCTGCCCACAAGACTGTTCAAGGTAAAAATCATTTTGCATAACTTATCGTTTATTTAAAAGAACACTAAGCTTTTTTGGCATAGGCTCCATATCTCCCGAGATAAAAGTAGTGTTTATTTTGGAACCTCAGACTTTACCACTTTTTTACTACCAGATTTACAACTAATCAGATTTTACTACCATATCAAACTGGCTAACAATATTTCCTGTTGATCTAATGCATAATCTAATTATAAAAGAGTCACATAGAAGTTAAATAGGAGTTAAAGCTGCAAGCAGTGATCAAAGGGCTACAGCACCTTTGGCCCCATTGCCTCTCTGTGGCCAGTTTGTTGTACTATGCACTATGGTCAACCTCTATTTTAACGGGAATTCTTAAAGTTACAGAACAATACAAGTAAATTGATTGCTTGAAACTACATCATAAAGTGGCATGATTGCTTGAAACTATATCATAAAGTGGCATGACCACCAGGTGGCGCCAGGTGAGTTATCATTTTGGCCAATATTTTTATCACATTTGTCAAAATTAGTAAAAAGGAGGCCCTCATCAATGTTAAAAGTAGTTTTACCTGTGGCCACCTGGTCTCTCTATAGCTGAGTTTACATTGTAGATGTGTTAAGACATGAACCGTAAACATAGGTGGTAAATGTGGTACCAATCAGACATTGTATGACTTGGTTCGCCATCAACTTCCTGTTTATGGCGAAATGTCGCCTTTCGACAACCACTGTGCGCACATGATTTATTGAAGTCAAAAAAACTTCACAATTTAACATCCCAAACCCCCTGTACTACACAAGCAAAAGTGTTTATTTGTACAGGTTTTTGCAAAATAGCCAAATAGCAGTGCTTTAGTTGGAGCCATACATTCTTTTCAAACCCCAATCAGACGTAATTATTCACCAATTTCACAAATCAGTGAAATTTGAAGCACATTTAGTCCCTCAAACATGCACTAAATCCGCAAAACAATAATACTCAATAATAATGAGCAATTACAATAGGGTTCTAGGCACCTTCATGCTCAAGCACTAAATATTTGGTATTAATAGGGAAACTGCATGTGGAGAGTTTCCAGAATTGTACTTAATATCTCAGGGTGATCATTGAGATTGAGTCGACATCCAAATAAATAAATACACAAAGTGTTTGTTTAAAGAATTATAAAGAAGGTTTAACCTTTTTGAGACTTGTCTTTTTACATAATGTGTTTTCTTCTTTTTTTGTTTAGAAACCGTGTCTTCTGAAATACTCACTGGGAGTGAAATGCTTATTAAGAGAGAAAGTGCTGCTGTAACCAGCATGCATGAAAGTTTCACATCCAAATCCATTCACATGGAGAGCACAATGCAAGAGTCATCATTCAGCAGTTCCTCGATGGCTGAGATGAAAGTCGAAACTATGTCGATGTCCAGCATGTCATCTGTGACATCAGAATCAGTGTATGCAATGAGTTCCAGCAGCATAATGTCAAGTCATTCGCATGCTGAAGAATCGACAGTTAGAGCCCTCCACAGTGCCCAAGGTAAGGATTGTTTCCCAAGCTTCAATGACACTTTTTAATATGCATAATCTACCAATATAATTCCTCATTGGTCCATTGCAATTCACAGGCTTGGCTCCAAGAATTGAAGCTCTTCCTGAAGATATCAGCATTGAAACTGGAAAGGTTTTAACGGTGGCCTGTGCTTTCTCTGGAGAGCCAACCCCTCGTATTGAGTGGTCACGGGGTGGCAAGAGGCTGCCTGATGAAGAAGACAGCAGTAGGTTCCATATTGAGACCACAGAGGACCTGACCACACTTATCATCACTGGTGTGAAAGAGAGCGATGCTGGGGCGTACACTCTCAAACTTTCCAATGAGCATGGATCAGACATGGCAACTGTTACCATCAGCATTCGATCAAAGTAAAGCCGTAGGTTTTACCCCTACCCCTTGCTTCATTAAGCAACTTTGTATTTATTAAACGAGAAAGTAAAAATCTTGATAAGCACCTGGATATCTGTTCCTGTAAATATAAACTATTTTTATACCAAACTTGACATGAATTTATGCCACACTAGACTGAAGTCTAAAGTTCTTATAAAATGTGCCATATTGGATAACTATGACTTAGGATTTTTGATCCATTTTCTGTGACATGTACATAATGTATATAGCCGAAATTACCGGTTATGGAAAATGTATGAATTGTTATTTATAACAATATTAACTGAAACAAAAGAAACTTAATGTTTATCAGGAGAAAGTTTCACATGGAACGAATACCCCGATAAACCTGAAACGAAACAAAACTATGTGCCTCAACAGTACGTTGATGTCTTAAGATTGCCTCAACAGGTAGAGAGGCTCCCTGTTGACGATACACTAACTCAGACTAAGTTATACCTGCATGATAATCCGTGCAGTGATTATTACAAACATACAATCTTATGTTTTGGTACTTGAACGTAAGGCCCTGAGTGCTGTTTGCATTTACCCTCATGTAAGCAGGACAACTAGGCCTTGTGTTCAGTCTGACTATGTCATATCACCTTTTTAAAGACATGCTCATGGTGCGAGCGGCCTGCACTTTATGAGCAAAAAAAGTGCTCTGTTTCTGGCAAGGGACTGCTTAAGTAAACTTTGGATATCAACATCTCCTGGCCACTAAGAAAAGTTGATTATGCACTTCCTTGCAGAAACAGTGCCTCCTCTTGGAGGATTGCTTTGAAGAAGTGTGTTTGTGTGTTAGCGTTAGAAATCGCCTTGTAAGTTGTTGGGCAAACATCAAGTAAATGAACCACAGCTTCACCACCGGCTGTGCTAAGTGAAATGTTTTATGCCCTACACTTTGTTTTGGTTTTATGTAGAGTTTTAGGTTTATCTATATGCGCATCCTCCTTGAGAATTAATTCAATAAAGCATGTTATCAGCAGATCATTTTGTCTCCTTGTATTTGTTGTGTTACAGTTATTTACTTGTTTTATACTAGGCTAAACAATGAGGTAACATCTGTTGCCTCAATTTTACTAAAAACATGAACTGATATTTGAGTAATGCAAGGGCCCCAACACATTATTTTATGAATCAGCTTATAGATTTGTAAGTTTACTTCATGATGTGGATCAACTGAAGTACAAAGATACAGATTGGAAAATTGCCATGAACTTTATGTTGTTATTCAAGGACCTGCCGAGAGCATCTCTGTGGTAGAGGCTTTGTAGGTCTCGCTGCAGAATTTGTATGCTGCGAGAAAATCGAATTGCTGCAAAAAGTATGTGCTTATTCCAAATACAGTGTAATGAACAATATCAGGATATGCAAACTCCATTTATCATTTGGCCCATTACATATGGATTGATATCACTGATTTCTTTCAATTTAGCTAAATTACGCGGCTTGGCAGCTTTGTTTGGTTTCTCACGATATAGCTAAATGTTCGGCAATAACCTCCTTTCTCCATTGATTTTGAAAATGTCAAAATAAACAGCTATTAATAATAATAATAAAAAAAAGTAACAAAACCCACAGTAGTTCGGTTAATTTTCGTTTCTCTCGGTAGGAGTGGCATTGTAACCCCGGCAACACACCTGCAAAAATGGCGAACTCGATGGTCACTCCTTCCGCTCTATTGAACAATCAGTAATCCCTTCATCGTATTCTATTATAAAGCAAACACTATGAGGAATAGTTTAAAGAAACATATTAAATTAAAATAAAAATAGTCATGATTGATTATTTAACGTATAAAATAATAATTAATAATTCATTTAAAATGATGGGAAGTACATAAACTTCTTACTAAATAACTGAAACTATAAAGAAAAAAAGCATCATCATTAGGTTGTAACGTGATAATCTTCACATTTTTACGTGATCATTGTTTTACGTGAATTTGATACAGAATTGGTGAAGTCTATAAACCTCCGCTAGAGGGCGCTCTAAGAAGGTATGATATACAAGTAACGAGGAGAGAATAGGTGTGTAGAAGAAAGTAGCTTGAGATTTTTCAGGTGTTCATGAAGTGCTGGATAAAGTGATATTGAGAATGCATAGGTAATACGTATTATTCGGTCTTGAATATTATTGTCTACAAATAATATGTTGTCTATTAATCAGCAGACAACAAACGCAATCAAACTGGCAACTATGGCGATTATTCCCACCCCTGCTCCGTTATTTGCAGGTAAGCAGTTTTCTTACATTGTCTGGGAACAGAAGGACAGTACATTTTCTACATCCCTGCAAAATACAGGTACTGCACACAATAATGCAATGTCTGCTTTGAAGCAGAATTTCAAACTCAATTCAGACCAAACAGAGTAATTAGTCCGCCAACAGAATCACAGGTGTGGTGGATTATTACGTATTGTGTCCGCTAGGGGCGACACTGTATTGACAAAATTATGAGTTAGTAAATTGACCAGTCTATGAGATAGCCACGCATTGTTAGAGAGAGCAGTACGAGTTGGTTGAGTTGGGTAATAAACGAATTTTTGAGACATTTCACACATTGCGATTAATAAAGATAGTATTCAAATGCTCAATTGGTGAAATACTTTAGTTTTAGGATGTCTTAACGTAAAGTTGACGCTGGATGGCGGTACGACCAACCTCAACAGTCTAAAGAGAATCCAAATTGCTTTGGAACATGTTGGGTCTTGATATTGTTGTACTCTGCTGCACCTAGATGTCGGTTTACAGGCACACTGGTGGAACTACTGTTGCAGATGGAATGAAGTGGCTATTTTAGAATGAATTCTACTATCTTAGCAGGGAAAGGATCCCCTTGTTCAGCTTGTTCCTATTAGTAAAATAAATGCTCAGATCTATAGTTCTATCAACATGAAACCTGGAATGTTCAACATTTTACACACATGTTGATCAAAAATGAAAAAAAAAAATATATATATATTTTTTTCAAGTTCGAACTGGACCCACAGAGAGGGTGTATGTACACTAGAACAATCCAGGAGGTTTCATGTTGATATCTCATTTAAAAGATCTGGCCATTCAACCTTTAATCTTCAGAACTTGAGATCAACTTCTTCAACCAATGGCGGTTTCTTCTAGTGAAATGTTTAGATCTCCAGTTTTCTATGAGATGTCAACGTAAAAAATCCTGGACTTCTCTTTAAGTCCAATTCGAACAAGTTTGGAAAAATACACAAATTACATTTACTTAAAGCAGGTTTTTTTTTATTGGTCAAAAGTATCAATGCTTTTAAATCTTACAAAACTGATAACGCCGAAAGAGGGTGTTACAAACAAAAAAGGTGAATGCCGTTTTTAGCTTGAAATTAGGCCCAGAATGTAAACGTAAATTGTCCTCATCCATCAGGGGTCTGGTGTCTGTTCTACCAATTTTGAATGTATAAATTCCATGAATTTATATTTCCATCTCTCAATATGTTTTAAAACTTCTAGGTAATCAGAAAAAATAATGTCTTGAAATACACAATATTTTTTTGGTCAAGTTGTGTCTTTAGTGTGGTGAAAATTATTGGAAACTGCAAAAGTCCACTTTTAAACTAAGAAAAGTGTGGATATTAAAACACCTACAACCCAATACAGAGTGACTTCACTTGAGGCTCTGCTTATAAACAGTTTGTAGAATATTCTTGTTTGGATTCATCTTCTGTCTCCCACTGGTTGCGATAATACGTTTCAGATGAAAAAAAAAAAGAAGAAGAAGAATTCACGGAAATTTAGCAGAACTAGTAGCACATCAGCAGCTCAGAGCTGAAACCCTTTCTGAGTTGGGGAGCTATAATAATGAAAATTACAATGTTCAACCCTCACCTAAATTGTTTTGACATTAAGCTTTAAATAATGACGAGAACGAGATCCATTCCTTGAGGTTGATCAGTGATTTTCTGTTTGAAACTGCAGTAGGGGAAGTTGTCCACAAGGTGGTACCGGTAAAGCTGGAATCTTGTGAAAACCTCTTGTTTACCACATTGCACTCATCGAAATCACTGTAAAATTTATTTAACTCTAATCTAATTATTAGATCTTCTATTAGGCCTTCTTTGTATAATACAGGTCAAACTCTTCAGAAATAGCTGGGGACAAATCTATAACTGACGGTGTACCAGCTCACCGATCGAGCCATGTGGCAGCTCTTGATTGACTGCTGCTGCAAACTACCTTTTAAACGTGTTCACACAAACATGCTGACACCCAAAGGGTGCAGTTGCTGCTGCCAGTCAGGTGACAGGGCATGCTATTTTGACAGAGGGAGATGAGATTCATTTGAAAATGTTTGGTTGGAGCAAACTAGTGTTGCTTTGAAGGAAAAACAAAGATTATCATTTGATACAGTCACTGTATTTTGCTTCATTGTAAGGAATTTTATTTGTATGAACACAGTCACAAATCTTAATGCTATTGTCATTGAAGGGAGCATGCTGCCATTCAGTCCCCCTATAACCAAATGTTTTCTCCAGGTGGTAAACCTAGCTTATTTTCACATCAAACCTGTAAAATAGGCTCCAATGGAAGGCTTTGATCAGGCTTCAATGAGCCTCTTCAGCTCTGGGACCAAACTCTTGGCTACCCTCCTAAATTTTGTATTTGTCATATTCCCAAAAGGTTTCTAGTCTTTTAATCAATCTGATTGTAAAACTATTGTTATCGTGCTGTTTTGGAGACCCCTTTTGTGCTGTTCTGAGTTTCTCAAACTTGTATTTTGAAGACTGCAGCTGTCAGTTGGTGACACATGAGCTTCCACACGATCCCCTTGCAAACCCCTGGTGATGGTACAAAAATGGCTGCTGTTTAAATCACATCTTTAAGCGATGGCCTACCAAAATAAACATGTTTCATACACGAGTAAAAAGATCAGTCTCAACTTTACAATTATTCTCACTTAAACATGACTGTGTTGTTTCTCTCAAAATATTGATTTTTATACATACAGCAGGCTCATATTTTAATATTGTATTAGATTTGTTTATTTTTAAAAGGTGTTAGATGTCAGTTGGGACAGCATGTAGAAAAGAAGCCTTGGAAATGGTGTTGGGAGTTTGGTTCTTGAATCCAGGTGGCAACCGCGTTTAATTCGTCGAGCTCTCGAACCCCGTGATTGACATAGAAGATTCATCTTGACATGAAACACTTACCGGTATTTACCATTGCAGTCTCTTAAAAGATGACCCCTGTTGATTTTTACTGATTTCTGGCAGACAAATAAATGTTCAGTCCACTTATTTAATGTACTTTTATTTCAAAAGCTAGAGACAAACGAATATACTATAGAATAAATTGCATGAGAATTGCACTGATTTGAGTGAACAGTCATGGGAAGTTTTGCTCTTTTAACTCAGAACTATTCTATGAGTGATTTGTTGTTGTAGTTCATTTGTAAAAAAAACAAAAAAACTTGCAGACGGTTATGATAAACACCCCAAAGCTGAGTGAAATACAATAATAAGGGAAATTAAACTAGCTTTTGATTATCAACACAAACGAAACACTTCTTCTCATACTTCCAAAACATCTAGATTGGGTCATTTGTTCCAGTCAAACCCCTAATTTTAGTAATCCTTAATAGAGCTGGGTATAGTGACCAATTCGCGATTCGATTCTTATTTTTATAGTTTTGATTCAATATTTATTAGTTATAAATATTTTAGTTTGTTTTGCAGACATGAGATTCATATAAATGCTGGTAAGTCTTTCCTCATGAGGGGTCACTCTAAAGATTCAGACACAGAATTTCTGGCTCCCATGTGTCTATATCTTGTTGATAACTCAAGATTAGAACCCTCAATTAAAGTGAGTTTTATCTCATCACCTGTATAAAAGGCACCTGTTCACAGAAGGAAGGATTTACAAAATCTCAATCAGGGCCATATTATATCTTTTTAATGCATTTAGAATGACTGCTGGACCCCTTCAGATGAGCAAATCGAAATTTTCGAATCAGCCCATATCAACGGTCTCCCCCAACTGCAGTCCCAAATAGCACCCAAAAGATTCTGAAAGTATTCGGATAAAGCAAACTCAGCCTGTTTGACATCTACTCAACTCGCCATGTTTGGTAGAGGAGGATAGAACCCATGAACACTTTACTTTGGGAGTGTCATTGTGTCAAGGGGACAGACAACTGCACATCAACTTGTAGGATGGATTTTGGATGGGAACCCTTTTCGCTCATATTGACACCAATCACAAGAAAGGAGTGACTTTAAGAAGTACATTAGGAACCAGTTCCTTTTCTTGCTCTAGCCATTAGACAAGCATGTTTTTATGATTTTATCACATCTGTCCGCGTATTGGTCAACAAAAGTAGTTTCACAGCATCACCCCCCCTTTGGTTACATTGGCCTGATAACATTTTTAGTAGCTCATCATCTGGATATGTATTGCTTGTGATGTGTGGTAGGTAAGAACATACAGGCTGCATGTCTGCTTCTCCAAACCATCTAACATTACAAAATTGACTCATATTTGAGAAATCTCATTTGGTTTCTTCTGGTCATCCCAAATGTTAGACTTATGGTTTTAGCACTCAATTTCTAAGGGGAAGGGGTAAGAGAAGAAATGGGAGTAATGGGAATGGAACTGGGCCCAAGGTTCTGGAGTAGCCCACCAGATCTAATCTGTGGAGAGAGAAGATGGTTAGAGTTGCCAAACATTAGCTATATTGTAACCAACCTTCCTAACCCTCTGAAGTTAAGTGTTTTGGTACATTGTGGTCATGTAAACATCAATATATTTTTTCATATACCAGAAATATTCACTTTTGAGGCCAAGGGGCCTTTTTGCTTTTTCTTGTGAACCAAGATTTTTTTTCCCAATCCATGCTTTTGTGGCTGTGAAGGAATTGAGGCACACATGCAGACCCCCTTCAGGGGATTGATTATTTTTTAAATGCTTAAAATTAAACCAGTAATCAATTTGAACTCCATATGTTTGCTTTAAAATATAGTATAAATAAAGCAGGTATAACCTTTTTTTTGTTTTGTTTGATGGACCCTGAGTTTACTCCCTTCCCCCACAAACACTTTGTGCTTCTGGTTCATACTGTTGCAGCGCTGCTAACAGCTGTCTACCCCTGTAACCAGGAAGCTAAAGGAAATTGGCTTGGAAATTACATTAATGCATTTAGCAGATGCTTTTGTCCAAAGTGACTTACTTTTTGGGAAAAAACAGATGTTTTTAAAGAAAGTAGCTTGTGTCCAGTTGGATGCTGAAGTCTCAGCTCGTGAAATGCAATGTAAAGTCAATGATTAATGTGATGGTAACGTTTATAAATTCACAGGCCTGTATTTTACTTAAATACATCGGTTGGTTTCCTGGCGCTCATTCAGTTGAGGGTTTGTGGATTTTTTTTTCTCAGGGAATGCAGTTTTAGCCACTTTGTAAAAATCATCAGATAAATGTAAACAATCATACCGTACACATGAGTAATTCATTTGTAATAAGGTTCACGGTTGAATGGGATAAAAAAACGTTGATCAAACACCTAATCTGATTGAGCATTTAATATAAATACAATTGTGATAAGATTCTAAGGGGTGGTGCAATCTTTTTTCAGTGATTGTTGAGGGAGTGCAACATTTAGAGCATATAAGCCCTTCGGACTACATGTAAACATGGCCAACACATTGTTGATATTAATGTTTTATATGTCATCTGGTTTAATCACATAAAACATCTGATTATATACACTTGTAAATCTGATATATTTATTAACATTTTTTAAACCAGTAAGTGTTGAATCTCTTATGCAATTTACAGTGTAAAGATGTCTGCTATAGGGCTAGGATCATTTCAGATGGTCTCTCATTCTCTCAATTTATTTTTTTCAATAAATAACCAAGTTACTATACAGTACATAACAGTATGTGGGATTATATGGGGGGAAAAATCCTCGTGGCATCAATTATTTTACTCCTCTATCTGCACTTCTATTGACTACTCTCCAACCACTTTGTTTTGTTTGTGGTGAAATAGGTAATTGCAAATATAAACCTAAGATAATATTATTTAAAATAGTTGTTTTGGTTTTAAATTTAACGTTTTAGAAAAGATTTTAAATCTTGCTAGGATTTGTTAATATTATGCATTTGTCTAGTATGGCAATATTCACAGGCTAAGCTTAACAATTGTGATTAATATGGTTGAATAAATACAAATTGATTTTATTTTAATACGTAACTACAAAGTTTTGTTGAATCTTACACCCAAAATAATGGTCACCAATTATAATCTTCAGCCGAATTCTTTTCATTCTTTGAAAATCTAATGGTGTATTTATGAGAAATCATTTATTTCACTGATAGTAATCCATTTCAAAAATAGGCACAGTTAGCAAGCGTTCTGTAACCAGTATATCAATGCTTTACTGTGGGGGGTTGCCTTGCCTTGCCCTTCCTTTGAGTGACAGGGACAGCCAGTGTCTCCTTTTGGTCATCAAAAGGTTAATGCCAGCCATTAGGGTTTTTAGTACAGCATTTCATTGATTGGATCTCGGAAATCCCATTTGATTGAATACAGAATACACAATCTCACTTTAGTATAGAAAAACTAATGCAACCAAGCTGGCATTCATTCAGAGGGAGAGCTGAGCAACAGGTGGCAGAAAATGCATCAGTTTCCCATGATACTTTGAGCATAGAGACCAATTGGGAGTGGCTTGGTGGTGATGATGCAGACTAGGCTCGAGGTATATAAACTAAAACAACTATGTTAGCAGTTCTGAGCAGTTGGAGCATTCCCAGCCTCGCCTCGGGTGTAGGGATTGCAAGGGGAAAGCAAAACTACACAGACCAGTGTAGTTTTGTTTTTGGGTTATAACGGGGCCCAACCGTTCTCGCCTTGGATTTTCTGGAAAATTTTGGGATAAGAGGATTGTTGCTGAGGCATTAGACACCTGGGCATTGTCCCATCAAGTGTAGGGAGCCTTGTGATACAAGTAAGTGCCCTTTACTCTAGAATTGAAAGCCAGCCTTGCTGCCTGCTATGGGTTTCGAGCAAAATAAAAGTGCTGTTGCATACAAGCTGCTATTTAGTGAACTGTTTATGGTGTGGTGGAGTAGTCGCTATGTGTTGCTTTTCAATAATTGTGTACAAAATAATATTTCTCTTGGTTGTTAAATTGTGCAATGATTTCAGAATAGCCAAGAATAGCCCGTGATAGCATTAGAGTGGTGACCCAGCTGGGCCTTGATGGCTTTTTAAGGGAATCGGCAGCACAGATATCAGTTGCACCTCCAGCTATGTGCCACATGGTGACTGTCAATCAAAGAAGGGACAGATTATTTTGGGAGACTACCATTTCTGTCATGCCTGTACATATGAACCTGTCCGGAGGATAGCAGCTCGCTTCAGTTATAGTTTTAACAATATCTTTTTCTCTAATGCTGATGATTTCTTGGCTGAGTGTAAGTCTTATTGAAGGTGGTGTTTGCCGTCACCTATCGGGTTCTATCATGTGGCTCTGAGATGTTTAATAGTAAAACTGAAGAAAAGTACCAATAAAAACCAAAAACATTTTGATTTTATATAAACAGTATCTTGTTATGTTTTATTATTGCTTTTTGTGTGAAGAAATTTCATGTTGGGATCTTTTTATTGGCTTTTATGCTCATGCTTTTAGTTGTTTTATCTGATTTTAAAACACTATTAAGATATATTCATTTTTGTACTCTCAATTTTTGATGTGTTTTATTAGTGGAAAGTATATTTTTTTGTATATGTCTTATCACATGTGTGTTTTTAGACTCATCAGTAATTTAACAATAAGGAACATGCAAATGAATAAAAGGAAAAATATATGAATTCTAATTATATGGCATAGTGGATCACAGTGGATTGGTTTAGTCCTTGCACAGCACCAACACGAATGCAAGCTAATGTCATTCAGGTTGTTTTCTAGATTTAGCACAGACTGAGTTTTAAAAAAACAACAAATTGATTATCAAATGTTGACTAAGTATTAATGTGTTTATTCAAAGGCCTTTAACACGTCACAGTTGCTGTTCACACATTTCTGATGTTTTCAATTGGGTGCTTGACCTGACTCTCTGCAGTGTTGCATTCACACTTCTGGCAAATGACAGGCTCCTGATGGCCAGGTGTGGGTGGGGTGAGGGGTGCAAGTGATTAGTCAGTTAACTTCTTTTAATAGCCCTGCTGGGTTTTACATGAACCCAGTTGTTACTGTATAATTTCTTGGTGGGGACCACATTTTGTGTTACAGTAACTTGGAACTCATTACTTTTCTTTTTTTTTTCTTTTTTTTTTCTTTTTTTAAGGGTGCCTTCTACCATGTCAACCCAAGCTCCAACGTTTACACAGCCGCTTCAGAGCGTTGTGGCACTAGAGGGTAGTGCCGCAACGTTCGTGGCTCAAGTTAGTGGTAAGAACAGAAGAATTGTTCCGATACTCAAAAGGATTAGCCCATTAAAAGTAAAATTTCAAGTCCAACCAATATTTTTCTCAAAGGTAATCCAGTTCCAGAGGTGAGCTGGTTTCGTGATGGCCAGGTTCTTTCTGCTGCTGCTCTGCCCGGCGCTCAGATCTCGTTCAGCGATGGCCGCGCTGTTCTGATGATCCCTGCCGTGACAGCCGCACACAGTGGAAGATTTTCAGTCCGAGCCACCAATGGTGCTGGACAAGCCACTAGCACTGCTGAACTGCTGGTTACAGGTAAAGTAAATCTGGTCACACCATAAAGAAATTCTATGACTGTTTTTGTACACAAGACAAACACATATCTTCTTTTATCTTAAAGCGGAAACAGCACCACCAACCTTTATTCAGAGACTACAAAGTTTGACCGTGAGACAAGGAAGCCAAGTGAGACTGGATGTTCGAGTTACAGGAATCCCTACACCTGCTGTGAAGTTCTACAGAGAGGGAGCTGAGATTCAGAGCTCTGCTGACTTTCAGATTCTTCAAGATGGAGACCATTACAGTTTGTTGATTGCTGAGGCCTTTCCTGAAGATTCTGGAACCTATTCTGTCAGCGCTTCAAACAGCAGTGGACGTGTTAGCTCTACTGCTGAACTTCTTGTTCATGGTATGCCATTTTATAAAAAGTTGCATATGATTTGCATGTTACATATTTTTGCCATTTTATAAAAAGTTGCATATGATTTGCATGTTACATATTTTTGTATTCGCATATATCTATGTTTATTCCAGGTGAGGAGATTGCAGTGCCTGCAAAAAAGACAAAGACTTTTGTTGCAACTTCTCAGATTTCACAGACTCGCCAATCTAGAGTTGAAAAGGTACTTATTCATGGATTTGGTAGATGCTGTTATCAATAAGCACAGTTCTTGCAGTCCTTGGGGTTCTAGTGTTAGTGCTAGTGCAACCGACAAGAAAGCTATAAAAACCCCACAAACATGACAGCAATTTGCCATAGGACCTTAATGCTTCTGTATGTGTCCTTCACAGAGAGTGGAGGCCTCCTTTGAGTCCACTACCATAATGGAAATGGAGGACAGTGATTTGGCTCACAAGGCACCACCTCGTGTTCCTCCCAAGCCAACCTCCAAGTCCCCGACCTCTCCAACAGGGATGTCAAAGGTCACACCTACCCGTCATCAGTCACCCTCCCCTGTGAGGCCTGTTAAAGCACCCATGCATACACCTCACAGGTATGCCATATTTTTTCAATATATTGCAAATTATTAGAATGTGCATCCGTTAAAGATTATAACATGGTTTTTCTCACTTTTTTACTTAATTTAGGCCTTCGTCTCCTTCAAGAGTGTCTGTGTCTCCTATCAGACCCGTGAAGTCCCCAATGACTACAAGCAAACTGGTTGCACAGGGTGCAGATGTTCCTCCTCCATGGAAACAAGGGGGTTTCATAGGAGAGGCCAGCTATACCAGCATGAGTACAAATATCCAGACCTCCTCCACATATGTCCACAAGGAGCAGCAATGGGAACATTCCTTTGCCATGCAGCAACAGACGTCTGGTGTCAAAGAAGTAGGTCTATTTTTAATACCATGGGTGGGTACAAAGCTTATGGGTAGTTAAAAATCATTTGATTTTAAATGGCCCCTTTTATATTTCTTTGAATGTTTTTTTATCCTGTTTTGGAAGCATCCAAAAACATATTGAGTCACACACATTGCCAAAAATCTTGAATTAGGGGATGGGTCCAAGTAACTGGTGCTAAGCTGTTTAGCGAAGAGTACTACTACTGCTAGATAGTACTCTTAAGATGTTTGGGGGAGGAGTTTGACTTCTTAGGTTTAACTTACTAGCTAAAAGATTTATTTTATGGCAATCCATCTTAGCGTACTTTCACGCGTTTAGAATCAGCCATGGTTTACCTGAAAACTAAACAACTAAAAAAAACAACCAGAATTTCTGGCCAAACACATTTTGAATTAACTACAAAAATTAATCATTTGAATGAAGTAATATCTACGTTGAAACCTCTAAGAATGAATCCAGATGCCCCCTGGCTTTAGTCTGTGTAAAAACACAATGTACCTTACAGTTTTAGCATTTTCCCTGTGATGCATATCCTGATGTTAATGATCACAATTTGCATAATGGTCTTAATGGTAATGATCAATAATTAGTTTTCCTCTGATATTCTTTAAACTAGATGGTTGAGCCTGCAGCTATCCCCTCTCTCACAAAGGATCAAGCAATGCCACCAACTATTGTGTCTGTGAGTAAATGTACTTTTTAAATGTATATTTACCTATTCTTTTCTTTGTAATGCACCAATTCTGGTTATTTCCATGTATTGTTCTAGGGTTTGAAGAACGTGACCGTCACTGAGGGAGAGGCAGTCAGACTGGAGTGCCAAATTTCAGGACACCCTACCCCAGCCATCATGTGGTTCAGGGAGGATTACAGAATTGAGAACTCCATAGACTTCCAGATCACTTATGAGCACAGCTATGCCCGTCTGGTGATCCGTGAGGCCTTTGCTGAAGATAGCGGCCGCTTCACTTGCACTGCCACCAGTGAAGCTGGAACCATCAGCACATCCTGCTACCTGCTTGTCAAAGGTATAAAAAAAAAAAAACTGAGACGTTATGTAATTTGAAATTGTCTGTGAACACATTTTATTCTTATTTTATCATCTTCAGTCTCAGAAGAGATTGAAAGCAGAGAGGAATTTTCTACAGTCTCAGAAGACATTGCAATGTCTGCACAACAAAGACAGTAAGTAGAGCGGGTTCTTAGTGGTATATAATATACGGTTCCAAACAACAGACATATTGATGTTTAAAAAAACCAAAAAAACAGGGTTGCAGTTGAAGCCAAAGAGGAAACCATGTCTGAAATAAGTGCCTACTCAGAAAATGTGGAGCCGGGAGCAGGTGCTGCCCCATTCTTTGTGAAGAAACCCACAGTGCAGAAGCTTGTGGAGGGGGATAGCGTTGTCTTTGAGTGCCAGGTTGGAGGAAGCCCTAAGCCACACATTTACTGGAAGAAGAGCGGAATCCCTCTTACTACTGGATATAGGTATGTAATGCACAGAAGTAAACACTTAACCCTTAGAAGTCTCTGCACACACCAGCTGTTTAGAACTAAGTAGGAATAATACAACTCACCTATTGTTACATTTTCAGTCAAAATATAATGTTTAGGTTTCAAAAAGGTTATTAGTTTTGATATTTTGGGTTTTAAACGCACAGTACAAGAATTTGCAAGGTAATTCTAAGTAAAATGTGAGAAAATGCACGTTTATCATTTTACAGGCCTCAAATCGGTGCTGCCAGTGCCATCTAGTGGTGATAGAAGCAATAACTCTTGAAGTTGTGATATGGCTTATGTTTTTCAAAGTTGTGGTACTATAAAGCACATTGTTTTGACTTTGTACTTGCTTTTTGTGGGGATTTATACATTTTTCATTTGTCTGAACAATTTTCATTTTTGTTAAACATGATAATCTCAACTTTTTTTATTTTTGCAGTTAAAAATGACACTTTAATACTCAGAATTGTCCAATTTCAGGTTTCTCTGGGATTTATTGTATAATGTAATAAAAAAGAACTTTACAATAATATGTACAATATGCCACAAAAAAGTGTTTTAGAGATAATTTATTAGAGCAAATTCTAAAGTAGTAAAAAAAACCCTCAAAATTCCCCTGGACTTCTAAGGGTTAAACCACAATTGTTTGTTTAAATGCTCTGCCTTTAATTTCATAATAAACACTTATAAATTAATTGAGGGCTTTAGTGAAACTACGTATTGTTTAACTATTTCTTTTAGGTATAGAGTAGCCTACAACAAGGACACTGGAGCTTGCAAGCTTGAGATCTCCATGACATTTGCTGATGATGCTGGAGAGTACACTATCTTTGCCAGGAACCCTCTTGGAGAGACTTCTGCTTCAACCATGCTGCTTGATGAAGGTTGGATTTAGTACTGATCATAATTATCACTCCAGTCCTACTTTTATGTTACAAATGTACAATTGTGAACATGTTACAGAGGCATATGACCAGTACATGAAGAAACAGGAAGCTCCATTCAAGCCAGAGGTGACTAGTGTTGTGGATGAGCCAAAAGTAGCTGATGTAGCTCCAGCTTTTGAAACTGTTACTGAGAAGGAGCAGATGCTCATGCAGAGGAGAATGGCTCAACAAACACAAATGATGCAGTCTTTCGTTTCCGAGCAGGTGTGAGAGATGTCATTTTATGTTGTGACTTAAAGTCGAATTGCGAAGGTTTTCACCATCTTCCTTTTTTTTGAAGGAGTTCCAAATGTCTAGCATTGAGCAAAGGTTCATCCAAGAAATTGAGTTCCGTCTTTTAAAAATCACCTACCAGGAAGTGGTGACTGAGGATCGAGAGCAGCTGGATATGAGTGTTTCTGTACACGATGCTGTTTACCCCGTCTTTAATACGCCAGTTAAAAGCTACAGACTCAGAGAGGGAATGAGTGCAACATTCCACTGTAGAATGTCTGGAACTCCTCTCCCTAAGGTCAGACCAATGGTTTAATTCTGAAAAAAAAAAACATTAATAAACATTAATTGTGAATGAGTGGATCTTACTGTGTGTTTTAACTACCATAGATTACTTGGTACAAAGATGGCAAACGCATAATACATGGAGGCCGTTATCAGATGGAGGTTTTACTTGACGGTAGAGCAAGTCTACGTCTGCCAGTTGTCCTACCTGAAGATGAGGGAGTTTATACTGCTTTGATCAGCAACATTAAGGGAAACGCTGTCAGCTCTGGAAAGCTCTATGTGGAGTCAACTGGTGTCCCACCAACACAGCTTCCTCAGCCAGGGGCTGTTCAAAGAATTAGGCAAGTTTCAGAAAAAAACCTCTTAATTTGTGCAATAATGAGAGTAATATACTAAAAATATGCATGAATATTCAGGTCCACATCACCACGCTCAACAAGTCGTTCCCCTGGACGATCACCGGCTCGTAGGCTTGATGAGACAGATGAGGCTCAGCTAGAAAGACTCTACAAGCCAGTGTTTGTACAGAAGCCTTCATCTTTCAAGTGCTCCGAGGGACAGACTGCAAGATTTGATCTGAAAGTAGTTGGGAGACCCATGCCAGAAACTTACTGGTTCCACAATGGTTGGTGCAAATCCTGCAAAAAATGTACATATTATTAAAAAATTTCATGACATAACAAATCTAAATGTTCCTTTAAAGGACAACAAGTGGTTAATGACTACACCCACAAGATTGTGGTAAAGGAGGATGGAACCCAGTCAATGATTGTGGTTCCTGCTATGCCTCTGGACTCGGGAGAGTGGACAGTTGTAGCTCAGAACAGAGCTGGAAAGACAACAGTTTCCATGACCCTCACTGTTGAAGGTATTGGGTGCTTGATTGTTTATTTCATTCATTTATTATCCTTTATAGTAGAGTTTCCTTTAATGGAGCTATTTATTTCCAGCCAAGGAAAACTTGGTGAGACCCCAGTTTGTTGAGAAGCTGAGAAACATCAGCGTTAAGGAGGGTACTTTGGTTGAGCTTGCAGTTAAAGCAATTGGCAATCCCATCCCTGACATAGTTTGGTTGAAGAACAGTGACATAATCTCCCCTCACAAGCATCCTAATATCCGGTAAGTTAGTCATCAAATATACAGATTGAGATGAGGGTGAACATAGGTTCCACAGATTGAGGATTTTTTCATCTTTATCAGGATTGAGGGTGGTAAAGGAGAAGCTCATTTCAAGATCCCATCAAGTGCAGGGTCTGATAGCGCCTGGTACACTGCTACCGCCATCAACAAAGCTGGCAGAGATACCACTCGTTGCAGAGTTAATGTTGAGGTTGATGCAGTACAGCCTCAGCCTGAGAAAAGGCTTGTTATCCCTAAAGGAACCTACAAGGCCAAAGAGATTGCTGCTCCAGAGTTAGAACCATTGCATCTTCGCTATGGTCAGGAACAATGGGAAGACGGTGACCTCTATGACAAGGAAAAACAACAGAAGCCTCACTTTAAAAAGAAGCTTACCTCAGTGAGACTGAAGCGATTTGGACCTGCACACTTTGAGTGCAGACTGACCCCTATTGGAGACCCAACTATGATTGTTGAGTGGCTCCAGGATGGCAAGCCTTTGGCAGCTGCTAACCGACTACGCATGGTCAATGAGTTTGGATATTGCAGCCTTGACTTTGAAGCTGCTTACTCTAGAGATAGTGGGGTCATCACTTGTAGAGCCACAAACAAGTTCGGAGTTGACCAAACCTCTGCTACACTAATCGTGAAAGATGAGAAAAGCCTCGTCGAGGAATCTCAGTTGCCAGAGGGCAGACGAGGGCAAAGGATTGATGAAATCGAACGTTTTGCCCATGAAGGTGGCCCAACTGGAGTTACAGGAGATGATGAATTTGAGAAGACCAAACCAGAGATTGTGCTTCTTCCTGAACCTGTTAGAGTTATGGAGGGGGAAACCGCCAAATTCCGCTGTAGGGTGACCGGTTACCCAACTCCTAAAGTCAACTGGTACCTCAATGGATTACTTATCCGCAAAAGTAAAAGATTTAGACTCCACTTTGATGGTATCCACTACTTGGAAATAGTCGACACCAAGTCTTACGATTCAGGAGATGTTAAAGTTTTGGCAGAAAACCCAGAAGGTATCACTCAGCATGTGGTGAAGTTTGAGATTCAGCAGAAAGAGGACTTCAGATCAATCCTGCGCCGTGCTCCTGAGTTTAAGGCACCGGCTCCCATGCCATCACAAGAACACGGTAGAGTTTCATTTGAAGTCGTCAAAGCAGAAAAGCCATCGGATGCTTCAAAAGAACCTAAGGAGGTGGTTAAGCTGAGGAAAACGGAGAGAGTAACACATGAGAAATTAAATGAAGAGACAGAAGAGCTCCGGAGCAAATTTAAGCGTAGAACCCAGGAGGGTTACTACGAAGCAATATCTGCGGTGGAACTGAAAGCCCGTAAGAAGAATGAGTCTTACGAGGGCATGCTGAAGAAGAGAAAAGAAGGACTTCTTCACCATGCCAAAGAACTGGGTCCTGAAGCTGAGAAGAAGAAAGAGGAGGAGGATGGTAAAGTCACCATTCCTAAATTCAAACCTGAGAAAATTGTGCTCTCTCCAAGCATGGAGGCTCCGAAGATATTCGAACGCATCCAGAGTCAGACTGTCGGTCTGGGAGATGAAGTACACTTCCGCTGTAGAGTCACTGGGAAGCCAGATCCAGAGTGCCAATGGTTCAAGAATGGTATCCTGCTGGAGAAGACAGACCGAGTGTACTGGTACTGGCCGGAAGACCATGTCTGTGAATTAGTGATCAAAAATGTTGTAGCTGAGGATTCAGCAAGTGTTATGGTCAAGGCCATGAACGTAGCTGGAGAGACCTCAAGCCATGCTTTCCTGCTGGTTCAAGGTAACCCTCCATTTTTATCTTTGTTTACATTTTTTACATGGAATCTCGAGGATTTATTCTTTGTGTTTTATTTTCAGGCAAACAAGTTGTCTCATTCACTCAAGTTCTAGAGGATCAGAATGCCAAAGAGAAGGACACCATGGTTACCTTTGAGTGTGAGACAAATGAGCCATTTGTCAAAGTCAAATGGATGAAGAACAATGCAGAGATTTTCTCTGGAGACAAATACAGAATGCATTCTGACAGAAAGGTGCATTTCTTGTCAGTCCTGATTATTTCCATGAGCGACGAAGCTGAGTACAGTTGTGTGGTTATAGATGATGACCAAGTAAGAACCAGCGCTTCACTTTATGTTGAAGGTTTGTACAGCACATATGTCTTCTTGTCATTTTGGTAAACACTGTGGACCAATAAATGAACCCAATCTACCTTTTTTATAGGCGCACCACTGGAAATTGTGAAGAACCTTGAAAACACGGAAGTGCCTGAGACGTACTCCGGAGAGTTTGAGTGTGTTTTGTCCCGTGAGGATGCTGAAGGCACTTGGTACTTTGAGAACAGAGAAATCACTCCTAGCCTCAAACATGTTGTGTCTGCACGCCGTGGACGTCACAGTCTTTCAGTGAAAGACGTTAAGAAAGAAGATCAAGGAAAGTACACTTTCAAAGTTGGAGATCTTAAGACCAGCGCCTCCCTGAAGATGAAATGTGAGTATGATGAAACTGGATTTATTGAAGGTGTGAAATTTTCCAATTAATAATGTTCGGTTCAACCCAGTGCGCCCTGTGACCCTGCTGCACGGTCTGACTGACGTGACAATCTGTGAGGGTGATATTGCACAATTTGAGGCACGCTTCTCTCAGGAAAATATTGAAGGTTCCTGGATGAAGAATGGACAAGAAATATCTGCTTCCAATAAGATTCATATGGTTATTGACAAAGTGACCCATAAGCTTCTGATTGAGGATGCCAGCAAGGACGACGCTGGAATGTACTCCTTTGTTGTTCCTGCTCACAATATTTCAACAAATGGAAAGCTTGTAGTACAGAGTAAGTCGCAAACATTCTCAAAAATCATTTCCAGTTTCTCCTCAGAGACCTGTTTTATTGGATAATATTGTGTGTTTTATGTCTGTTCCTTACCCAGCTATCAGTTTTGTGACGCCACTTAAAGACGTTTCTACTGTGGAAGGCACTAAAGCTGTCCTTGAAGCTAAAATCACTGCTACTGATATAACTTCAGTTAAATGGTACCACGACAACAAGCTGGTGACAGCAAGTGAAAGGGTCCAGATGGTTGTGAAAGGATCCAAACAGAGACTGGCTATCAGCAGAACCTATGCTTCAGATCAAGGACAGTATAAACTGTTTGCAGGCAAAGTGGAGTCGACCTGTAAACTCTCTGTTGAGCGTGAGTCACTTAAATGATTTCATTTTTACAGAACATTTGAAAATATTTTGTAAGGGTTATCACTTCTTTTCCTTGTGTAGCTGTGGCCATCACTAAACACATGGAAGACTGCACTTGTACCGAGACCCAGAATGTCACTTTTGAAGTTGAGGTGTCACATCAGGGGATTGATGCTCACTGGACTTTCAAGGGTCAACCTCTAAAGGCTGGTCCAAAATACAAACTTGAGGGCAAGGGCACACACTATAGCCTCACTGTTCTCAATGTCATGAAGGATGAGGAAGGAGAATATATGTTTATGGCTGGTGAGAAAGAATCCAGAGCCAGGCTGATTGTGTCAGGTATGTGCTCATGTACTCTTAAATCAAAAAGATGCTGGGTTTTGATGGTTCTTTTTAATTCATCCTCTAGGTGGAGCTATAAACAGGCCCCTTTGTGATCAGACTGTTGCGGAATCCCAGACTGCGGTTCTGGAGTGTGAGGTTGCTAATCCTTCTACCGAAGGCAAATGGCTCAAAGATGGAAACCCTGTTGACTTTAGTGACAATATTCTTAGTGAAAACAAGGGTGTGGTCAGACGCCTTGTGATCATCATCACCAGGCCACAGGATGTGGGAGAGTACACATATCAAGTGGCAAACTCAAAGACCTCTGCCAACTTGAAGGTTGAAGGTAAAGTTGGTTTCACTTAGATACTTAAGACGTCATGGAAGGATATGTTTCATATTTCGACTTGGAAATGTTTTCTGACCATAAAATGCTTTCTAGTGATTTCCACATAATAAAAGTCATGATGGCTTACTCTGGATAAGAATAATACAAATGCAGAAGCTTTCAAAACGTATAATGGATTGTCATACTCACTTTTACACGTACTCAGACCGAAATAACTTCATGCATGGATTTAAATTATGATAAAGAAACTTTAAATCTTTAAAATCAAACAGCAGCCATTTGGACAGCCACTGACTGTGCTAGAAGGTGTTCAATTAAAATCCCACATAAGGTGTGAACGGATGTTTTTGTTAAGCAAAAAAGGCAACTAATGGTGCACTACAGGTGGGAAACTTGTGTTTCATTTTGGCATTTTAGGCAAAGATCAGCACACATGTTTTTTTTCCCTTTGTTGCTGAGATCTATAGATGGAAAAAGTACAAGAAAACAATTAAATGTTGAGATCATAAGAAAATAAAAGTTCATTGGAAAATAACTGGTCAGTTGGGATCATGAAAAAATTTAAGGGTTTATCGTGTGAAAACAACTTTTGTTAAATGAATTAATGAGAAAATCATCCCATTATCCCATAAGAAAAAAAGACATTACCATGAGAAAATGTATTTCAAGCTCTGAAATATTACATAAATACTGAACTATTAAATAGTAGTGAATAAAAGTTAATCACAAGTTTAACATAAAACAACCCTTATTTATCTGATGAAAATTTCACCCCATTGTCTCCCAGCATTCTCTGCAATTTCCCAGAATTCCTTTAGTGGTACCAAGCAGAAAAGGTATAGAAACCAGAGTCAGACCAAATTGGATGTTCTGGCAAAATTCGGTGTCTGTAGCTTTAACGGTCTTTACAATGGAGTTGGTATCCCAACAAAACAGAAATAAAAAAACATGTTTAAGCATGACCACTTAGTAATAATTCTTATAAGAATAGTTATTTTGTTAATTCTCTTATTTTTTTCCTCAAGCTGTTAAAATTAAGAAGACAATGAAGAATCAAACAGTCACTGAGACCCAGGAGGCAGTGTTCAGCATTGAACTCACTCATTTAGACGTGAAAGGATCGCAGTGGATCAAGAATGGTGTTGAGATTAATCCAAGCGATAAATTTGAGATAACCGTAGAGGGCATGGTTCACACCCTGAAGATCAAGAACTGCAACACCCAAGATGAATCCGTCTATGGGTTTAAACTTGGAAAGCTATCTGCTAATGCCAGACTCAATGTTGAAAGTATGTAGTATTTTTAAAATATCAATTATTTAAATCCACCTCTTACTGATTGCATTTATTTAATCTGAACTGTTTTGTAGCCATCAAAATTCTGAAAAAACCAAAGGATGTGATGACTCTTCTGGGTGCCACTGCCTCATTTGAGCTCGGCTTGTCCCATGATGACATTCCAGTTAAATGGATGTTCAATAATCAAGAGCTGAAGCCAAGTTCAAACGTTCGAATCCTTTCTGAACGCAAGGCCCACAAACTTATCATTCAGAGTGTTGAAGGTCACTTGGCAGGCGAATACATTGCTGTGGTTGGACATCTGCAATGTAGTGCACAACTTCAGGTTGAATGTGAGTACTATACAAACATGCTAGTAGTTTTTATAAGCCTAATGGCACTTTAAATATGTGAAAATATTCTTGTTTCGTTAGTTTTGAGGGTGACCAAGTCTCCAAAGAACGTTGAGGTTCCAGAGACCCATGTGGCCACATTTGAGTGTGAAGTTTCCCATTTCAATGTTCCTTCCACCTGGCTAAAGAATGGAGTGGAGATTGCAATGAGCGAGAAGTTTGCAATTGTGGTCCAGGGAAAAGTTCATCAACTGAAAGTCATAAACACCAGACAAGAGGACGCTTCAGAATACACCTTTGTGTGTGGAAATGACAAAGTTTCTGCCAATCTCACCGTAAAACGTGAGTATTTTTGCATAAGTCTGCCGAAAATTGCTATTGATGGTCTTCTAACGAATGCATTTTATACAATCCAGCGATTATGATCACAACCATGCTTCAAAACCTCAATGCCAAAGAAAAGGACACAGTCACCTTTGAGCTAGCTGTCAATTACGAAGGCGTTGCCTACAAATGGCTGAAGAATGGAGTAGAAATCCGATCAAGTGACAGATGCCAATCTCGCTGCAAGCAGTTTTCTCACACTCTAACGATCCGCAATGTTCACTTTGGGGATGTTGGGGACTACAAGTTTGTGGCTGGATCTGCAGAAACGTCTGCTAAGCTGTTTGTTGATGGTTAGTTTTTTTCCCCCCAATATTGCTGCTGGTTTCTTTTTACCTAATAGTTTGACTAAAAAAATCTGTGTTTTCTACAGCTCGTTTGATCGAGTTCACCAAGCAGATTAAAGATATCAAGATAACTGAGAAGAAGAGGGCTATTTTTGAGTGTGAGCTCTCTGAGCCCAATATACCGGTCATGTGGATGAAGGATGGACAGGAAGTTGAGCTTTCTGATCGGTAAAACCAAATCAATCAAGTCTTTATTTGTCACATACACGTTGCATGCAGCGAAATCAGACCCCTCTGACCACAAACACATACAGGGCAGGACGGGGTCATTGTTGAAAGGTAGCATTTTGGATAAAGGAAAGTTGGCTAAAAAAATACCCCTCCCACCTTGTCCACCAGAGCGCATTTTCAGATCAGGGGTTAAAAAAACCATTGTTCCGACCAGTTCAAATTACACCAGTGGTAAAAGCATGCAAAGGCTATTGAGAAGGAAAAATAGCTTCTTATCTTGTTCACACTGGGGAGTTGTTTTGACTTGCAATGACGGGCTTGTTCAAGGCCATTTTGAAGAGATGAGAGTTCGCATCTCTTGTGAGGTTTTGGTCCATATTTGACATTTCTACAGATATTTGGTGTCCATGACCAGTCTCCATTTTATCCAACATCTGTTCCACATAATCTGATCAGCAGGACTCAGCGAGAACGACCCAACTTGTCGAGAAAATGGTTTTAATTGCATTCAGAGACCATTTGATCAGATCTGGGAATTTGGGGAGCAGGACAGCACGGTCTAGGTTAATACTAGGTTTGTCAGCAGGGAAGAGTTCACAGTCCTCTATAATTAAGCCTCAAGAGAAGAGCATAAATGTCACATGAAAAAAGAAAATGACCAAATTGTCAGAGGAAGGCCATTTGGACCTGTATACATTAGGTCAAATCATTTGTCTTGTTTTTTATTGTTGAAATACTATATTTAAAAAAACTATGACACCTGCATCAAGTGGGCAGTTGATGAGTTATGCATGTGGAAAGTGGAAGATTAATTAATCATTTGAGTTTATTTAATTTGTTTTTAGGTTTAAAGCCTCCACCGACAAATTCCTGCAGCGTTTGATGATCCAGACAGTGCGCATGTCTGATTCTGGCGAGTACTCCGTAGTTGCCGGTGCAAGTGTTTCCAAAGCTAATCTCATTGTTGAGGGCAAGGATGTCCATATCTCTGCACCTGCTGAAAGGAACATCAATGTAAAAACCCTTTATTTTAGTAAATTCCAAATGTGGTCCTATGTGCAGGGTGAGACTAATTTAGTCTCGTGCTTTCCAGGTTGTAGAAAAACAGAGGGCCACCTTTGAATTTGAAGTTAATGAGGATGACATTGAAGGCCGCTGGCTGAAAAATGGTGTTGAGATTCAGTCTTTTGAGGAGCGCTTTAAATATGTGACGGTTAGAAAAACACATCGTCTGACAATCACAGAAACGTACAGAAGTGATGCTGGAGAATATACTTTTATTGCTGGAAAGAACAGAAGCTCAGTCAAACTACAAGTCCAGAGTGAGTATATAGTTGTCCTTTAATTCTATATGTTTCTTGAGCAATCTTGCATTGTTTTGCATTGATTTCATCCAGTCCCTGAGCCTCCTCAGATCATCAGGCACATGCAGCCCTTATCTGTTGAGGCTGGAAAACCTGCACGCTTCTCTGTGGAGGTGAAAGGAGCTCCTCAGCCTCAGGTGTCCTGGTTCAAGAACTCTCAGGCCCTCTCCTCTGGGTTCAAATGCAAGTTTCTGAGGGAGGGGAATGAACACACTTTGCTACTAATCGAAGTCTTCCCGGAAGATGCAGCTCAGTACAACTGTGAAGCCAAGAACGACTATGGTGTTGTAACCAGCTCTGCTCCTCTTAATGTGGAGGGTGAGATAACTATTAAATCATTCTTCATTTATTTGGTATTTGGAAATGTGTTCAAATATATACTTTATATATTTCTATTTTACTTGTGAAAAGTTTCAGAAATGGTTTATCCAGATTCAGGGGTTTCAGTTTCTCCACCAGTCATTATTTCTAAACTCCAAAATACCTCCGCCGAAGAAGGAGAGTCAGCCCGATTCCAGTGCTCTGTCTATGGAGATGGTAAGGCTTCGCTCTTAATTTTACAGCTATGAAATATTTTAAGAAACCCTTCACTTTTGCATAAGAAGTTTTCCATCTCTCCCTGAAGTAATGTATTTTGCAATATACTTATCACTTTGCAATATTTTCAACTATTTTTTTCTAAATCTCGACTAGGTTCAATTGAATTGTAATACGAGCAGCAAATGAAACATTAATTAAACACATTTATATGTAGATGTGAAGTTATAAAGCAACCATTTGTTTTCCGCAGATTTGAGAATCACCTGGTTCTGCAGAGATCGAGAAATTGGGATGTCTGACAACTTCAGAATGTCACAATTTGGGGATCTCTTCCAGCTCGATATCACCAGAGCGTATTTCCCAGATGCAGGAGAGTACACGTGTGTTGCACGCAATTCTGGAGGAACGGTCTCTTGCTCCGCAGTGCTAAAAATCAATGGTATGTAAAGAGTTCGTTTAGGCAATTTTAAAACACTTATAAATAAATCATTTGTTTTTCTTTTTGGGATTTCTTTCTAGCAATGCTTTAGGCAATGTTTTACACTGGCCCATTAATACACAACACAATGCAAATTAACTCTAATTCAAAAATGGCTACTGCAAATCAACAAAACAAATAAAACACAAAAATATTTATATTTAATATTTTTATTTGCAGTTGCAGTTTTTGTTTCTATTTGCAATAGCGTTTCACGCACAAGTTGATTTGATTTGATTTGTGTTGTGCACTAATGGGCCACTAATCCTACCACGTGAATATCAAAAATAAAGGAACTGGGGGCGCTAGTGAGCTTGTTTGCATGCTAGAGCTTTTGGCTGATGAAGAACACATAAGAAAATAGTCTCCCCGATCATTCGATTCATAAGCGTGTAGAGCCAGAGGGCCATCATACTTTTCAGATGTGTTCTTCTTCGGCTAAAAGCTCTTGCATGTGTATGAGCTCACTAGCGCCCCAAGTTCCTTTTTTGTGTGCGTGTTGTGCACTAATGGGGGACCATTGCCCTTTAGTGCGCAACATTACTGCAAACACAATGCAAATTTCTTCAACTTCAAATGAAAAAGACAAATTTTAATATTTTGAGTTTGAGTTATTGATTTGCAGTAGCCATTTTTAAGTTTGGATTTATCAAAGGCCACCGTATGGTTTATTAGTCTTATTTTATAAACTAAGCACACATGCTAATCATTTGTATTTGTAGTAAGTAGATGGTGCTCCAACAATAATTAGCTGGGTTTACATTTCATGCTTTATTTTTGAAAAGTTGCATTCTCCATGCTTTAGATTGATCTTTTTTTCTTTCTTATTGACATGGATAGTTTTTAAATGTCTTATGTTATTCTTTTTATCGCTCAGATCTCAGTGTGAGCACAGTAGATAGACAGAGCACACAGATGGTAACCTCCCAGACCATGAGTGAGACTCACTCTTCCACTATGCAAACATTTGAAAGTACCTCCTCTGTGATGATGTCCACCATGTCTGTTAAAAGCATCGGGGTCCAACAAGTGGAAGAAAGTTCTACAAGCCCCATTTTGATGCTGAAAATGAGTGATGTCTTTGTCAACCTGGGAGATGTGGCTCAGTTCAACTGTTCCTTCAGTGGACAGCCATTTACTCAGATTGTGTGGGATCAGAATGGAAGGAGAATAACAAATACTGAAAGGGTGCAGTATTTACATCAAGGCGGGCTCATTTCTCTCATCATTCTCGGGGTCCATCTTGGTGACCAGGGAAGTTACTGCTGTACTGTAAAAAATGTACATGGCGAGAGCCGAACATCTGCTCAGCTCACAGTGGAAGGTGGTTAAAGATTTTATTTCATGTTTTGATGCCCATTTCATCCCATTTGCTTCCTGCTGGTGACTTTAAATGTGGATATAACCAGCTGTGATTTTAATTTAATTTACAATTTAATATCCCTTTTAATATGTTAAAAATAGATTAATCCTTCATCTTGCTGGGCTAACACCATCCTCCATCTTACTAACTTTATTGTTCTTATCAATGCTAAAATATGTTGACAAATAATCCCTAATAAATGTCCCTAACTTTATTCTCACTCAGCTAAAGAAGCCAACCCCAAAGAAAACCCTGTACCTTCCGATTCTGTCAGTAAATCTGCTAAAACTGAATCCACTAAAAAGGCCACCGACCCAGAAAGGGTGGAGTCCTTACAGAATGTTGGAGACCTGACGACAAAGTGGCAGATAAGCCACCGTTACACTCCTGATGCTCTGCCTTTCTTGGAACGCGACATATACGAAATGATGCAGCCAGAGTTTCTTGTGAAACTGTGCCCAAAGTTCCTTGCCAAACAAAGGGACAATGTTTCGCTTTATTGTCTAAACAAAGGATGCATATCTCCGTTCATTGTTTGGCTGCACAACCAGTTGAAAGTTGAAGAGCCAAGGTCGTACTCCTTGAAGCATGATGGGCCACTGTGCTGGTTAAACGTAAAGAATCTTGGTTCTGAGCGCTACGCAAATTCTTGCAAAGCTTTCAATGCTGCAGGAGGCAATATAAGCACCACTCATCTCAGAGTGAAGACAGGTTTGCATCTGCATGCTTTGGTCTCTACCACCTGTTAATTTAGACCTGGGCACTCTTGTATTTGAATCATTTCTATAGGCATATGGTGAAAAAGACAAAAAACAATCACAACAGGCAAAAATATGCATTTCCTTCCAAGGAAATGTGTTCCATTTTCAGTGTTTTCAAACAAGAAAATGGGTTTCCTATAAAAAAAACCTGCTTGCTCATATCTGATATTTATGTTTCCTCAGTATCTAAAATGGACGAAGAACCTAGTTATAGAGAGGATGCTAAAGGTAAGCTATTACTTCACATTCGATGTCTATATATTGCAATAACTTTGATAAAATGTATACAGTAGTCATATTTATAAACTTTTCTGGAACCACTTCAATATTTTTTATTCAGTGTTTTCCACCACATCTGCATCAACAGAGGAGGACTCTTGCAAAACAAGTCTTAATTTAAATGAACAAAGCAAAACATTTGAACTCGAGCCAGAGTCTAAATTATTGTCAAAGCCAGAAAAGCCAGTGTTTATAACTAAATTGTACACAGCTATTGCAGCTGTTGGAGACACTGCTAAATTTACAGTGATTGTGTCTGGATTTCCAACCCCAATCATTCAGTGGTACCACAATGGACGACTGATACGGTCTTCAACCGTTTATTCTTTTGTCCAAGAGAAGGAAGAACACACCCTTGTGATAACTGAGATTACCAAAGAATTGGAGGGAGAATACTCTTGCACAGCCAGCAACCTCTTTGGAAAGTCAACTTGTACTTCCTGCCTACAAGTAAAAGTAAATGATTTGGAACAGCAGGAAGAACCCACTGGGCAGCCTCCATATTTCACCAAAGCTATTGAGCACACGCGGTGTGCAGTAGGAGGTCAGGCACTCTTTGAATACACTGTTTCAGGATCTCCTCTTCCTGAAGTGAAATGGTACTGGGGTAACAATCATATCCAAAGCAGTAAGTACTGCATTATTGTGAACAATGCCGATGGGAGAGGTTCTTTGAAGATATTGGGGATTCAGCAAAGCAACAGTGGTTTTTACTCTTGTAGGGCTTCTAATCCTTTTGGAGAGACATCTTGCTGTGCAGAGCTGACCGTGTTCTTAGAATCTAAATCCACTGAACAAAGTTTATACTCTGTTATCGATCCCGAACTAGTCAGAAATCTTCAGCAAGGAGAAATAACTGAGAAGATAGAAAGATTGGATGCTTTTGAGATATCTGCAGCGACAGTGCAAATGGAGCTTGTGACCAAACAAGCAGCAGTGTTACAATCTCATGTTGTGCAAGACGGAATACTTGTTTCCTCTGTCCAGCCAAAGTCTGTGTCGATAACTTCTTTAAAGCAGCTACAGATGGCCTCTATGACCTCTTCTGATCAAGAAAATCCAGGCTTTACAGAACACCACTGTGATCAGATGGAAACGCCAGAGATTATTGAGCTTGAAACGAGTGTTGAGTTATCATCAGAACTTGTTTCTGCCAGTTCCGAAAGTACCACTCTTCTTTGTACAGCAAAAGCTGAGGAGCCACTAAAGAGTCAAAAAGAAAAGAGTCACACTACTATTGAGCCCAGAGTAACTATAAGTGGTCCTCAAGTGGAAATGAAATTGGAAATTCTTCAAGAGGAATGCGCAAAAATTAAAAGTCCAGAAGAAGAGAAAAGCTACAGAGTTACAGAAGGAGTAAAGTTACTTTATACAGCAACATCTACAGAGAATTTAGGAATTAACCAGAGACATACTTCAGAACTTGCAGCTGTAGATTGCACAGAATGTTTGGTAGAAAAGGAATGGGTGAAACCAGTGCATGTATTGCTCAGTGAAACAAAGTATTCTCTTTCTAAAGAAAAGCCACTTCAAGTGGTTAGACCATTGGAGGAAATGGCTGAAATGTCTAAAGATCTCAATTTGAGAACTTCTATGACTGCTGAAGAGATTCATGAGATTCTGGCGGACCACACTACTGGAATACCTGCCCTAGAGAATCCTTTTTCAGTTTGTTCCCAGAAGGAAGAAGATCAGGTTGTCCATCTACAGCTTATCAGCGACCAAGACACTCTTCTCTCTGAAGACAGATTTACAAGTGAGAACCTTGTATTGAAACAGTTAAGAGTCACACAAATGCCAGTTCTTTTACAAACCGTTTCATCTGATGATCAGAAAACTGTTCGTTGTGAACAGGTGTTAAAGTCTTCTTCCAAGGATTTCACAAATAGTGTAAAACCTTCAGAAGAGCTTCCTCCAAGCTTACAACTTCCTTTTGTGCAGTCAAAAACAACCTTTTGCAAAGAACAGTTACTTTCAGTTGAGAAGCCAGAAGAACAGAACGCCGTTCGAAGACAAGAAAAAACTCCCAGATTGTTACCAACTAAAGAAGAACAAGTAGAACTAACTCCAGGATTTGCCAAGATTCTTGACGTGAGGATGGAAGATCTTA
Organism: Danionella cerebrum; assembly: GCA_007224835.1. NCBI lineage: Eukaryota > Metazoa > Chordata > Actinopteri > Cypriniformes > Danionidae > Danionella > Danionella cerebrum. Next base: position 317,264 of record SRMA01025643.1, read on the forward strand.
AACTTGATCACAAAACAGAAAATAAACCCTTGAGTGTCATTCAAGTAGTCTCACAACCTCTTCAGCTTTCAAAGGAAATTCTGATGGTCGATGAAACGAACTGTTTCTGTGCAGTTTTACATAAAGAGGAATGGTGTAATAGTATGCATGCCGCATCAGTGTCTGAATCTCATTCCATTGAAGAGGGTTTCACTGACAATTTTGTGAGTGTTGACAAATTCACCTGCATGTCAGACATGGAGCCTGAAGTACCAGTGCAGTATACTCATGTAGAAGAAAAAGCCTCCCCAACAGAAAGTTGTCTTAATCTTGCAGACGCAGAGCAAGACTTTGCAGTTCAGATTCAAGAAGGTCAGTCATTGCGAAAGCCAATCCTTGTAGAGGAAAAACACCCCCTGACGGGGGAAATGTCTCATGAGTTTACAAAGCCTGAGATCTCAAAAATTAATCACACTCTTCAGCCCATAGATTCCCTTTCAGTTTGTGAAACACAGGAATGCAAAACTCTTCCAAAAGAGCTTACCTTTGTAATTCATTTACCAAAATCACACAATTTGGACATCAAACAACATTTGAAAATGGCCCTTCACTCCGCTGTTGCTTGTGATCAGCCATTCATTTTGGCCGATGTGGTTCAGAGTCTAGAAGTTTTGGAAGTTCAGGAAATCCATGCACACACAGAATCAGAATTCGTTATGTTAACGTACTTGATTACAACCACCGGTCCGCCAATGGAAATGACCATTGCCTTGAAGAGTGAATATCCTCAGAAGGCAACTCTTAAAAATGAGCTTCATGCTGCTTTTTTTTCCATTCTTACCCAAGAGAGACCTCTCTGTTTAGAAAAACCAATTGACTTCAAAGTTGACCTGCCCCAGAGTTTGCAGATTGGCAATGCTTCACCATATCCAATCTCCTCAACAATTTTAACAGAAACCGTTGAAGAATTTGCACCACCTAAAGTGGATTCTGCTGCTCTGAAATCAGAAGCCAACATTCCTGTTCAGTCCACAAGGGCTTCTATTCATGAACCAAGACATAGTGTCACACAGGATATAGTTGAATTAAAAAGAGAACGCACTGATGTATCTCCCACTGAAGAGTCAATGGAAATTCTTGATGAATCAGAACGAACACACATCATCACAAAGGACATTTTGATGAAACAGATGATTAAGGACTTTTGGTTTGAGATACCACTAAAAGACATTTCAACAAAGGAAAATTCTAAAGTTGTGCTTTCTGTGAGAATTAAGGGTGTGAGAAGTATAAACTGGCTTTTTAACGGAGTATTGATCAAACCTGGCAAAGAGTTCAAATGTTTGAAGGACAACGACACTTACACACTAGTAATCAGCAAAGTCCTGAAGACGAAACATGAAGGTGTATACACCTGTGAAGCTGTGAGTGAAGCCAGCAAGATTTCTTCATCATCAAGACTCACAGTTTCCTCAAGAGGTTGGATTGTGTGGACTTTGTCATCTTAGATGAGATAGACCATCACTAATGAGTTGTAGACACCTACTTCATCATCATCTTCCCATTACTCCACTATTTCTTAAAGAATCACGTTGAACCTCTTTCCAACTTCTTTCAGTTTAATGACACATTTCCATCTTGTGTTTTCCCAAGCATGATCTTGTCTTGAGTGACTCTTTATTACACCTTTGCTAACGTTCACATCACTCTTTCATCCCTCGTCATACCAGTATCATTCCTTGTCTGATGCTTCCTATTTGTTGTATTTTGGACAATTCATTTAGTGTACTTGCACATTTCAGTGGCTCCAGTTTTCAAGAAAAAGATTTGCAACATGGAGAGCAACATTGGTAGCCCAGTGAGGTTCGAATGCGAGGTGGAAGAGACACCCAATGTGACCTTCAAGTGGTTCAAATCTGGCTCAGAGATTAGACATGGCGACAATGTCAGGATCCAAAGCTGGCAAACCACATCCTCTCTGGAGATCTTCAACCCAACAAAGGAGGATATTGGGGAGTACAGCTGCCATGCTTCAAACAAATGTGGTAGTGACACCTGCTCTGCTAAGCTGAACATCACTGGTGAGTGAGCTGGTTTTCATTGTTTATGCTTTGCTGCTGACAAGGCTTCTGATTCTTTGTATTCTGTCTTTGTTCCCCTTTTGAAATCTGCACTCTTGTGGATGAGTTGCATTCTTTTTTATTAATCTTTACTTTTCTAGCATTTTTTGCCACATATCTTTGAAAATATTGGAATATTCTTTAAACAATCTTTCAATCTCTTCTGTTGATTGTTTTGTTTCTACTTTGTCAATTTCTACAATCTGTAATCTGTAAGTTTCTGAACAACATAAGAACATTGTTCATTTATCTATTTATATTTTGTTCCCCAAATTATTGCTTTTTGCCAAAAACTGACATATTACACATTTTAAGTGACAATCCTGATCATCCAAAACATTTGACAACACTAGGGATATGTCGAAAGTAGGGCTGGGCAATTACTTGAAAAGTAATCGTAATTGACTTTTAGAATCTAAAATTTATGCACCATTTTTTCAAAAGACTCTCACTTTTTATACGTGAGCATATTTAGTGTACAAAACCAGTCATTGAACTATGAGGGGTTGAAAGGTTAATAAATAAATAAATCGTTCGTTAATCGTAATCAAGTCAAAATATTCAATTAATCAAGATTTTGAGTTTAGGCGAAAGAGTTTTAAAATTAACAAATTAACTTAAAATTTGACCATTGCAGTTTCTACTCTTTCTATATTGTAATGTCATCAGACATTGAAGTAGAGGTAATTTTAATTTAATGCAAATATTTGGCCCTATTTTGGCTGTTATGGACAACCATTGAGGTCTCAAAATCAATTTAATCTCCTTCATCTTATACGTCCTTAAAAATTTTTGTTATGTAAATATGTATATTATGTATAATGTAATCATTTCTCCAAACGGATTGTCATAAACTTACCAAATAAGCAGTATAACACGCATTAATAAAATAGTTATGATTAGTGAAGGAAAATATGTGTAGCATTCAAAAGACTAGAAATGTTGTGTCCCAAGTGTGTACAAGGACCATCTCTGTATTTTACATTTATGTTGTTTTGTGTGTGATTTCATGTGTGTGACTCTTTGAATGTTTGGGGTAAGATACATGGGGTTGTAAAGCTCCCTATTCTCATAAGATATTCCCTTATTAATGGGTTCTATTAGTGGAAGGCTTGTTGCTAGTGTTTTGTTTATTTGTTGTTACTCCAACAATCAGCAATGGTTTTTAACCTTAACCAGCTGAAATCCATATAATTTTCATTCTCAGAAATCCCCTTCACAAAAGATTTACCAGTGATGGATGTAGTGAATGTCACCGGTGCTTTATTTGGAAGTGAGATCAGTGGTACTGGTCCATTTGAAATGAACTTGTTGAAGAGTAAGAGATTTGCCAATCCTGACAAAACAATTTTTGAAGATTTAATTGAGTATATGGAGACTCGTTCTTTTGAAAGTTCTGATTTGGGGAAGTACCAGTGTACCCTGTCAAAAGAAGTTTGGAAAATTGCTTCAGACACAATTGCCTTACGAGGTTAGTATGCTTGAGAAAGATGAGAACGATAATCCACTCTGGTTCCTTGTGCTAACATGTGCTTTACTAACAGCTAGCGCAGGCTACCAATGCTAACATAATGGATAACAATGCATTCAGACAAGCAACTGCTTTTCCAAGGTTTGTCCGATTCCCTTTTCCATGTCCTGCAATATCAATGTTTTTTTTTTTCTCGATTGCGCAGTTAAAAGTAGCATCACTGTACAACAGCAGCATTGTGCGCAAACATTCTCCTTACATCTCAAAGTCATTCAATCGGATTTTGGCTGAAACTTTAAAGCACCTGATACAATTGATAAACAAGTGATAAACACTTGTTTAGCAACAGCCTAGATCAAGTTTGTCCTCATTTTTGGACCATTGTCTTCTGTGGACTTTCTAAAGCTGGTGGATTTCTGCTAGTTGATTGTTTGCCCTTGATTTTTGTTACAGGTTTAATTTTCAATAGTTACTGGCTGTTCAACGGTTATAGTTTTGGCTGGTTTGTGGTTAAGTGTACACTGCAGCATATATCGGCATTGATTCAATTCGGGTGATCGAGTACCTGTCATAAGCTTGAGTATTATAGAGAGTATAGTTTCGGATAACTTTAATTGTCTATTCTTCTGGGTATTTTTGTCTTCATGTTCTTTTTGTGGTTGTCGGGAACGAATTTGATTATGATGATGGAGACAAATTTATCTTCTTTCATCATCGTTTGGATTCTTGCGGATCTACTAACTGATGGAATTGGAAAACGTTCAAATGATATTTTGCATTAAGACGACCCTTCATTGGAAGACAAAACTCCAGCTTTCTCCAACATCCCCACATGCCCTTTTCTGCTGCTAATACTCTTGGAAATCTTAATATCTTGACGAAGCTTCTTTTCTATCCTGCAATGTCTACTTCATAATGCCTGGACAAAGGATCCCTGGACAGAAGACAGAACTCTTATTACTCTTGCGTCAATCACGTCATGGTCATGTGACATCTCTTATCCAGGAATGTTGTCCCTCTTAAATGGAATGAGGAATTGTGTTTTGGAATTGTCCTTCTCAGAATCAGAAGCTGCATGCTTACTGTTTTTAAAAATGGATTTCCATTACTACTATAAAACTCACTAAACAGATTTTAATGAATTCAATGCCCATTTTCTGAAATGTAACCACAGCTATGATGTTCCTCACAGCATCTGAGCCTGCCCGCTTTTTGACGACTCTGAGAAACATTTCCATCCCGATGAGTCAAAAGTTGAGACTTGAGTGCAAATTCACTGGAGACCAGAAATTGTTTGTGACGTGGTACAAAGATGGCCGACAACTCTACGCATCATACAGATACAATACAAGAGTCATAGATGACTCCTGTGTGTTGGAAGCTCTTCATGAATGTGACCACAGCACTACAGGGACATATTCTTGTGAAGTTTCAAATGCCTACGGAAGTGAAATTTGCCATGCAAATGTGACTGCAGTGACTGGTTTGTATATGACAGATTCTGATAAATATTCTAGATATTAATGATAATTAGATTCATTCATTCTTCTTCACTTAGTCTAAGCTTTTCAATTCTCTTCGTCTCAGAACCTGCTCGCTTTGTGGAGAAGTTGAAAGATCTTTCTGTTCCAATGACCAAAAAACTAAGACTTGAATGCACTTTCACTGGAGCACCAAAACTGTTTGTCACTTGGTACAAGGACGGAAAACAGCTCTATGCTTCGTATCGATACAACACCAAAGTTACACCAAACTCCTGCATCCTGGAGGGTCTTCACGAGTGCAACAAAGAGACAACAGCAAGATACTCATGTGAAATCTCAAACAAATACGGATCAGACATATGTCATGCTCAAGTAGTGGCAGTTGCAGGTTGGTAGTTAGTAAATTGTAACTTTCTGAAGTTCAATGCTCAATAATATAAGAGATAAAGGGCTGGGTAATCATTAGCTTGTTTCATCATCGTTTAAATGATCCAGGATCAATCGTTTATATAGATCCAGGATGTAATTCTTCTTGTTGGATTTGCATGTTGTCCATATTTCCTCTACTACTCCTTTAGCACAAAATAAGTTGCTTGTCCAAAAAGTCAACTACTTAATTTAGCTAAACAAATAAGACCCTCCTATTGGATAGTTATAGTGCTCCAACTGATGGAGTGAGAAACTTTTTTATTTTTTTAAACCTTCTCAAAAGTCTTTTGGCTTCCATCTTTCAAGGAAACAATCAATGCATTACCCTCAACTGGATGGACAGTGGGGAACCATCTTCAAGAATGTTTCCACTTAAATTTTTGTTTGAATAAAATAAAAAAATTGTAACTCTTGACCATATTTAACAACGTAACAGCATTTTCACATTTTCAATGAAAGGAGAGCGACTAAAATTAAAACTTTACAATTTAAAGAGTCTTATACTATTAAAGTTGAGGAAAATATAAAATAAAGTTACAATTTTAGAAAAAGTTTTGAGGCCAACTTACACTTCTGGGTTTTTGGAAAAACGTAGCCAAATTTATTTGCTTTCTTTAGTACAAAAACATAACAATTGTCTTGAATAAATTAAAGTTATTTGTCTAAACTTTGGGCACTTTTTTTTTTACATTGCGCTAATATACAAAAGTGTTTAGTTTACTTAAGTTAGATCTAGAGGAATGACTGTGTGGTCTGTTGAGGTAATATTCACCCTGTTTCAGCCTTATGGGTAAGAAGAGAGACAGTTTTAGTGGTGTACTCAATATTCCCAATCCCCATCCTTCATCACTCTGCTGTTGTAGTATGATCTTCAGTCACTGCCATTGAAGCCAGTGTACTCCCTTAAACATCTGTAGGAGGTGGTTATTCCACCATTTCATTTTTTTTTCTTCCCCCACTTCCTTAAGGGACCATGAGACATATTTGCCAAATATAAACAAACACCACAGAGTCTATACCTTAACTTTTTTGACAAACTTGTGGATGTACATTACTGTACGTAGTGATCCAACTCTCCTTTTCATTGATATAAGTAAAATGAATGGAACTCTAGAGTGGGACATTGTTTAGATACCACATACATCAAATCTGGGCATTAGTCTTTGGAGGGGTTGACTTGCTTTTTGGATAAGCAATAAAAATCATAGAGAATACAATGACACAGATTTTTCTAATACCCAGCTTTTATTTGCCTAAATAGTTTGGGACTATTAAGTTAAACGTCTTAGTCAAACATTTTAAATAACACCAATTATCTATGCAGAGCATTATATTGTATAATTCATATTAATCCCCTTCACCTCAGATCCCCCCCGCTTTGTGAAGAAGCTGACTGATCAATCTGCTCCAATGAGCAAAAAACTAAGACTTGAATGCACTTTCACTGGAGCACCAAAAATGTTTGTCACTTGGTACAAGGACGGAAAACAGCTCTATGCTTCGTATCGATACAACACCAAAGTTACGCCAAACTCCTGCATCCTGGAGGGTCTTCACGAGTCAAACCAAGAGACTACAGGAAAATACTCTTGTGAAATTACAAATGGTTATGGGACTGACATATGTCATGCTCAAGTAGTGGCAGTTACAGGTTGGTACTTTGCACTAAACTCTTGCCTGCCTGCCTTTAATACTTCCATATTTTACAGTAATGGTAATCATTTGATAGTTGAAATTTATACTTTCTTTATATACTATATATTATTGGACTAAAGCTTTTTAATTCCCTTCGTCTCAGAACCTGCTCGCTTTGTGGAGAAGTTGAAAGACCAATCTGCTCCAATGAGCAAAAAACTAAGACTTGAATGCACCTTCACTGGAGCACCAAAAATGTTTGTCACTTGGTACAAGGATGGAAAACAGCTCTATGCTTCGTATCGATACAACACCAAAGTTACACCAAACTCCTGCATCCTGGAGGGTCTTCACGAGTCAAACCAAGAGACTACAGGAAAATACTCTTGTGAAATTTCAAACAAATATGGAACTGACATATGTCATGCTCAAGTAGTGGCAGTTGCAGGTTGGTACTTTGCACTAGATTCTTTCCCGCTATCCTTTAACAGTTTTACCGAGCCACTTTGGACTATAGTCCACATAGAACTGTTTAATTTTGACCTGTTGTAAGGCCTTTAATATTTTAAAGTACCAATGATGCTTCTTCAGTATACAAATGCATTCCTCATTCCTGGATTTAAAGCTTTTTAAATCCTCTTCATCCCAGAACCTGCTCGCTTTGTGAAGAAGCTGACTGATCTATCGATTGCAATGAGCAAAAAACTAAGGCTTGAATGCACTTTCACTGGAGCACCAAAACTGTTTGTCACTTGGTACAAGGACGGAAAACAGCTCTATGCATCGTATCGATACAACACCAAAGTTACACCAAACTCCTGCATCCTGGAGGGTCTTCACGAGTGCAACAAAGAAACAACAGCAAGATACTCGTGTGAAATCTCAAACAAATACGGATCAGACATATGTCATGCTCAAGTAGTGGCAGTTGCAGGTTGGTACTTCTGGACGTTTGCCTGCCTGTCTTCACAAGTTCCATACTCATGGATTTGACCCATGGCTATGAAAGAAATAGTTTGATATTGCAGAGTTGGTCTGCATGACACCTGGAATGGTGGACGTTTTGTTTAGCCTTTGGATATTCAACATCATTTGTGCTTTTTTTGGTCTTTTGCACGCTTATAGAAATGGCTCAAATGCGTCTTGATTTGCAATGAAGGCTGGCATGTTTTTTGAGGGCTTGGTCTGGAATTTTTACGATCTTTTATGTTTGCACCTGCACCTAAATTTAGGCACGCTACAAATACATTGCGCTTCATGTTTTGGAAGAGAATTTCGCATGTTCTAAAGACTGCTTTGTTGCCTGTGTGTGTAGCAATTGTTAAGTAATTGACTGAAACGGAACTGATGCTCTTCTTCTTAGAACCTGCCCGTTTTGTGAAGAAGCTGAAAGACACGACTGTTCCAATGACTCAGAGATTGAGACTTGAATGCACTTTCACTGGAGCACCAAAGATGTTTGTTACGTGGTACAAGGATGGAAAGCAACTGTATGCTTCATACAGATATAACACAATGGTCACTGGGAACTGTTGCATTTTGCAATGTCTCCATGAATGTAACAGTGAAACTCCTGGGAAATACTCTTGTGAGGTATCAAATTCATTTGGCACTGATATCTGTCATGCTAAAATATCCACAATTACAGGTATGCTATCCTACGTTCCCTGCATTTCATTTTTAGTGTGACATCGGATTAATAGGATTCTGCCTATTTCTTTTTCTCAGAACCCGCACGATTTGAACAAAAGCTCAAGAACACTAAAGTCGCAATGAGCAAAAGGCTGAAGCTTGAATGCACATTTTCTGGGGCTCCTAAAATCTTTGTTACTTGGTACAAGGAGGGCAAACAAATATATGCCTCATACAGATACAACACCACTGTTGTGGGAAACACATGCACTCTAGAATGTCTACAGCAGTGTACTAAAGAAACTCCTGGAAAATACTCATGTGAGGTTTCCAATTACTACGGAAAAGATATCTGTCATGCTGAGGTCACCACAGTCTCTGGTTAGTGCATGTTTAAAGGCAATTCATCCAAAAAGCTCATTTTGGATGGAATTCCTGTTGATTGTTTAGTTGCAGCCAGTGATTTCTAAACAGGATCCTTATCCTTTGTTGTTCCTCTTAGGACCAGCTCGCTTTGTGAAGAAAATCACTGACCAGAGACTTCCTTGGGGACAAAAGTTGAGGCTTGAATGCTCCTTCACTGGCATTGAAAAGTTGTTTGTCACTTGGTACAAAGATGGCAAGCAGATCTATGCTTCATACAAATGCAACACGAAAGTAACAGGAAACACTTGCGTTTTGGAATATCTTCATGAGTGTGATGAGAGTACCCCAGGAAAATATTCTTGCGAGGTTATGAATGAAGATGGATCAGATATTTGCCATGCTCTGATCACCGTCGGCGGAGGTTTGTTAACCGCTGTAATGTTTTATTTGAGATACTGGAAACTAATTGCCCCTTTCTGTGTCCAAAAACTCTTTTCCCAAGCGATATTACTTTAATTCCGTGTTTTAGCAGTATGTGATTGAAAAAATCAAATGTGGCAGCTGTACTGTGGCTCAGTCCGTAGAGAATGGCACTAGAAATGCAAGATTTTTGGTTTGCTTGCCAGTTAAAGCAAGAATTTATCAAATTTATGTGTGTTTGGGGTCTGCGAACTGCTTACATGTAAATAAGATGATTAAAATCTACAGTAATTACCGACCAATATACAAAGGATCGATTATTGAGTTTTTTTTTTTAATTTGGATCTTTTTTTTTTTAAATAATCTTTTTAAATCTACTTAACACATCCCTATACTGACAACTCAAAGATTGCCCCTCTTAAATAAAGCACGACTGCTTATTATGAAGTTTGCTAATCACATTATGTGAAATACACATCTAATAAAACCCTTTATTAACCCAGTCTAATTCTAGAGAGATGAGTCTGCGCCAGCAGTTGGACTGGAATGTAGTTTGGCAGGGGTATTGCACAGGAGAGTCTACCGGTTTCAACATTTATCATTGTTGTTTATCATATTTCCATTTTGGGAAAATCTTCATGCTTGGATTTGAATGCAAGAAAGAGATGAACCCATCTTGCCAGATCAAGTTTTTTTTTACATGTAAAGTAATGGATACCACTCGTTCTTGTAAACCATTTCATTGAGTGACGTTGTGTTACGTGTGGTTTTTTTTCCAGAAAGCAAAAGTCCTCCAGCCTTCACTAAGAAACCCTCAGAGCATATGGAGGAAACTGTTGGAAAATCGGTGAACCTTGAGGCTCATGTGACTGGGTCGCAGCCCCTGTCTGTAAACTGGTATAAAGACGACAGGGAAATCTACTCTTCAGCCATGTTTGACATTTCCTTTAAGAGCAACATAGCTGTGATGTGTCTCAAGAAGGCCACAGTCAACGACAGTGGTGTCTATACATGCAGAGCTTCAAATGTAGCCGGCACTGCCTCCTTCCAGGTGGTGCTGAACATCACAGGTATTCTACACTGATGCAATGCATTTCCTCTTCCATGTTCATTTGTAGAGATTTTCAATGTAGAGAAGTCTCAATGCAACAACTACATTTCTGGATTCAAAGCCCTCTCTGCTTTTGCTGGCTTTAAACCATTCACAATGCATGAAAATAACAGTGTATTGTCCATTTAAAGCATTTCATCATTATGCTTCACTTAACACGGTATATAACAGTTAGCAAAAATCAAACTACACAACAACAATAAATGGATTGAATATTCAATTCACGTCTATGGAGAAGACATTTCTTCTCTAAAAGCAGAAAATATATTCCAGAAAGGACAGAAGAGGGCTTGAAGTCCAAATATTTACTAAAAATTCATGATTAACACATTACAGATATATCTGGGTGTTCTAAATTTTACTAGAAACACCACTTGTCATTTGTCTTTTTGAATGACCTCTTTTTTCAAGTTCAGACAAACTCTCAAGTTGAATTGTCTTCCTCTTTATCATTAACAGTGAAAGACAAAGTTCCAAATAAATTATGCTCTTTTTTTCTAAACCACTTTCGAAAGCACCATCAATTCAGTTTTCGAAAAGTACAGTTTTGTTACATCTTGATTTTGGCATGTTCTCACTCAAGTAAGTTAAATAACATTTAGATAAGGTAGGAGAGGTGCTTGGATGCTCTGCTTTTGTACACATGGTCATTTTTATATTGATTGGGATGAAAATCTGCATGAGAACCTACATAAGTGTAATCTGTACACCTGCGTGCTACAAATAATTTTGTTAGAAATTCATGCAAATGTTAGTAGATGAGGCCCCTGTACTCTTAAATATGCACACCAAATGCTCATCTAAACCCTTTCGACATCCTTTTTAATGCACAAAAAAGCACATCCTTGATATTGTTTAATGAACTTGCAGAGCTCTTTGGAAAATTCAAACTGTTTAAACGTGTTGGACAAACATGTATATGTGTATGAATATATATCCACATATATTCACCATCTAGATCCAAAGAGGCCTCCGACTTTTGACATTTCCCTGAAACCAGTGACCGTAAGTGAGGGAGAAAGGCTAAACCTTAGCTGCCACGTCTGCGGACCTCCACCAATGAAGATTCAGTGGATGAAAGACAGAAGAGAAGTCACATCCTCTCCCAGCACAAAGATGATTTTTGTGGAAGGCACAGCCACCCTGGAGATAAACAAGGTGGCCAAGACTGATGAAGGAGATTACATGTGTACAGCAACAAACAACGCCGGCAGTGAATTCTCCAAAGCCAAAGTCACAGTCAAGGGTAAATTTTATGCTATTTTTCTCCACAAATGACAGTAGATTAGGCTTTGGGTTGTGTCAAAATCTGCCCATTTTGCAATTGATATGATCAAGGTTCATATTGAGATTCAAATGTTGCATTGCAAATGTTTTCCAGATAAAGAGACTGTAGCTCCTACTGTGCCCACAAAAGTCCCTGCAGCACCTGCAAAGGTTCCTGGAGCACCTGCAAAGGCCCCTTCAGCACCTGCAGCAGCACCAGCAACAGCATCAACAGCCCCCGTGGCTCAAGCAGCTCCACAGACAGTTAAAAAACTGGATAACTGCTTCTTTATTGAAGAACCCAGGAGTATTCGTGTTGTCGAAAGTAAATTGCTGCTTCCTTAAAACTTGTTTTTTAATGCTGTTTTATTAGACCTGAATCTTGAGGGTTCACTTCAAATTTTGTGTTACAGAGGGCACCGCTACCTTCATCGCAAAAGTTGGTGGAGATCCCATTCCCAATGTGAAATGGATGAAGGGCAAATGGAGGCAGATAACTCATGGTGGTCGTATCAGTATCGAACAGAAGGGTCAAGAGGCCAAGCTGGAAATCAGAGAGGTGACCAAATCTGACTCTGGTCAGTACAGATGTGTCGCCTCAAACAAACATGGAGAAATTGAGTGCAACACTGACTTGAATGTTGATGAGAAGAAAGATGCTGGCCCAGAAATGGTCAGACTGAAAAAGTGAGTGGGTTTTTTTCTTTGGCAGAAAAGTCAAGGTTGATTAATTATTATAACCATAAGAATTTAATCTTTTCTTAAATTCAGGACTCCATCAAAGCAGAAAAGTCCAAAGGAAGACAAAGACATTGACATTGTTGAGTTGCTTAGAAATGTCGATCCAAAAGAGTATGAGAAATACGCTCGCATGTACGGCATCACAGACTTCCGCGGTCTCCTTCAGGCTATTGAGTTCCTCAAGAAGGAGAAGGGTGAAGAGAGCACACGACCGGTAGATGAATTTTGCTTTCTTTAACTGATTCGAGCTAGAAATCTACAACATATTGCTTTAATCAGTGCCTCTGTTTCCTGAAACAGGACAGCGATGAAGATTTGGCGAAGCTTGTGTCTGATTTGCAGAAGAGAATGGAACATAGTGAAGTATGTTCATTTATTTTGGGAAGCTAAAGGGCTGATGAACTGGATATTGTTAGTTTGTATTGTAAACCTATTTCAATTTTTGCACCAAAAACATTGTTTTGCAGAAAAAGTTTTTTTTTTTTTTTTTTTTTTTTTAAAGGGGTTTCTCGGCATTTATGGGAGTTAGCTTTATCTTCGGAAACAATCTAGTCCAACTCTCTGATTGGCAGTTATTTGTATAGTCATTGGGTCTCTGTTTCAAGGCCACTTGCTAACTCCTTATGAGTACGGTAAACAAACCTTGCAAAATTGTGTATTCACATAGTATTTCAGGCATTTGCGAGAATTAATTCAAACTATAGCATTGATAAATTATATATATAAAATCAGAAAATGTACATTATTTTTGTCTCTGTCCAAAAACAGAGAAAGGGGTTGGAGAATGACACTTTTTTTTGGTTTCTCTGTTCATATCCCCTTTAAAAGTGCATTTTAAATAATTTCCAATCAAATTTTCAAAAATAATTTTTTAATAATTGTTTTGTTTTTGCAGCCTGTAACCGTGGTTCATGACATTTCTGATCAAACAACTCAAGCTAACAAAGAGGCAGTGTTCGAATGTGAGATTAAAATCAACTATCCAGAAATCACACTGTCTTGGTATAAAGATACCCAGAAGCTAGAAAGTGGTGATAAATATGACATCAAGATTGTGGGAGACCGCCAAATATTGAAGATCAAGAACTGTCAGTCCAAGGACCAAGGAAATTACCGTGTCGTTTGTGGACCGCATATATCCAGTGCCAGACTGACTGTGTTGGGTAAGTCCCTTTCACAAACATTGTTCTTTTCCATGCAATAGCATTAATGAACAGTTAGAAACTGAGGCGGATTTACTCTACAGAAGTTGAAGATTATGTGCAGAAACATTCATTTGGGAAGAGGCTGGAATTGAATTTTAGTGGTGATTCTGACAGATTTCATTTGTGTCTAACTTCATTTGGAGGACCACAATTTGTAATCTTATAAAAGAAATACTAACCTCTTTAGTTTTAGATATTTCTTTGGTTTTCTCAAATTGCGGAGACAATCAATCTTCTAATGCTGTCATATTGCTTCTAGCCGATCAAATTCAGTTCACCAAGCGCATTCAGAACATCGTGGTGAATGAGCGGCAGACTGCAACGTTTGAGTGCGAGTTGTCTTTCGACAACGGTGTTGTGACCTGGTATAAAGATTCCTGGGAACTTAAAGAGACTCCTAAATATGCTTTCCGTCATGAAGGACGAAGACACTTTATGATTATCCGCAACGTAACATCTGATGATGAAGGTTTGTGGACCATCCGTTTCCGTGGCTCTCTATAATACAGAGTTTATACGATTTTTGGTTAACATCACTAAACATCTTTTAGGCGTGTACTCTGTGATTGCGCAACTGGAGCCTGTGGGTGAAAATAAAAGTACTGCTGAACTTTATCTGTCAGGAAAAGGTAAAATCAGCCAGAAATTTGTGCGTTTTTGCTATTGTTAAGTCAATAGAAATAAAAAAAATTAACTTGTTTTGCAGAATTTGAAATACGAACACGTTCTTTTGGTAAGTGGTTGTGACAATTCATTTTGAGGATTAACCGTTTTACAACTGTTTTACTGCCATACTAATATTGAGGCAAAAAATACAAATCGGAAAAAAAACTCAATTAAAAACAATCTCAATTTGTCTAGATGTCCCTGATTCATCAGTACACGTGGCAGATGTATCATATGTGATTAGTTTGAAAGGTAAGAGTAAAATTATATTCAGAAGACCACAAAGTCTTGATGTTTCCGTTCACACAATAATATTGCAATTGTTACTTTCTGCTTAAAAAGATGAATCCGCAGAATTTCACTCCGAAGAGAACTTTGAAATAACAGGTAATATTTCAGCAAATAATTCCTTTTTAACCTTACTTTAACAGTCTTAAAATAAATTAAGCTGTAAAAAAAAAATCACAATCGAACTAATATTAGATTAACTCCCTATCATTAATATCTTTTTCAAATCGTCTCAAAAAACTAATGTGAGTATCTCCTTCTATGTCTGTTGTCTCTTTTAATTACGTTTCATTATAACTTCTCAGCCAAGTAGGATTTTTTTTTTTCCAATCCTTTTGGACATTGGGGGGTAAACCATTTCCCCCCGTATTACACTCTTATTAACCAAGAGCATCACTTTCTGCTCATCTTTCTTCTTTCATCTTATGTACTTTTTGACAAACCTACCCATGTGATTTCTTCTGTTTTTATGTGACTAACATTTATCAGATAATCTGTTTTAATCCACAGATATTGTCTGCCTCTCTCAATCTGAATACTTCGAGATATTCTTGAAGTCTAAGTCTGTTGTTGTTTCTCATTAGAATTGAAGCCTGTAGAAGAGGCAGCAACAAAGCGTGTTGTGGAAAGCACAAAGAAAGCGCCATCAAAAGGTATTAGACATAAGCAAAATGCCTTTTGGGGGATTTTGCTTATGATTATGCTGGATTTTCTCTTCATTTAAAGTTCAACCTTGCTGACAGTGTGATTCTTACAGTGTAATACCGAAAATACCTTCGGTTCTTTTCTTATTGTTTTTTGTAACATTCTTCCTTTTAAAATGTTTCTTTTGATGTCCAAAAATGGTAGGATTTTCTTCATGCTTAGCATTGCAACCTTTTAAACAAAATTAATGTCCTTTATGTACCTGAAGTCATGGAGAAACCAGAAGAAAAGCCCAAGGAAGCATTTGTAGCAACCCCAGTTCATGAAAAAGGTATCAATATATTTTTGCTTGCATGCAAATGTTCTTCTGTTTCTTATTATTTGTGTCCTTTAAATTCTGTGAAAATCTCTTTTTTTGTGAGATCAGTTCGTCCACTTATTGTGCAAAGTGCTCTTTAACCTGAAAACGAATGGGTTTTGACTAATTTCATGATATTTTGAAGACTCTGAAGTCAAGAAGACCGATGAAGAAAAAGTGAAGGTGACCAATCAAAAAGAACAACCCAGACTCAAAGGTATTATCTGCAATTTGTGACATGTTTGTAAAGCAAAGAAATGCTACTTGTCCAGTTGGTTAGTGATTGTGATGTGTGTTGTTTTGTTTTGCGTTTAAAAGTCTTCACACTCTTGATGCTTCGTTAATCTTCTGCAATTCATGTCTATTGTGGCTTTATTTCTTTCTTTGAGAATGGGTCACTATGTTGGTGTTACTTGAAGGTTTTGTTTTCAAACCTACACCCTCAGAGCCTAAATCTCAGGTTCAAGCAGAACCAAAGGCGTCAAGCGCTGCAGCAAAGCCTGAAACTAGATCAGAGCAAAAAATTGCACCAAAGCCCCCAGCATCAAAGACAATGGAACCCAAAGGTATACTGTGTGATTTTGTCAAAAGGCATGCTTTTCTTTTATGTTTCTTTTATTTGTATTGTCTTTAACATTGAATTTTTACGTTTTCGTGGTTTAGTTCATAGTACTTTGTTCTTGATATTCTTTAAAGCTCCCGAAGCTCCAAAGAGGCCACAAACTGCACCTCAAACTTCATCTTTTGCTAACAAAGATGAGGCTTTGATTGAAAAGGACATTTCTTGGAAGCAAGGTAAATCTTCAATATTGTCAATCTCTTGCTCACAATCTTAAAATTGTTCTTGTTTGTTGTCTTTGTGAATCTTTTGCACCAAAATGGTGCTCTTTGAATGTGTGCAAAATGCACCTCCTCCATCTTCTGAATGATTCCTTGCTATTTAAATGTTGGAAATATTACATAAATGTAACATACATGCACCCATGTGAAGATGTTGTAGAGAAGAAGGAAATGGAAGCCCCAGAAGTAAAGATAAACAGAAGACCAGAACCTGCAGCTGAGCATCAAAGGAAAGAAGTCGCCGCTGTTCGACAAGACGAAACCATCAAAGATCATTCTCTTCATCTCTATGAGCCATCACACAAAGACACAGCAGAAACATCTCAGAAGAAAGGAAAACTGCACCATCAAGACCATTCAAAAGAAGAATCCGGAAGAAATGAAATATCTTTGGCAGACCAAGCTAGAAAACAAGTTCCACCAAACAGTGAACCAACCATTAAAATCAATGAGCCAAAGGAAAAGGAGGTTCTTCCAGAAAAAGGTATTTTATGCTTTCAAATGTTTCTCTTATGCTTGCCCATTTGTTTGGGCAGACTGTTTAACTCAATGTTTTTTGAGCTTCTTAATGTGTGTTGCTCTTTATATGTGTGTTATTGGCATCACTAAAATAGTGGTTGAAGTAAAGGAAAAACCGTCTGAGAAGAAGCCAAAGGCTAAAGTGGAGAACAAGAGCCCCCCGGCCAAAGGTATGCATGGTCGATCACAGGAAATACATTTGCAAATTAGCACTAGTAACTTATAAGATCTATTTATAATGTGCAGATTTTCTTGTAATGAACATAATCATCCGCAGTGCGTTAAATATGAAAAATAAAAAAAATTAAAATATCTCAAATCACCAAAAAAAAAACTATTTTTTGTTTTTGCGAAAATTCTGTAGATTCTAGCTGGGTAATCAATTGTTAATGCTTGGTGATGTGTTTGCTTGGATGTTTTGTTGAATATTCTTCAGTCACCGCAATATGGTGCACTCTTTAAAAGTCTTTCATCTTGAAGTCTTTACAGCTTCTGAGAAGAAAGGCACTGATTCAACACGGAATACTTACAAGAAGGAGGGATGCCAACCTCCTGAAGAGCAACTTGAAAATCTAGCCATGAATCTTCTCAGTAGAGAATTATCTTCTGCTGATCTAAAGAGAGAACCTTGTTTTCAAGTGATTGACACTTCTATTCCTGAGCTGAAATGGTCAAGTCAAGAAATTACTAAAGAGAAAAGTGAAAAGAAATTGACCATTGAGACATCTCTTGATGCCACAGTGTTTGCAAACGTTGAGATTTCAGCAAAAATGCAAGACAACCTGCCAGAAAACAAGAAACTGACTGAAGATGTCCTACAAAAGAAGGATGCCAGCCCCAAACAAGAGATGACCATTCAGAGCGAAATAAAAGTTGATGATCAGGAATCTGTTCATGAAAACAAGAGAGCACAGGAGGAAACCCTTCTGAGTTTTTCAGTAACAAATGGAAACAAAAATGAAACTAAGGCAAAAGAAGTATATAAAGCACTTGAAAGAGGTAAAAACTAACTGTCTTCATCAAATTCTGTTTGATTTTGCTCTTTTTTTGTCACTTATCTCTTGAGCATCACTCTATTCATGTTATTTCAATTCCTGTATGCACCATCTAGTGCTGTGTTAGTGTCTGTAAATGTTTATAGTCTGTTTGTTTGTCAAAAAATGTAAAACTTATTTTCTTTGACCAGCTCACTCGAAATCTACAAGTTTTTATTCTTGATTCTTATTATTGTTCTAATTAAAGAGCCTACAATCGAAAGGAAACCATCTCTTGAGGCACCAAAGCCTTCACACATTTTGCCTCCTATAAAAGGTATGGAGAGCCACATTTTTGGAAGAGCTCTTTGGTAGTTCTTATCTTTGCATGCACCATTTTCTCATCTAACATCTTTATGCATGTGATTGTCAATGTTTTATTTACAGAACCAATGGTTAAAAGAAAAGAGATTGTTTCTAGTCTTTAGCAGGATTCATACTTATGTGTGTTCATCTTTGAATGTGCTCCCCTTGAGATAAAGTCTTGTGATTTTGTTGCTCTTTTGGTTTGTGATTGTGGTATTGTTTTATTTAAAGAGCCACCTGTTGAAAAGAAATCACCTCCCGAGGCACCAAAACCAGCACCGACTCCAGTCGCACAAAAAGCCTCTCCTGCCAAAGGTAGAGTCTGTGTTGTTGTGTCTGTGGTGTAGTCTTCAACGTAACACTTAAAGTGTCTTAAATCTTTTTGTGATTTCATGTTTGTCGTGTCCTTTTTTAACCTTTTAATTTGAATCTTATATTTAAAAGTATGGGTCTTGGGCGAGAGTGGACATTTACTTGTGTATTATGCCATGGTCTGTCTGAATACTGGATTCTTATTGGCTGGCAGGTGTTGATTTAATTTCATATAATCCCAGAATTTCATTGAAATTAAAATGTATGACTCCATTCCAGAGCAGCCATTAACTTTATCAAGCAGAGAGGGTTAATAATGGGAGAAATTAAGTCACGGGTTTGTATCATTTGGAATCTCATTTATTGTTAATTATTTGTGAAACAGATGCAGATAAGGGCCCTGTGGCAGCTCCTGGACCTTCTCCCAAAGGTATGTGATTGTGACCACTCAGTTCTTTTTTAATGTCAGTTTTAAATATTATTTTATTATAACACTGATGACTTTAGCATCAAATGCACTTTGTGTTTGAATGTCTTATGTAATGGCTGTACTGTCTGTTGTGTGATTTTGTGACATTTATTGCCTCAGAAACAACTAGCACTACACAAGCACTTCTTAAACAACAAAGACGAATATGCACCAAAGAGGGCGAAAACACAGATAAGATAGCTTTGAAGAAAATAACAAGACGATCAGAAGAACAAAGGGAAGAGAGTGAAGTTATAGTTCTTAAAAAAATAAACAAGACTCAACAAGAAGAAACTCCATCTCAAGCAAGTCCACCACTTCGGAAAGTTGAGGTGATTGCAGCTGAAGTCAAGCTGACTAGCAAATTTGAAGCCAGAGAAGAAGCTTGGTCATGTGAAATGGTAACAAAGACAGAGAAAATGTCAAAGTGCGAAGAAAAGCCAATGGACGGGTACAAAGATGTGAAGAAAGAGCTAAGTCCAGAAAGAGAAGATAAACATAAGAGTAAAGACGAAACTGTAAAGGAAGAGGAACCCAAGAGATCACAGACAACCAAGTTAATATCAAATGAGAAAGAAAAGGAGACTGAAATCATCAGGAGAGCCTCTACTAAAGAACAGACCACACCAAATGTGTCTCAAGACGATGAGAAGGCAGCAGTTAAAAAGCCTGGAATTGTCTCCAAGGATGGAGTGAAAAAAGAAGATGTATCTCTGAAACCTGTCGATGGAAAAAGAACTCCATTACCACAGCTAGAAAAACATCAGGTAGCACAGCCGACTAAAAAGAGTCCAAAAGATGATGATAAACCAGTAAAGATTGGCCTCCCAGCAAAGAAAAAGGAGATCTCATTGAAACCTGTAGAAAAGGGAGATTTGAAAAAGACAGAAGACGAGATACCAAAACCTAAATCTACAGAAGCTTCTCCAATGGAACGAAAGCCTAGTGAGAAATCATACGAAACGATTTCCCCTAAAGATTCACTTGCGTCTGTAACTCTAAAGAAGGTCTCAAAGACGCCATCCCTCAAAGAAGAACAAAGAAGTCCAATGAAAATTCCGGTGGTGAAAGAATTATCACCTAGCCTTGTTCAGCTGCAGAGGATTCCAACGCAGCAAGAGGAGGAGGTACACGAAGAAGAGGCTGTCGGTGAAGATGAAGAAACTTGGGGGTGGGAACTTGCTCCTACGCACAGTAACAGATCTGACACTTTTGATGACATCAAGGAAGATGGGGCTGTCGAGACCCCAGGAATGGGTGACAAGAAAGGTGAGATGGTAGCTGCCAAAGCTAACCATTGGCATCTCCTGGCTCTTTTCTTCCCAGTAATGTCACCTCAGCTCATCTTCCATTCTTAACCTTTAACAAACATCTTCATACTTTAAATGTCTATCTTTAATGTCTTTGTCTTCCATTTGTTCCAGTAGTTCCTTTAATGTTGTACTTCATTTCATTCCTTTCATACGAGATTCTTTCCTTCTTTCATTCACGGTTCATCAAAACCTCTTGATTACATGTATGTCGATAGTCCTGTTTGTCATTTACATGTTTGTCACTTTACATTATGTTCATTTTCATGGATTTCATTCATCTTGAAGTGGTTGTTTTATATTTTTTGTATGACTTATTGGCAATTTATATGCATTTGAACCATTTTAAGCATTTCTCATTTGTATAAATACATTTCAAACAGAGGGGAAACCAAAGGAAGAGGCAACTCCAGGCAGAGGCCGAGGACTCAAACGTATGTTCAGATTTGAACCATGTGATTTTAAAATTGTTTGTGAAAATTGGACATTAAACGATTTGCCCTCTCTTTAACTGCAGCAAGACAAACTCCATCTCCTGGTGATGCTGGACGGGGTCGAGGAAAACCCGGTGATGGGGGTGACAAGCCTCCAGGAGATTCACCATTTGGTTTCCAGCTCAAAGCTGTCCCCTTGAAGTTTGTGAAGGAGCTCCAAAATATCGTGTTGCAAGAGGCTGAGTCTATCGGCTCCTCTGCTGTGTTTGACTGCCAGATCTCTCCATCTACTGCGGTCACCACCTGGATGAAGGATGGAAGCAATCTTAGAGAGAGTCCAAAGCACAAATTCACGTCTGACGGCAAAGACCGCAAACTACAAATCATCGATGTGCAGCTTTCAGACACTGGAGAGTACACTTGCGTTGCAAAGCTTGGCAACAAGGAGAAGACCTCAACTGCCAAACTTATTGTTGAAGGTATTTGTAATTATATTTTCTGTGTTAATGTCTTCAATTATCAAGCTATATTGTTAAAGATTGATTTTTTTTTGTTTCCTCCTAGAATTACCTGTAAAATTCACAAAGAATTTGGAAGATGAGACGTCGGTGCTTAAAGGGCAGCCAATGTATTTGACTTGTGAGTTAAGCAAAGACAAAGATGTGATCTGGAAGAAGAATGGAAAGGAATTGAAGGGAAAATCTGGCAAAATTCAGATCAATGTTATTGGGCTACAACGCGCCGTCACAATCCAGGACATGAATGATGATGATGCGGGTGTTTACACTTGCGAGTGTGAAAACATCAAAACTCAAACCAATGTCAAGATTATTGGTGAGTTTGGTTTAATTTTATTTTCATATAGTTTTAGATGAGGATTGTGGTCTGGTCTGTCTCTGTTCTACAAATTTTAGTGTGCTTTCACATGTATATTTGGTTTAATTTGGTGTGGACCAATAGGAACAACTGATACATTGCTGAAATTATCTGCAGATTTAGTCGTCATTCAAACCACACTGATTGCTCTGTCTGCACTCGTTGAAAATACAGCCATGTGACCTCAAACAGGCCAGTCACAGGCCAGATACGCCATCGTACGGGTTTCTTCGACTGCTTTTAGTTTGGTTATAATGAACCTGCACACGAAAGTAGACTATGGAACGACAAAAAAAGACAACAATTTAATTAAGTTTTATGTCAAATCCACATCAGACAGAAACTTGAGCTTGACTGAACGTTGACCTGTAAAAACATATCATATAGCGCAATGCTAGCAACAAGAGTAGAGAGATCTCAATATAAAGCCAATTAAGAACTAATGATCATGATTTATGACATAAATTTTACTATAAAGTATATAAAAGCACACTTTTACAATTATCTAGGTTCTGTTTTGAATTAGCCGGGTTCCGTTCTTCATTTGGTACTCGAGGAAGGATGCAGAACTTCACGTTATCTTGTTCTCCAGGGGTTTTGTTTTAACTTCACGAGAGCCTTGTCTGAGGCCATCTTCCAAGCCAACCATCTCATCTCGAGCCGAATGAGAAAAAGATAAATTGTTCACTTGCGATCACAATTGTTGGATCACAATTTATACTGTTGTCAAGCATATTTCGTTTATTGGTGACAAAATTAACATTAGCTGTCAATAAACACTGAACAAGGTAAACCGTGCAGGGCTGCGGCACTGACTTAGAAAAGTGACTTTTCAATCACGTGATTACAAATCCATCCACCTATCTATTTAACAGAAATCATCAGAGACTGGTTAGTGAAACCTTTGAGGGACCAGCATGTGAAACCCAAGGCCACTGCTACATTCAAGGGCGAACTCTTTAAGGATACCCCCAACTGGAAGTGGTACAAAGGTAATGAAGAAATTCCCAACGAGTCCACAGATAAGACTGAGGTCAAGAAGGAGGGCAAAGAGGTCTCTCTTACGATCAAAAACGCCCAGCCTAATGACATTGCTGAGTATGCTGTGGAGGTTGAAGGCCGCAGATATGCAGCAAAACTCACTCTTGGAGGTATGCACTGTATAAAATGTGAACTGAGCACTTTTGAAAATTGACACAAACTGAAAACTTTTGACATTCATCAGAACGTGAAGCTGAGATCCTGAAGCCACTTGCAAGCGTGGAAGTGGTTGAGAAAAAAGATGCCAACTTTGAAACAGAAATTTCAGAAGAGGATGTGCCGGGAGAATGGAAACTTCGAGGACAAGTACTAACTAGATCACCGGTAAGATCCTGTTCAAAAACTGAAATTACTTTTTGAAGCATTTTTAGTTGCTAATTGATTCCTGTGTTGTAGACATGCGACATCAGATCTCAAGGAACAAAACGATTCCTTACAGTCAAAAATGTTCAGCTTGACCAGTCTGGAGAAGTTTCATACCAAGCTCTTAATGCTGTGACAAGTGCCATGCTCACGGTGAAAGGTAAGAGAACCAATACATAGATTATGGACACAAGAGAATGAAATAAACAAAATGTGTGATTCTATGGACAATGTTCATGCCTACCAGAGCTGGAAATGGAGTTCACGGTCCCACTCAAAGATGTTACCGTGCATGAAAAGAAACAGGCCAAGTTTGAGTGCATCATCAATAAGGATGTACCAAAAGTGATTTGGTTGAAGGGTTCTGATATTATAACGCAAGGAAATAAGTATGAAATCATTGATGATGGACAAAAGCACATTCTCATTATAAATAACTGCAGCTTTGAGGATGAGGCAGAATACTGTATTGAGGTCATGGGAAAATCGTCAAAAGCAAACATGGTAGTCGAGGGTAAGTCTTGGTCAAAATACTTTAACACGCGTGAATATTACTGGGTGTTCTAACAACCAAAATCACAAATGTAAAATATTTTCTAATACGTTCATTATTTTCTAATAAGCACACTAATAAATTCACTCATTTAACAAGTGTAATTTAAGTGTTCATTTACTTCGTCACACATTCAAAATTGTTGCAATGAACAAATGTCTTAGGTATGAGGCTGAACTTCACCTCAACACTAAAGGACCTTACTGTGAAGGAAGGTAAAACGGCAGTGTTTGAGTTTGAGCTTTCTCACGAGAACGTTGCCGTGACCTGGTACAAAAACGAAATAAAAGTACATCCGAGCAGAACCGTGTTTACCAGCGTGGTGGGAATGAAACATACGCTAGAAATTAAAGAAGTATCACTTGATGATACTTGCCAAATAAAAGCAGAGGCTAAAGGAATATCCACAACGGCTAATCTGGTGGTGATAGGTAATTTCTTTTGATTCACATCAACGTTTCTGGCTCCGTTTAATGATCCTACAATCCGAATTTTTAACACCAATCTGTTTTTACAGAGGGCGATGCATACTTTACAGTCAAGCTTCAAGACTACACCGCAGTTGAGAAAGATGAAGTCACATTCGACTGTGAGCTCAGCAGGGACGTTCCTGTGAAGTGGTACCACAATGAAGTTGAGATTAAAGCTTCCAAGATGGTTGCCATGAAAGTCGAGGGCAAACGAAGAATCCTAAGTTTGAAGAAAGTCGAGAACAAAGATAAAGGATTGTTTGTTTGCAACTGTGGAACAGACAAGACTTCGGCTAACCTGAACATTGAAGGTAAATAAAGTTTCTGTCATAGAATTTTAAAAAGTTACACCATTTAATTGGTGCTGATGTAAGCAATATGTTTTTTTTTTCAGCTCGTGACATTAAAGTGGTTCGACCTATGTATGGCATTGAGCTTTTTGATGGAGAGACAGCTCGTTTCGAGGTGGAAATCTCTGAAGATGATGTTCATGGCCAGTGGAAACTCAAGGGCGAAGTCTTAACGTCTTCACCCGTAAGCACAGTTATATCTAGAGCTGTTTTTTTTTTTTTTTATAATTGAAACAAATTGTTAGGATGCCTCTTTTACAGTAGTTTTTAAGACATGTTTTTGAAATCATTAAGCCAGTGTTTCACCTAATGTCACCTTTTAGTGTCAATTAGTACAAAAAAATGTCAATTGCCCATTATATCAAACATTTGTATTCAGTTATTAATTGTAAATGTAAGTTACACTTGCATTTAAATCATGTTTTTAGTTCACTATATTTGAATCACTGATTGCATCTTCCTGGTGTCACGGGGTGCACTGATACATAGAAACACATATACAATATGTTCCAAGAAAAAGTGGTGGTAATGGGAGTTGTTTCCTTACAACTTTACATAATAAATGAAGCTCAAACTAGAAATGGGATTAAATGAACATCAATCAATTAATACAGTCTAACATATTAAGTCTTTTAACCCTGATATGCCTTAACAGGATGTTGAGATTATTGAGGATGGAGCAAAGCACACGTTAACACTCTACAATTGCAAAGTAGCTCAGTCTGGCGAGGTGACCTTCCAGGGAGCCAATGCTAAGTGCTCTGCAAATCTCAAAGTAAAAGGTAAGAAAAAAGCACACAGGAAGAGATGACTAAAGTTTGCACACAAACTTTTATGTTGACTTGTAAAATGTGCTCAGTGTTACTAGGAGTGATACGAATGTTACCCATTTCATCAATGATCATCCTGAGCTCAGCAATAGATTTTTTTGTAATTGGTTGCTGGGGTAAACAAATGGTTGCTATGGAGAAATCAATGATCTCATTAAAAGGTTCCCTTCTCACTATGAACGATATTTACCAGGTGCTATGTTCCTAGTATTTTCTGAAGCTGAGATATAGATCTGCTGGTTTGATTACTAGGGTAAAAACTTTAGTTGCTATAGAGGGGTCGGTGACATAATATAATGTTCCCCGTGTCAATATGAGTAACAAAAACTAACCATATCTCCATCATGTACAAAAGCCGAGGTAAATGTCAGAAATTGTGGTTTCTAGGGTTTGTTTGCTAGAGAACTGTCAGTGATGTGATAACTAGTTGTTACTATGATTAACATAAAATATTTCTTGAAGCTATTCTCAATGCCTTTTCACATTTATTTTCAATGACCATTATGTCAGTGGCACATATTTTTAACCGGTTCTAAAGTCATTTCTAGAATACTTTTTCTCAGTGGCTGGTATGTTCTTGGGCAGGCTGATAACCTCCACAGTTGCAGTTTTAAAAAGATTGACCCGATATTAAGATAAAGGGAAACAAACTACCCAGAATTCTCAGCAATTTTCCAGAATTCCTTTAATAGTACTAGTCTGAAAAGATATATAAACCCACCTCAGGCCACGGTGGATGTCTTTAGTTTAGTGGCTGTAGCTCGATACATCTGAAATTTTTGTTCAATCTCATCTTTCTGTGTTCTTATTTCACAGAGTTGCCCATTACTTTTGTCTTGCCTTTGAATGACGTACAAGTCTATGAGAAAGACGACGCAAGATTTGAGATTGAACTGTCCAGACAAGCCAAAACAGTTCGTTGGTTGAAGGGCTCTCAGGAGTTGAAAGCTGATGATAAGTTTGAAATCATCGCAGAAGCCAAACGACATGTTTTAGTGGTGAAATCTGCCGCTTATGAGGATGAAGCAAAGTACATGTTTGAAGCTGAGGACAAGAGAACATCTGGCAAACTTATTATTCAGGGTAACTAAAAGATTTTGTCGCTCATTGTTACTTATATTTATGTATATATACACAATATACTCCAAAAACAGTCTAATCTGCATCATTGTTCTACTCAGGCATCCGTCTCGAGTTTGTACGACCCATTAAAGAGGTCACCGTTAAGGAGCGTGAAACGGCTGAATTCAGGATTGAACTTTCTCACGAGAAAGTTCAAGTCACCTGGTACAAGAATGATGTGCGTCTGCACCCAAGCAAAGTAGTCCACATGTCTGAGGATGGCAAGACTCACACCCTGTCCTTCAAAGAGGTGTCCATTGATGACACGTCTCTTATTAAAGTCGAGGCCCTCGGAAAAAGCTCTGAGGCGATGCTCACTGTACTTGGTAGGTGTTCAAATTTTAGAAACCATTTTTCCAAAGGAATGAATTAGTTCAACATCCTCTTGCATTCAACAGAGGGAGAACCTTACTTCACCACCAAGCTCCAGGACTACACTGCTGTGGAGAAGGATGAGGTTGTGCTGATGTGTGAAGTCAGCAAATCCTCCGCTCAGGTGAAATGGTTCAAAGATGGAAGTGAAATCACTCCCTCCAAGAATGTCCTCATCAAGGCTGATGGAAAGAAACGTGTGCTGACAGTGAAGAAAGCAGAAAAGGGAAATATTGGCGAGTATGTGTGCGACTGTGGCTCGGACAAAACAGCAGCCAGGCTCAATATTGAAGGTGTGTATTGTTTTTAAATTCCACATACGAAACGAAAGCCTTGTGTTTTAGCAATATTTACAATCTTTTTTTTCTGCAGAGCGTGATATTAAGATCACTCGCCCACTGTACAGTGTGGAGGTCACAGAGACAGAGTCTGCTCGCTTTGAGACTGAAATCTCTGAGGAAGATGTTCATGGTCATTGGAAACTCAAAGGAGAGGCCCTTCACCAGTCGGCGGTAATTTATACCAGATTCTTTTTCTGTGATCTAATTTGGTTTTACCAATTAAAATGTGACTGATTTGGAAGTGCATTGGCTAAACCCAGCTCATCCAATAAAGAAATAAATAAAATATTTTAACTTTTGGTTGATTCTCCTTTTTTTTCTAGGACTGTGAAATTAAGGAGGAAGGCACCAAACACATTCTTATCCTTTACAATGTCCAAAAAGACATGGCTGGTGCAGTGGACTTCAGTGCTGCTAATGCTAAATCAAGTGCCCAGCTTAGAGTGAAAGGTGAGAAATATAATAAAAGATGAACATTTGGAGGACGTTATTTGCTTTTACCATGTATTTTTGTTTTACTTGTGATGGTTGTTCAGAATACCTTGTTTGAATGAGTAAGAGATAATTAGTCCAGGAGCCAATCAGCAGTCAAAACAGTTTTAGCAACCCCTTTCCTTATCAGGACAGGATAGGGGAGAGTGGCAGAGCTGAAGCATGCCTCCTAGTTTATCTGAGCACAGGAATTTGAACACAATCAGAATTCAGGGCACATGTATAGAGCACAATGGCGTTGTGTAGTCGTCAGACTGTCAGTTAGTTTTAGTATTAATCATGGCTATTTGTTCTTCCGAAGCACGCACCATTGGACTACTACGACCTCTTCGGGATGTTAACGTCACTGCTGGAGAGACAGCCACCTTTGACTGTGAGCTCTCCTACGAAGATATTCCTGTTGAATGGTTCGTTGGCTCAACAAAAATGGAGCCAAGTGACCGGGTACGAATCCTTTCATTATATTTCAAACACTTTTACATTTTTTAACGAAAGTATCCCAAATTTATAATTTAGGGAAAAAAGTTGCCATGAAAAAAGACTTTACAAAGTATTTCCATGTAGTTATTGTTTTAAGATAAGATATAATAAAATAATAATGAAATGAATATTTCCATTAAGTAAGGAATTTAAGTTGTACTTGTTCATGCTTTAATGATAAGACTGAGGCATTTTGCCCCGCAAGCGCCTGCAAGGTTATTTTTAACACCCTCCTCAAAGTGCTGTTGCAGTCGTGGTTGTGATTATTTATCGTTGACATTCAAATAATGTAATTACAAATTTAATGTCACATTCTCATTGGCTAAATCTTTGCATTGTAAAATGCACAATAAAACTTAATACAACTGAAACTAAATGTCTAAAGTTTGAACACAAATGTCTCCATGGTTAAAATAAACCAATTCCCGTCTCTATCATTTCCACAACTTGAGATACAGATTTACCAGATTGATCGATATGGTACACTGTCTGGTTGCTATGGTGGGATCAGTAACATCATATAAAGCTCCCTGTGTCACAAGGCGTGACATAAATCAATGTCCATGTCTCTATGATTTTCCTAAGCTGAGATAAAGATTTGCCAAATTGGTTGCTAGGGAGCTATCAGTGAGTATCTCAGTTTGAGTTACAGTTTGATAAAATTTGACCATGCTAAGTCGATGGAAGCGTTCTCAGCAACTTCTTAAATTGAATTTAGTGGTACCAGTCTGAAAAGTATAGCAACATGTCACCCCGTTTGGATGTCTTGGCAAAATTTTGTGGATGTAGCTCGAATGGTTTAGGAGGAGATGCGTTTAAATTTTTTTGTCAGTACCAAAAGACAAATAACTTTAACATAATCTGACAAATCTCAATAAAAACTGATAAAACTAAATAAAACAACATGTGTGCAGGTTGTCACCAGAGCTGAAGGAAGACTGCATTCGTTGACACTGAGAGACGTCAAGATGACAGAAGCCGGGGAAGTGAAACTCACTGCAAAAGATTTTGTGACCCAAGCCAAACTTACCGTGAACGGTGCGTATTTGTTGATTGATAGACTTCGGTTTAAAATAATATATCTATAAAGGCTCAGATTATTTCCTGTGAGCACTTATTTCATAGCTAGGGGGTAATTAATTAAATCATATTGCGCATCACAGAGCCGCCAGTTGAGTTCTCGAAGCCCCTGGAGGACCAAACCGTTGAGGAGGAAGCCACTGCAGTTCTGGAGTGTGAACTCACCAGAGAGAAGGCTGACGTGAAGTGGTTCAGAGATGGACAGGAAATTCGTAAGACCAAGAAGCACGAGATGGTGGCCGAGGGACGCATTAGGAGGCTGATCATTAAAGAATGTACCCTTGATGATTCCAAGACATACACTTGTGATGCCAAGGAGTTCAAGACGTCTGCTTTCTTAAATGTTGAACGTAAGTTTTAAGAGGAAGAATCAGGTCTACATTTTACAATGCCTTTGCGTAATCAAAACATATCTTTTTCTAGCTCCATTTGTCGAATTCACTAAGCCTCTTCGTGATGTTGAGGTTAAAGAGAAGGAATCCGCTAAGTTTGAATGCGAAGTGTCTCGCGAAAGTGCCAAGGTATTTTTCAATAGATCTGTTGTTATAGTCCGAATGTGCCATGCTTTTGACTGGTAAATGTTCGTTTTTATCAGTTTGATGAGTGCTATTTTTTTTTTCCAGGTTCGCTGGTTTAAAGATGGCTCTGAGATCAGGAAAGGCAAGAAGTATGAGATTATCGCCAAGGGATTACAGCGCATTCTCATCGTCAGCAAGGCAGTGTTTGACGATGAGGCAGAATATGAATGTGACGCAAGGACGTCCAAATCATCTGGAATGCTCACTGTTGTTGGCAAGTTTTGCTTTTATCTATCTTTTCCTTCAATACAGGGAATACAAGCTTATTAACAACAATTCCTTGTCTCACACAGAGGAGGAGGCTAGATTCACCAAGAACCTGTCCAATATTGAAGGCACAGAAACTGATAGCATTAAGATGATTTGTGAGGTCTCCAAACCCAGTGCGGAAGTCACATGGTACAAGGGTGACCAGGAGATTCCTGAGGGCGGTCGATATGAACATGTTGCAGATGGAAGAAAGAGAATTCTTATCATACAAGATCTTCGTATGGACGATGCTGGAGAGTACCACTGCACGCTGCCTGCCTCAAAAACCACAGCGACTCTTAAGATCAGTGGTATGTTGAGAAACGATTACTATTTCAGATTCTGCAAAAATTGCAGTGATTTATTTGGGTATGGTTTTATCATGGGATACAATATTTAGAATTGAAATAATGATTCTAGCACCCCGTTGTTTTTAACTATACAACTTTTAACTATTATGTGCTTGCATTATTAGTATATAATAATTGAAAAAACAAACTACAGATTTAGTTAACTCTAAAACAAACTAAATTGTAAATGCATGTAATTTGAGTTGATTATCTGATCTTGAGCATCTAAATGAGACCTAAACTTACCTCTATTTCCTAAGATTGTTGTCTCAAAGATGAGCAAACAATGGAGTACAGGCATTCCTCACTCAGCTCTTGTTTACTTCCGTATTTGCCTGTACTCAGCATTATATGAAACATAACGTATAGTCAATGGGCATTTTAGAAAGCCATATTTGGGTCTAGAAGTGGTCTGCTTATTTTGAAGTCTATAGTAACATTAAATACTATATTCTATATGTACTCCACCATTGTTTTATCTATTTTGAAAGTTTGAAATGCAAATTTTCGTGTTTCAATAATTCTGTTTTGAAATAAAAACCCTGTTAGTTTGAACAAACAAGGTACAATTATCAACACATATCCTCAATGATCCAGATCTCTGTACTCCACAGAGCTTGCAACCGCTCAATCCTGCGAGTTTTCCTTATCACATGAACACTGTAAACCAAGCTTTGAAGTCATTGCTTAAATCCGCTTCAATTTTCTTCATCAAATATATATTTGAGTTGCTGATATTAACCTTCTGAACAACACTGAAATCTCTTAAAGGAAAAGTGCACCTTGCGCCTTGTCCCGATTGAAATGGCAATTATCTATGTACTATATAAATGTAATATAATAATGTGAATGTGCTTTTAAAATTGGTGTTAATTTGTTTTTGTAACGTATTTTGGGAGGATTTATTACGTTTCACCATCAAAATAATCAATCATCCTAATTGGTGTACGCCTATATAAGCACAACCAACCCATTTATCTACTGACTTGGCCCAAGCTATCCCTCCTACCACCCCGACAGCTCATTGGAGGCTTTAGTCAGGTATCGTTATCTGTTGCCAGACAGCTTGACATTTGTACCTGCCACATGCCCTCGATACTATGCAAATCCAGATAAAGATAAATTCACACTGCATGGATTTTCTTTGATTAGTCTTCATTTATTGTTTCAGAACTGGCTGCTGAGTTCATCGCCAGGCCCCAAAACCAAGAAACTGTTGAGGGTGAAAAAGCAGAGTTTGTTTGCTCTGTGTCCAAGGAAAATTATGAAGTCAAATGGTTCAAGGGAGAAAAAGAACTTTCCAATGATGAGAAGTATGAAATAATCATTGATGGCAAGAGGAGGGCGCTTATTGTTAAGAACTGTGAGCTGAAAGATGAAGGGGCTTTCACTGCCCACATTGGCTCCGTGAAGGCATCTGCATCCTTGATGGTCATTGGTAGGTTATTATGACTTTATTACTTTGCACATATTCCAAAACAACCCACAGTTTTGATGTTGATGCCATTTTTTTTCCACTAGAAAAACTCAGGATAATCACTCCCATCAAGGATTCCCAAGTCAAGGAAGGACAAGAGATTGTTCTTAACTGCGAGGTAAACTCAGAAGGAGCTAAAGCCAAGTGGCTGAAGAACAACGAGACAATGTTTGAGAGCAGCAAGTTTGTCATGGCTCAGCGAGACGGTGTGTTCTCCCTGAGAATCAAAGCTGCAGAAAAAGCAGATGAAGCCACTTACACCGTTACTCTGACAAACCAGCGTGGAGAACAAGCCAAATGTTCAGCTAAAATCAGCGTGCAGGGTATCTTGTTATTTTATTGGCTTGTTACACTCTAAAGTTTGTTGCTCAAACTTACAAGGATCTTTGTTTCTTCCACAGAGGAAGCCCTCAGGATCATCGAGCCACTAGAGGACTGTGAAATAGAGGAAAAGAAGACCATCACTTTCAGTTGCAAAGTGAACAGACCAAATGTGACAGTCCAGTGGATGAAAGCTGGTCAAGAGATCACTTTCAGCAAACGTATTCTGTATCGCGTGGACAAGGACAAGCACACTTTGACCATTAAGGACTGCACCCTCGCAGATGAAGGTGAATACACGGCAACAGCTGGCTCGGATAAGTCCTCAGCCGAACTCCTCATCAGTGAGGCACCTACTGACTTTGCTGCACAGCTCAGAGATCAGACCATCACTGAGTTTGAGGATGCCGAGTTCACTTGCAAGATCTCTAAGGAAAAAGCCCAAGTCAAATGGTACAGGAACGGGCGTGAAATCAGAGAAGGACCACGGTGAGCTTTGTATTCAAAGAATTTAGAGTTCATTGCTGATCTTTTGCTAATGGTCAATCTTTTTCAGATACCATATGGCAAAAGATGGAAAAGAATGCAAGCTCACAATCAAAGAGTGCCGACCAGATGACGAATGTGAATATGCCTGTGGAGTGGAAGACAAAAGGTCGAGGGCACGTCTCTTTGTTGAAGGTATTTTTTTGAAATCTGCAGCTGGCATCAGCGATTGTTTATCCAAAGGGAGGTAATTTTCTCAAGTTGTTTGTTCCCATTTCTTTTTCAGAGGTTCCAGTTGAAATTGTCCGACCACCTACAGATGTATTCGATCCACCGGGATCAGATATTGTGTTTGAAGTGGAACTAAATAAAGACCGGGTTGAGGTGAAATGGATGAGGAACAACATGATCATCGTCCAAGGAGACAAGTACCAGATGATCAGTGAGGGAAAAGTTCACAGGCTTCAGGTCTGTGAGATCAGACCCCGTGATCAGGGAGAATACAGAATAGTTGCTAAGGAGAAAGACGCCAGGGCCAAGCTTGAACTTGCAGGTTGGAAAGATTTTTTTTATTTTTTTGTACGTTTTTTCTTGTGAAAGAAAGTATTCATGTTCTGTTGCTTTCCTTGCAGCTGTTCCAAAGATCAAGACAACAGATCAAAACCTTGTTACAGATGCAGGAAAGCCTTTCGTCATGACTGTCCCCTATGATGCTTATCCGCGTGCTGAGGCAGAATGGTTTTATAACGATATCAGCCTTCCCGCTCAGAACATAGACACGTCAAACGAACGGACTGAGTACAGGCTGAAAGAACCCAAGAAGTCTGACCAGGGACGTTACAAGATAGTCATCAAGAACAAACATGGAACAGGGGAGGCTTTCATCAATTTGGATGTCATTGGTGAGTAGGAAATCCAATTGGATTATGGGAAAGCCTTTCTGGATGACTAATGGAAGCTGTGTTGTAGATGTTCCGGGACCTGTGAAGAACCTGCAGGTTGTCGACACTGCTGACGGGGAGGTCAGCCTTGCTTGGGAGGAACCAGAAAGTGATGGAGGAAGCAAGATTTTGGCCTATGTTGTTGAAAGACGGGATATCAAGCGCAAGACCTGGACTGTAGCCACAGATCGTGCTGACATTCCTGAGTACTGTGTCGGTGGATTGCAGAAGGAAAACATGTATTTCTTCCGTGTATGTGCTCGCAATAGAGTTGGAAATGGAGAGTCTGTTACCACAGATGAGGCGGTTCAAGCCAAGAACAAATTCGGTGAGATAATCATAACATGTTACCTTGGTTATAAATATCCGTTCTTCCCAAAAATGTACACAGACCAGTCAACTTAGGAAAATCACTGACTTGTCAATTGGAATAGGATTATCATTACCTTTGGCC
This sequence comes from Danionella cerebrum, assembly GCA_007224835.1. Lineage (NCBI taxonomy): Eukaryota > Metazoa > Chordata > Actinopteri > Cypriniformes > Danionidae > Danionella > Danionella cerebrum. The sequence goes on from SRMA01025643.1 coordinate 351,530, forward strand.
TACAAGATTTTGGCAAAATGTACCTGGTTAGGTCACAGAGGACATTGGTAATTAATATAAATCAACCAGTGTCCCTAGATAAAACTAATCAGTGCATACAGATCTTAAGAAATTGTGTTTCTTTTGCGAGATAAAATTTGTGATCTTATATTCATTCTTTTGCTGTTAACAGAAGTCCCAGATGCACCTCAGAAGGTGATGGTTGGAGTCGTCAATAGATTTGGTGCCACGGTATCTTGGGAACCACCACTGTTTAATGGAGGATCTGAGATCACCTCATACATCATTGAACTCCGTGACCGTACTGCTGTGAAGTGGGAGTCAGCTATGGTCGTCAAAGCTGAGGACCGAACAGCTACCCTAAGTGACGTTGTTGAAAACAAAGAGTATATCTTCAGGGTAAGAGCTGAGAACAAAGCTGGAATCGGCCAGCCAAGTTCTGCCACTGACCCAGTCAAGATCATGGATCCCATTGGTGAGTTCACATATTCACATAACTATTTATTCATCTTTTTGTTTCAAATGTTAACCTTGAATTGCAGAGAGACCAAGTCCACCTCTGAACTTCAACTACACGAATCAGACCAGAGACTCGGTTCAGCTGTCATGGGAAACCCCTATGAGCAACGGAGGCAGCATGATTACAGGTTACATCATTGAGAAATGTGAAGATGGCACTGAGAAGTGGCTGAGATGCAATGCTAGGCTTTGTCCTGACCTTTATTATAGGGTACGTCAGTTTCTGTTTTGTTTCCTAATTGTACTAAATGAAAATTGGTCAATGTATTGTGTTTTCATTTTGTCTTCATGGGATCTAAGGTTTCTGGGCTGAAGTTCGGTCAGAAGTATCACTACAGAGTTTGTGCAGAAAATGCAGCTGGTGTGTCTAATCCAGCCGATGCAATAGGCCCTCTTCTAGCCGATGATCCTCATGGTAAGACATTTAACATATTCTCTAATGACCGAGAAAAAAAGTCTTTTTTTAAATACTATTTCTGTTTTTTCAACTTAGTGGGTCCTACTATGGATCTCAGTGGTTTCAAAAATGGCCTGGAGGTCATTGTCCCCAATGCACTCATCATTAGAGTTCCAATTACTGGATACCCTACACCTAAACCTAAATGGACATTTGCTGAAAAAGAGCTTACAGCTGGTGACCGGGTTTCCATGGTTACAAAGCCTACATACACCGAACTGGTTGTAGCTCCAAGTGTTCGTCCAGACAAAGGAACGTATACCCTGCAGCTAGAGAATGATGTGACAACTGTATCCGGGGAGATTGAAGTCAATGTTATTGGTATGCAAATTACTCATTTGCTTAATGATTCTCATTTAACAATAACTTCCTCTAAATTACCATGTTTTTCTTCAGCATGTCCAAGTGCTCCAAAAGATTTCAAAGTTGCAGAAGTGACCAGACATCATGTTCATCTGATGTGGGAAGCACCAGACCATGATGGAGGCAGTCCGGTCAGTGGGTACAATGTGGAGAAAAGAGAGGTTTCCCGAAAGACTTGGGTCAAGGTGAGCTGTTTTAACCAATTATGACCGGCAAATTGATTATCTGTTAGTGATGCAGTTCCATAGCTGGCTACTCCCAATTTGAACCTTTTATCAGGACACTGTTTATAATGAAACTACAACATCTACTCTACAGGTAATATCTGGTGTTCAAGACCTCGAGTACACTGTTACAGACGTCATTGAGGGCAAGGAATATCTGTTCAGTGTAATTGCTTGCAACAAATGTGGACCAGGAGAACCTGCTTACATTGATGAGCCTGTGAATGTGTCCTCCCCTGCCAGTAAGTCAGAAAATCTTGGACTAAATATTGCTTACTTGATATTATGTGATACTGACTTTTTTTTTTTAAATACAGCTGTGCCAGATCCCCCTGAAAACCTGAAATGGAGAGACAAATCTGCAAAGAGCATCTTCTTGCTCTGGGAACCTCCTAGATATGATGGTGGTGCTGGAGTTAAGGGTTACATTGTCGATAAATGCCAGCGTGGCACTGACAAATGGGAGGCCTGTGGAGATCCCATGCCTGAACTTAAGTGAGTGCAGATTGCAATTTTTGAGATACCCTTGTGTTTTCTTTTACTACTTCTGTAATTTGTTCCTTTAATACAAATATCCCAGGTTCCAAGTCACTGGACTCATTGAAGGTCAGTGGTATGCCTATCGTGTAAGAGCAGTGAACAGACTTGGAGCCAGCCGACCCAGCAAGGCTACAGATGAGATTCTTGCTGTAGATCCTAAAGGTTGGTGATCAAGACACTACTAGTGTGTTCAGAAGTGGCGGTAATTATACCTTGACATGTTTGTTGCAATTCAGAGCCACCAGAGATCCAACTGGATGCGAAGCTACTAGCTGGTTTGACCGCTAGGGCTGGCACCAAAATTGACCTGCCTGCTGATGTGCTTGGAAAGCCTGAACCAAGAGTGAAATGGACAAAAGCTGACCTTGTGTTGAGACCAGAGGACAGGATTACCATCGACACAAAACCTGGACATTCCACACTTTCTATCGCAAAGACTACAAGATCGGACACAGCCACCTATATCATTGAGGCTGTGAACTCGTGTGGGCGTGCTACTGCGACCGTCGATGTCAACATTCTTGGTATGGTATTATTCTATAGCCTTTGAGCTCTTTCATTCTGGGTTATTTGTGGGTTTTCCTTCTGTATTTTTCCTAGTTTAATTGAAAAGCTTCCCATAATCAAATAATTTTACAGAAGCAAATTTTGACTAAATGTAATTTTTTGCTGAAATTAACATATTATTTTATTATTAAGTTTGACTGTATATTCATTAGAAAACACTGAAAAAGATTTTGACGATGCAAAAGTCACAATACGTATCGTGTATCGAGTTACTAGAAGATATCACCTGGGAACTTCCCCATATGAAAAAGGTGTAAAACTGTATGAGAAAAAAGAAAAACATTATGTAACTGTGCATGAAAAAGAGCTCCCAGATAAAAAAAAAGACTTGAGTCACAAACGTCATCACTGCCCCCTAGAGGCTGAATGATATTACACACTCTAATATAAAACAAACTAAACCCTGGTTTTCTGCGGGTAAAGAAAATGAATGAAACCCACTATTTTGCTTGCAGAATTCAAAAGCTCAATATAATCTAAAATTAATATTTTGTGACATCTGTAATTATTTTATTCTTGTGACTTATTTTGTTGAAAAACAGACAAACCTGGACCTCCAGCTGCTTTTGATATCTCTGACATTACAAATGAATCATGCTGTCTGGCCTGGAATGCCCCTAGAGATGATGGTGGCTCCCCAGTGACCAACTACATTGTAGAAATGAGACCTACAGACAAAGAGGAATGGCAGAAACTGTCTGCAACAATCAAACAAACTGCTTTCAAAGCCTCCAAACTGGTGGCGTTGAAAGAATACATCTTCAGAGTGTCTGCTGAGAATCAGTATGGCATTGGAACTCCTGCCGAACATGTGCCTATTATTGCCAAGTATTCATTTGGTGAGCATTTCTTCACATATTTGTAATAAAGCTTTATTGAGATAGTGATACTATGCCTGTCATGCAGATCCTCCTGGTGCACCAACCCGGGTTCAGCCTTCTGACATCACCAAAGATGCTGTTACTCTCACATGGTATGAGCCTGATGAAGATGGTGGAAGTCCCATCACTGGATACTGGGTTGAGAGGTTTGATCCTGAAACTGATAAGTGGATTAAGTGCAACAAGCTCCCAATCAAGGACACGTCATTCAGGTAGAGTAGTTGTTTCTCAATCTTAATTTTTCATTGTGAAAGAAAAATGGAAAACATTGTCTCAAAATAATATCACTTTTTTTAGAGTGAAAGGTTTGCCAACAAAGAAGAAGTATAGATTCAGAGTTTTGGCTGAGAATCTTGCAGGACCAGGGAAGCCAAGTGTCGAAACCGACCAAATTTTGATCAAAGATCCGATTGGTAAGTTAATAATCAAAACCGATATGCGCTTCTACAATTGTATACACAATCATGATTCTCAAACGTTGTTTTAGATCCTCCCTGGGCACCCGGAAAGCCATTCATCAAAGACATTGCAAAGACTTCAGCAGACCTGCAGTGGACCAGGCCTGAGCACGATGGTGGAGCTAAGATTGAGTCCTACATAATTGAACTTCAAAAGACCGGAACCGAGGAATGGGTCCGTGTTGCAGAAGATGTTCTGATCACTGAGCATTTACTAAAGGGTCTGATGGAGAAGCAGGAGTATTCCTTCAGAGTTAAGGCCGTCAACGTAGCTGGAGAGAGTGAACCTAGTGACCCAAGTGACCCTGTTGTCTGCAAAGAGAGACTCTGTAAGATTCCTAATCACTTTTTATTTAAAAACAAATGGGTTTGATGGTTTAGGTGTCTAGTAGAATATTAGTGTTTAATAGAAGAAATCTGGAGAAAATACACTCTATTCAAGAGAAAACTTTATTTATTTATATATGAAATGTAAACAACGCATACGCCAACTTGGTGCCAATTTAATGTTGGCATATTGATCAGGAAGTAAGTCTGTTTAGATGTGATCCACTGAAATGGACAACGAAACTAAGCTAAAATATAATTTAAAATTAGTTTTATCATTTAACATTACTTCTAAATAAATGTTGATGTTTCCAGCATGTTTTTTAACCAACAACTAATCCTGAAACACTAATCCTAATTTGACATCATCATTCCAACAGATCCTCCAAGTGCTCCACGTTGGCTTGAGGTGGTTAATATTTCCAAAATCAATTGTGATCTTAAGTGGATGGAGCCAGATAGTGATGGTGGCTCTCCAATCACCAACTACGTGGTTGAGAAGAGGGATGTGAGACGTAGAACCTGGCAGACTGTGGACACTACTGTGAAAGATACCAAATACACGGTCACTCCATTGAGTGAAGGCTCTTTGTATGTGTTCCGCGTGGCTGCAGAGAATGCTGCAGGTGTCAGTGAGTTCTGTGAACTTGAGGACAGTGTTTTGGCCAAGGACACATTCAGTAAGTGGAAAATAGTGCTCATAATCCATATGCTATAATCTATGTACATAACCCTGTGTCCCATTGTCCTCTCTAGCCACTCCTGGACCGCCCTATGCTTTGACTATCATTGAAGTGTCCAAGAGACATGTTGACCTGAAATGGGAACCCCCAAACAGTGATGGTGGAAGACCCATTACTAAGTATGTTTTCTAAAAGTGTCATTGTTTTGTGATGTGGTCTATGTAAATGTCTCATGCAACATCCTTTTCATAGATATGTTATTGAGAAGAAAGAGAAGGTAGGCACTCGGTGGGTAAAGTCTGGAAAGACGTCTGGCGCAGAGTGCAAATACAGAGTTACAGATGTTGACGAAGGCACTGAGGTGCAGTTCCAAGTCCGAGCGGAGAATGAAGCCGGAGTTGGCCACCCAAGTGAACCTACCATTATAGTGACCATTGAAGACCCCATAAGTATGTTAAAGTAATGAAAATTGCATGATATGCACACAATCCACCAGTGTTATTTAAGGGTATGGTATAATCCTTTGTTTAGGTCCGCCTTCTCCACCACTTGAAGTCAAGATTGTTGACGCCAGCAGGGAGCACATCAACATTACATGGAAAGTTCCAGAAAAGAATGGAGGAAGTCCAATCACAGGCTATCATGTTGAGCTGTCTGAAGCTGAAACCGATAAGTGGATGAGGATTAACGCACGTCCAGTTAAGGAGCTTTGCTTTAAGGCTGAAGAAGGCATCATTCCTGAGAAAAAATATGTTTTGAGAGTGCGTGCCATCAATGCTATTGGTGTCAGTGATCCCTCTGAAGTTTCAGATCCCGTCTTTGCCAAAGACCCTGATTGTAAGTTGTGTGCATTGAAATGAAAAATTGCATAAAACACATTCATAACAGTTAGTCCTCTGATATTCAAATTTATTTTTCAATTACTTTAAGGTGCACCAACCATTGATGTCGAAACCCTGGACGTTGTAGTTGTTGAGGGAGAGAAGATGCATATTAAAATTCCATACAGAGCAATACCAAAACCATCAATGATCTGGAAGAAGGGTGATACGGAATTGAAGACTGAAGACAGGCTAACACTGACCTGTGAACTTAACCGTGTGCACTTTGAGCTTCTCAAGTGTAAGCATGAAGATGCTGGAGTTTACACCGTTACCCTGGAGAACAGCCTGGGTTCAGTGACTGGCACAGTCAACGTTAAAGTGATTGGTAAGATACTGTTTGAATGTTTTTGTTTTTTTTCAAAATGGTTCTTAGTTGCTCATAACTCCTTTTGCCTAACCAGGTCTACCCGGACAATGTAAGGACATCTCTCCAAGTGAGCTCACTAAGAACTCTTGCAAGATCTCTTGGGAACCCCCAGAGAGTGATGGTGGTAGCCCAATCTTGCACTATGTTCTGGAGCGCAGAGAAGCGCAGAAGAAGACTTTTTTGCCTGTGATGACTGGAGATAATATTTTAAACTTTGTGGTGAAAGATCTAATGCTCAATGGTGAATACTACTTCAGAGTGAAGGCTGTTAACAAGATTGGCAGTGGAGAGTTTCTTGAACTGCGAAACCCGGTCATCATTGAGGAACAAAAACGTAAGTATGCTGCCTATTTCTAACAATGCTTTTTTCTGATAGTAGAAAAGACATTTATTTGAGCATCTGCAATCGTACAGAACATCCAGACCCACCAGTTGAAGTAGAAGGACACAATCCTACCTCAAATTCCATCACTGTTACTTGGGTGGCACCAGCGTATGATGGTGGATGCCCTATCACAGGGTACATTCTTGAGAAGATTGAAAAAGATGGTGATAGATTTGAAAGATGTGTTCCAAATCTGGTGCCTGGATTTTCTTACACCGTCACTGGATTGACGGAAGGAAAAGAATACCAATTCCGTGTCCGTGCAGAGAATATTGCTGGAGCAAGTGACCCATCTCGCAGTACGCCACTGATTAAAGCAGCGGATCCTGTTGGTAAGTGTAGAAAGCTAACTTTTAGTGTGATTACTGCTTTGTGTCCAGACATTCACAGAGTTCAACTTTTCCTTAGATCCTCCAAAAGTATCGCTCTATGCACGCGTTGCTTCTGGCCTGTGTATTAAAAAGGGAGAGGAGATAAGATTGGATGCCTACATCTCTGGATCCCCAAACCCAACAGTCACATGGTTTAGAAATGATGAGAATGTAAAACAGCCAGCAGCTAAAAAGAAGCCAGAAATTGTGAAGAAGAAAAAGAAGAAGACTGTTCAACCTGAACCTGAAGAAGAATTCCATCCACCACTTTTAGATCGCCTCTCATTTGATCAGACCAAAAAGAGCGAGACAGCACTCATGATTCGTGACTCCATCAGATCGGACCATGGCAATTACACCATTAGAGTTGAGAATGCACATGGTTTCGCAACAGCCTCTTGTGAAGTCAATGTTCTTGGTAAGTAACTTAAGAGTTTTTCTGCCAAAATTTACTTTATTCTCATGTTTAATAAACTTTTTTTTTTTTTTAAAAAAAGATAAGCCTGAGGCTCCCATCAACTTTGGATTTGATGAGATCAGGAACACCTCTGTTGTTTGCACTTGGGATGCACCCCTTGATGATGGAGGCAGTGAGATCATCAACTACATACTGGAAAAGAAAGACAACACTACGGACGATATTGGTTGGGTGACTGTGACATCAACCCACAAGGGATACAATTACCCTGTAACCAAGCTCATTGAAGGAAAGGAGTATATCTTCAGAGTCACTGCTGAAAACAAGTTTGGCTGTGGGCACCCGTGCTACTCTGAACCACTTATTGCAAAGAATCAGTTTGGTAATAAGGGATTTTGGTTCTTTCTTTTAGCTGTTGCTATCATGAAACATAGTTTCATGAAATTTATTTGATTGTTTTTCAGAACCACCTGATGCCCCGAACATGCCAAGAATTGGTGAGGTCACCTCCAGCACAGTTGCCCTCAGCTGGCATGAGCCTAAGGACAATGGTAGCCCTATCTTGGGCTATTGGGTTGAGAGACGTGAAGTAAACAGCAAATACTGGACCAGAGTGAACAACAATCTCCTCAGTGCATTGAACGTTAAAGTTGAGCGTCTTATGGAAGGCCTAGTTTATATCTTCAGAGTCTGTGCAGAAAATCTTGCTGGCCCCGGTGAATTCAGTGTACCGACTGACCCACAGACTGCAATGGATCCAATCTGTGAGTGTCAAAAAGGAACACTAAATATATAGCCCATAGGTTGAGCTGTCTGTCACATGGGTTTCTAGGAGGCTCCCCCAGGCTTTAAACTTGTTTGTTTTTCTGTAAAGCTGAGCACTTTTAACACTAGGCACAACGTAGATCTCATCACTTCTGACACCTGTCTCATGTCAATGAATTGCAGCTTTAGTTTCTTACTATTAAATAGAAGGATTGATTAAACATGATGAAACAATAATATAAATGATTTATTAATGTATGTGTTTTGCAGTGCCACCTGGACCACCTGTTCCCAAAATCGTTGACGTCACAAATACAACTGTTGATATCAGCTGGCAGCCACCATTGTACAATGGTGGTGGGGAAATCCTTGGATATCATGTTGAGCGCTGCGTGGTTGGAGAGAAGAACTGGGTCCGATGCACAGAATTCAGATGCAAAGACCGCAAATACACAGTGACTGGATTAACTGAGGGAGCTGATTATTACCTGCGGGTGTATGCTGTAAATGAAGGAGGACATGGAGCTCCAGGCATGACAGAACCTGTTCAGGCCAAAGAACCTGAAGGTTTGTCAAATACTGTGTAGTAAAAGATGAACATATTTAACCCAAAAAATGTAATGCAGTTGTAGTGATGCTCAAATTTGAAAACATTTAACAGAGGCACCAGGAGTTGAGTTGGACATTGCTGTAAGAAATGGAGTCATCATCAGAGCTGGAGAAACACTTCGTCTGCCTGCTGTTGTCATTGGGCGACCTGTACCAGAGATTAAATGGACGAAAGATGCTGCAGAGCCAGACAAGGAACGCATAGTTATTGAGACCGATGTGAAAAACAGCATTTTAAGCATCAAAAACGCTTTAAGATCAGACCACGGCATATACCAGATAACTGGTACAAACCCTAGTGGCACCAAGTCTGCCTCTGTTAAGGTGGATGTGATGGGTAAGTGAAATCCCTTTTAATGAATTTTCTTTTGTATTTTAAAAAGTAATGTTTCTTATTTTGTTTCTTCTAAACAAAAGATGTTCCTGGGCCAGTGGTTGACCTTAAGACTGTTCATGTGAGCAAGAAAATGATTTCGCTCACCTGGTCAGATCCTTTGGATAATGGTGGAAGTGATGTAATGGGCTATGTTGTTGAGAGGAAGGATGCCAAAATGCATATTTACAGACAGCCTCTTGAAGTTGCTGCCTGTAAATGTGACATCGTTGGTCTTCTTGATGGAGAAGAATACATGTTCCGTGTAGTCGCAAGGAACAAGTTTGGGCTTGGTGCTCCTGTTGATCTTGGCCCTGTTTTAGCTGTCGATCCCAAAGGTGAGAATAATTTTAATCAGATTTCTGATCATGTATGTAAGCTATAAACCAATAAATGTGTTTCTTTAAATTATAGGAGTTCCATCTCCCCCAGAGAAATTGCGTTATACAGAAAGGACAAAGAACACGATTACTTTGACTTGGGAACCTCCTCGTAGCGATGGAGGCTCTCCAATCAGAGGCTACTACATTGAAAAGATGAGACAAGACAGCAATGAATTTGATGTTGCCAATCGGCAAATCTGCAAAGACCTCTTCATCACACTGGAAAATCTCACAGAGAATATGATATTTGACTTCAGAGTGAAAGCAGTCAGTGAGGTTGGTGAAGGATTACCATCCAAAGCGATCAGCGTCAACATTCAGGATGATGAGCGTATGTATCAGCCTAATAAATTGATTTGAAATTGAGCTTCTATACTTTAACAAGGACCATTAATAATTTTCCCTTTTAGATTCACCAACTGTTAAATGGCTGAAATTCTTTAAGAGCGATACCATTACGGTCAAGAAGGGAGCAGCAATTGAAATTCCTGCTGAAATTAATGGCCTGCCATTGCCTACGTTTGAATGGTCAAAGAACGGAGTAGTTATTGACCAACCTACTGAGACGATGACAATGGAATCAGAGGAGATTAACAGACAAACCATCAATTCCAAAATTGGCATTCCTGAAACTGTAAGACAGGATACAGGCATGTATAAACTAACTGCCACAAACTCCCGTGGAGTAGGTCAACGTACCATCAGAGTGGATATCTTGGGTAAGACTTTTTTTAAGTGCTGTGTTTTTACTTCTTTATCATAAATTCATAGTATGTCTTAACAGTGGCACTGTTGTTCCTCTAGATCGGCCACTGCCGCCAAGAAACATTGTGGTGTCTGACATTAAAGCTGAGTCTTGCTACCTTACCTGGGATGCACCAGAGGATAATGGTGGAAGCGACCTTACTAACTACATCATTGAGAAACGAGATGCAAGCAAAAAGAAGTCTGATTGGGAACAGCTGACATGTTGCATCATGGACCGACGCTATGGGGTAAATACTACTTTTACATGGTTTAATGACATTAATTGTGAAAACAACTCTTATAATGCTTATTTAATTTGTGAAGGTGTACAAGTTGGAGACCTATGGCACCTACCAGTTCCAGATCAAAGCTGAGAACAAGTATGGTGTCAGTGATGGTTGTGAATCAGAAAAGGTTGTTCTCAAAGATCCCTTTGGTCTTCCGGGGCCACCACAGAGGCCAAGGATTATTGGACACACTCGCTCATCCATGCTGGTCACGTGGGACCCACCAAAGAGCAATGGTGGCTCTAGCATTCAAGGCTATTGGCTTGAAAAGAGAGAGCGTGGGGCTGTGTACTGGAGTCGTGTTAACAGGGCTCCTGTGACAAAGCCAGCAGTCAAGGGTCTGGAGTACAACGTGTTGCACCTTATTGAGGGTGCAGAGTACCAGTTCCGCATCATGGCTCAGAATGCAGCTGGAGTTGGACCTCCTAGTGAAGCAACAGAGTGTGTATTTGCACTCGACCCGAGAAGTGAGTCACATTTCTTATTTTGATGCACTCACGAATCATATATTGCACTTTAAATATTCCTAATACTACTGTTACTTATAGACCCACCAGGTCAACCATCAGCACCTGTAGTAACAGACAAAACCACAAGCAGCGTGAGCCTTTCTTGGACTCCACCGGAAAAAGATGGAGGAAGTCCAATAAAGGGTTACATTGTTGAAGTTCAGGATGAGGGATCGGTTGAATGGAGACGAATCAATACACCAGAGAAGCTGATCCTCACCAATGCATTCACTGTTCCCAACCTTAAAGAGAATAAGAAATGCAGGTTCCGGATTGTTGCAGTCAATGCTGCTGGGGAATCTGAGCCAAGCCCCAGAACTGCAGACATCATCGTACAGGATATTCTGGGTAACTTACTGGTCTTATTTTGCTTGCATGTGTTACATTACAATAAGATTATGCATATAGGGACTAAATTTCAAGCCATTAGAATTAGAACCCCTCTCGACTAACACTGCACCTTTTATAAACTAGAGGGCGCCAATTTTTTTGTCTTTCAGTGCAAATATCTGTAGGCAGTCAGAAAAGCTAATGGCACGGTCTTCAAAACCCATAGAAGTAAAAAAAAGTGGATTAAATAAAGTGTCAAATTGTTATATTGTGTCAAATGGTTATTTTAACTCCTGGAATACCGTGTCAACAGATGGCAAATGTAATCTTTGCATCTCTGTAAATTGTTGCTGTCGTATGTTCACAGAGGAACCAGTCATTACTCTGGATGTCACAGCTCAAGAACTTCTGAATTGTCGGGCTGGATCAACAGTCAAGATTCCAGTCAAGATCTCAGGCAAACCTCTTCCAAATGTGACTTGGGACTTTGATGGAACTGCCCCAAAAGAAAAGAAAAATGAGCGTCACAATCTGCCTGAGGATTCAGATGTAAGATATGTTTTTACATAAAGTATTTCTATTATGTCACCCCTGATTAATGCATTAAAAATGCTATTTTCATTTACACTTGTAGATATCATCCAGTGACACGTCATCAGTAGTGACGATCCCAGAATGTAAATTGAACCACACTGGACGGTACATAATCACTGCCAACAACCAGGCTGGCACTAAAATTGTTAAAATCCGTGTGAATGTACTTGGTAAGTACAACACCACTTAGTATGCACAGAAGATGTATTACATTACTGAGGAATTAAATCAATTGTTCTTTGTCTAGATTTACCAGGACCTCCGAATGAAATCAAAATCACAGATATCACACGTGGAACATGCAGAGTAACCTGGAAACCTCCAGACAGTGATGGTGGTGACAGAATAAAGAGCTACTTCATTGAGAAAAAGACAGTTGATGGAAAGGCTTGGACGAAGGTCAACCCAACTTGTTCAACACAGTCTTTAGTCGTGCCGGACCTCATTGAAGGACAAGAATACTTGTTCCGTATTAGAGCGGAGAATCGCTTTGGTTTGGGACCCCATGCTACAACCACCGATCCAGCTAGAGCTAGAGATCCTATCCGTAAGTGCCTTTGTTAAACTGAAATTTAGTTTTAAAAAAAATATTATCATGTCTAAATCAAACACTTTTCGCAGATCCCCCTGATCCTCCCACAAGAGTCAAAATTGTTGAAGTGTCCAAGGGTATTGTGACACTGACATGGAAACCACCAAAGAATGATGGTGGTGCACCAGTTACCCATTACAACATTGAGCGTTTGTGGTGGGATAGCAGTGGAAACCAGCAGGAGTCTTGGAGACAGTGTAACCGCCGTGATATTGATTCAACCACATTCAAAGTTGAAGATCTCCATGAAGGTGCAGAGTATGAGTTCCGCGTCAAGGCTGTGAATGAAGTTGGAGCAAGTAGACCATCCTCAACAGCAGGACCGATTATTGTGAAAGATCAGAACCGTATGTAGAAACGAAAGCACAAGTCGATCAAAAGAGACATAATTGTGTACTTATCACCTTGTTTCCCTTTGCTTTTAGGGGCACCTTTAATTGACCTTCCAGAATTCATGGAGGTTGAACAGGGTGGAGATATTCATATTGTAGCCAAGATTAAGGGATGTCCATTCCCAACACTGACATGGCAGAAAGCTCCACCTCACAAGAGTGAAAACAAGGTTGACATTGAATACGATGAGCACATCAACAAGCTTGTGTCTGATGATAGCTGCACCTTGCTGATCCAGCAAGGCAAACGTGCAGATACAGGACTCTACACTCTTACAGCAAGCAACAGCCTTGGCACTGTTTCAAAGGAAATGAGGCTTAATGTATTAGGTAAACCCACCCCCAAAAAAAACAGTGTTTGTGATAACCAATAGAGGTCTTATTTGGTAATAACAGTACATTCTCAACAGGACGTCCTGGAGCTCCTTCTGCACCCATCAAGTTTGAGGAGATTCGTGCCGAGCAGATCACACTTTCGTGGTTGCCTCCAAAAGATGATGGCGGCTCCAAAATTACAAACTATACAATTGAGAGACGTGTGGTCAACAGGAAGACTTGGATACCAGTCAGTAGTGAACCCAAGGAAAGAATGTACACGATTGAGAATCTAATGCCAGGACACGAGTACATTTTCCGCATTAGGGCTCAAAACAAATATGGCGTTGGTGATCCTCTTGATAGTGAACCTGAGGTTGCCAGAAATGTCTTCAGTAAGTATGTCCATGCATTTGAATTCTGTCTTTTTTTTAAAAGAAATCTGTTAATTAATTGTTTCAATATATTTTAGTGCCACCTGGCCAATGTGAGAAGCCAACACTCTCTAGCGTCACAATAGACTCTATGACCGCGAACTGGGAAGAGCCAGAATCAGATGGAGGCTCTCCAATCACAGGCTATTGGCTTGAGAAGAAAGAAACTACCTCAAAACGCTGGAGCCGTGTCACTCGTGACCCAGTCAGGCCCATGCCACTGGGTATATCTCATAGAATTACTGGACTTATTGAGGGATCTCAGTATCTGTTCCGTGTGATTGCAATTAATGCAACAGGAGTTGGACCTCCAAGTGAGCCATCTGAGCCAACATTTGCCAGAGACCCAATAGGTAAGGAAACACTTTCTTTTGGGAATTGATGGCTAAGTATTTATAGTAAAAGAAACTCATACAATCCTGTTCTCCTGTAGCTCCTCCTTCTCCTCCTACCCCAAAAGTCACAGACTGGACTAAGACTACAGCAGACTTGGAATGGATTCCTCCCTTGAAGGATGGTGGGTCCAAGATAATGGGCTACTACGTTGAATACAAAGAGGAGGGCACAGAAGCATGGGTCAAGGTATGTTTTAGATGGACTATTAAAGGAGCAGTCCACATTTTAGACATAGGCTTACTATTCATGCATGTTTTCTAGCAAAGTTCCTTCAGTCAAAACTCTAAACGAGTTTTAAATTGGAAAAGCACATATGGAAACTAATTAAACTGAAACACTGCCCATCTAATCAGATTCGATAACCAATGCTACAAGTGTTCAGTTTCCAAAAAACGGTAGGAAATGGGCCATATCGCAAAAACCTTTAACCATTACAACCACTTTTGCTTGTGTCATACTTTAACTCTTAAAACCTCTTAGAGATGTTATGTGTTCATATTAAAACTCCATCAGCAGTATCTAACGTATCAAAATTCATTATAATACCATTGTAGCACCACCTAGTGGCAACATGGACTATCTAATTTTCTGCTGTTTTATACTGCTATTTCAGACAATAGCAGCCGATAAAGAGACTTATAAATGTGGAACAGTTTTGTTTGATTTATTCAAACTTAAAGTTTTAAATAGTGGAGTGTTCATTTGATATTAATAACTTGTTGCCATTTATAAATTTGTGTACAATACATTTAGTCAAATCACTGAAATCTATCTTTTGTTGCAGGCCAAAGACAAAGAAGTTAGAGGAAATCGATTTGTGATCACAGGACTGAAAGAGAATGCATTATTTAGGTTCAGGGTTATTGCTTTCAATGCTGCCGGCATGAGTGAACCAGGGGAAGTTCCAGATGCTCTTGAAATGAAAGACCGTATAAGTATGTGTCAATTAATCAACAATTATCTACTGAAATCAATTTCTGCTTTATAATCATCATGTTTCACTATTTTAGTACTGCCTGTCCTTGAGCTGGATATTTCAGTAAAGGAGAAGATGGTTATTCATGCTGGAGGTGTTATTCGTATCCTGGCCTACGTATCAGGCCAACCTCCACCCATAGTGACATGGAGCAGAGATGGTGTGCCAGTCCCACCAGAGGCGGCTATTGAAACTACCTCAATCAGCTGCTCAATGGTAATTAAAGACTGCACAAGAGCTCAGAGAGGTGTTTATACAATAACAGCCAAAAATGACGGAGGGGAAGTACAGAGGTCTGTCATTGTTGATGTCCTTGGTAAGTAACAATTATCAGAAGTTATTATAAAGCCAGGTGCACTTGAGAAATTAACTGTTCTCTTATTTTGCTTTTTCAGATGTTCCTGGTGCAGTGGGCATACCCTTCACAGCAGAAAATCTTACAAGTGAATCATGCAAGTTGAATTGGTTCTTCCCTGAAGATGATGGTGGATCTGCCATCTCCAACTACATAATTGAAAAACGAGAAGCCGAGAGAAAAGCTTGGACGTCTTGCTCCTACACAGCTGGTCGGCAAAACGCTGTTGTAAATAATCTGGTTCTTAGAAAGGCTTATTTCTTCAGAGTGGCTGCTGAAAATGCCATTGGAGTAGGACCTTTTGTGCAAACATCATGCGAGATAGTCATTAAAGATCGCATCAGTAAGTACTTTTGCTTCTTCAGGGGAAAAAAACTGGATTATATTCAGCACCATTCATTTTACCTCTTTTTGATCAGGTGTTCCAGAACGCCCGGAAGACATTGAGGTGACTGCCATCACCAAAGACTATATTAGCTTGGCTTGGAAGCCACCTAAATTTGATGGTGGATCTGAGGTGATATCCTACATTCTTGAAGCACGCATGATTGGCAAAGACAAGTTTGTCCGATTGACCAAAGACAAACTGATGGACAGGAGATACACTTACGATGGTCTCCGTGAAGGCGAAACATACGAATTCCGCGTCAGTGCAGTGAATGAAGTTGGATCAGGAAAACCATCTTTCTCCACTAAGGCAGTCACATGCAAAGATGAACTTGGTATATGACTTCTAAATAGCTTCAACTAGCCTTTTGATGAAGTAGCATTGTAATCATGTCTTTGCTTTAAAATTCCCATTATAGAGCCACCAACAATTGAACTGGACTTCCGTGACAAGGTTGTTGTACGTGTTGGAGAAAGCTTTGCACTCCAGGGTCGCTACACAGGAAAACCAGCCCCATCTGTCACCTGGTCCAGGGATGACACTGAACTAAAAGCAGACAAACATGTAATGTTCAAAAATACCCTCACCACAATGTGCCTGGGTATTGTGAAAGCGCAACGTGAACACAGTGGCAAATACTGTGTGACTGTAGAAAACTGCACAGGTGCTCGCAAAGGCCTTTGTAGCGTGACCGTTGCAGGTAAGTCTTGTAAAACTTTAATAAAATGATTTAAGGGCCTATATTATGCCTTTTTCAAAGACTTGAGAATTAATTTTGGACTACTCTAGATTTGTGCTATGCAAAATTTACCTTGTATTTTCGTTCTCCTCCAATCTCTTGTTTTTGTTATGCAACTTTCAGGGCAAATCTCTGCAGGACACTTATTACCCCTGCTTTTAAACATGTAAAAAATGCTAAAATGCATAACTTTTATGCGGTATCGTGTGTTTGGAGGATCTGACCGTTTTGATGAGGAAACCACACTATAGCATGATGGAAATCTGAGAAAAGTAGTTTTGGCATAATATGGCCCAAGAATGAAAAGCAACATATATTTGTAAATATCAGGTGAAGATTTCTCACTCATAAAACCTATTACATTTTTTTAGATCGACCATTGCCTCCAGAAGGACCAGTTATCTTTGAGGAAGTTCACAGAGATCACATGGTTATTTCTTGGAAGCCTCCTCTTGATGACGGTGGATCGGAAATTTCTAACTACATCATTGAGAAGAGAGATGTTAACAGGGACATGTGGACAACAGTAACTTCTGCTACCACAAAAACCTTTTGCAAAGTTCCTAAGCTTGTCGAGGGTCGTGAATACATCATGAGAATTAGTGCCGAGAACATGTACGGCATAAGTGACCCGTTGGAGTCGGAGGAAATGAAAGCCAAAGATTTATTCAGTATGTAAAACACAAGGAAATTTTTAATTTTAAATGTTTAAAATTGGCTAAATCCTTTAAATTGTTACAGGGGTACCTGAGGCTCCTGAGCAGCCCATTGTAAAAGAGGTCTACCACGATTCAGCTCTGGTGATATGGAATCGTCCTCGTGATGGTGGAAAGCCCATCACAAACTACCTCTTGGAGAGGAAGGAGCCCTCAGCTAAGAGATGGTCACGAGCGACAAGAGATCTGATCTATCCAGCCACACAATATAGGGTTCAAGACCTTGTTGAAGGCTGTGAATATGAATTCCGTGTAATAGCAGAGAACGAAATTGGAATTGGAGATCCCAGTATTCCAAGTAAACCAATTCTCGCTAAAGATCCTATTGGTAAGCCAATCATTTGATGATTTCTCTTTGTTAAATCATGCCAAAGAGAAATGCATTTATTTGTTCTTTATTTCCTTCCATAGTTTTGCCAACTCCACCCGTTTTACCTGAAGCGGTTGACAAAACGAAAGATTCAGTTAGTCTGTCTTGGCGAGTTCCTCGTCATGATGGTAAAGGCAAACTTTTTGGCTACTTGATTGAGTACCAGAAACCTGGGGCAATCGAATGGGTCCAGGCAAATCCAACTCCAGAATCATGTCCAGACACCAAGTTTGTTGTGACAAACCTACCAGATGGTGAAGAGTTCCAGTTCAGAATAATGGCTGTGAATGCTGCTGGAAAATCTGAGCCAGCATACGTAAAGCAACCTGTAAAAGTTCACGATAGACTTGGTAATTTGCCTCATTCTCACATATTCAGAAAATGTATAGGAGTATTTAAATGTTTTTGATGCTAAGTATAGATACATACACATTTTCTAATTTTTTGCAGAGGAGCCAGAGTTGTTGTTGGATGCAAATATGTCCAGGGACCATCTTGCCATGGTCGGGACAGACATCACACTCAGTGCCACGATTAAAGGGATGCCAATTCCGACTGTGGCTTGGAAAAAGGATGACGGCGAAGTTCCAGCTCATTGTCTCATTGAGGTCACGGCAAGTGGAAGTAAACTTCACATCAAGAAGTGTACCCGTGCCGACAGTGGCAATTACACCATTACCATTCAGAATGCAGCTGGATCCAAATCAGCAACTTGTGTTGTTCTTGCTCTAAGTATGAATGTTTTATGATATTTAATCTTGAACGAAACCATTTTTGAACCACTGTAACAGTTTATCCTCTTGTTCTAGATAAACCTGGACCTCCAAAGAATCTTACCATCTCTGAAATAACTAGCGAGTCCGCTTACCTGACATGGCAAAAGCCAGATGACGATGGTGGAGCTGTGATTTCCCACTATGTTGTGCAAAAGAAAGATGTAGCAGCTGAGAACTGGGTTCCAGTGTGTGCAGCATCTAAGAAGCTTAGCCTTATGGCTTTATATCTGATGGAGGGAGTTCAGTATCTTTTCCGAGTTGCAGCAGAAAATCAATTTGGCAGGAGTTCCTTTATAGAAACGAACAAGCCCATCAAGGCTCTTGATCCTCTTTGTAAGTATGAAATAATGCTAAAGTGAAATTATTGTTTGCTGCATGATTATAAATATCATATTTTTTTACTTAGATCCTCCTGGTCCACCTAAGAATCTTCATCATGTGGATGCAGACAAGACTGAAGTATGGCTTCAATGGGAGTGGCCAGATCGCACAGGTGGAAGTGAGATCACTGGGTTCATTGTTGAACATCAAGAAGATGGTGCCACAGACTGGGTGTCTTTCAAGACTGTCAGCAACCCTCAATGTCATGTTACCGGACTCGGGGAAGGCAAAACCTACCGATTCCGTGTTAAATCACAAAATGCAATTGGAATTAGTCGTCCAGATACCAGCGTGCCAATTACTTGCCAGGAAAAAACATGTAAGATTTATCATTTAACACGTTTTTGGTTTTACATGATCTACAAACATGTTTATTACGTTCAATAATGCTTTCATTCATTTTTTTTTTCAGTGGCTCCAACTATTGAAGTTGATGTAAAGCTTATCGAGGGTCTTATTGTGAAGGCAGGCAGTACTATCGTCCTCCCAGCAGTTATGCATGGAATCCCAACTCCAACAGCTAAGTGGCAAAGCGAAGGAAATGAGATTAAAACTGAGGGGAAATTTAAGATTGCTACGGAAGGAAATTCAACAGTCTTGACAATTAGTGAATGTGCCAGAACCGACAGCGGAGAGTACATTTTGACTGTTGCAAACCCTGCTGGAAGCAAGTCAGTTGCTCTACACGTCACAGTCCTTGATGCTCCGTCTGCTCCAGTTGGACCTGTAAACATTCTTGAAGTTACACCTGATCATATGGTTATCCAGTGGCGTGCTCCAAAAGATGATGGTGGTGCACCTTTGATGAACTACGTGGTAGAGAAAAAGGATGTTAAGAAACCTTGGGAGCCATGGTCAGTAGTAAGTTCTGGAAGCATTAGCACAAAAGCTAAAGTCCCACGTTTGGACAAAGGACGTGAATATATTGTGCGTGTTCGTGCAGAGAACAAAATTGGAATTGGCGCTGGACTTGAAAGTCCTCCCACTATTGCCAAACACATGTTTGATCCACCAAGTCCTCCTGGCCAACCCACTTGCTCTGATATCACTGAAAATGCTGTGACAGTATCATGGACTGAACCAGAATCAGATGGCGGAAGTCCTGTGAGTGGTTACATTGTTGAGCGCAGGGAAATGACTGGCAAATGGATTCGTGTCAACAAAACCGCAGTCTTAGATGTCAGATACAGAGTGTGCGGTCTGTTTGAAGGGAACAGTTATGAATTCAGAATCTTTGCTGAAAATATTGCTGGCGTAAGTGAGCCTTCTTATCCATCAGACCCAGTGAAAGCAAAACGTCCAATTACGCCCCCTGGACCTCCCAGTAACATTAAGCTGAAAGACTGGAGCAAGTCATATGCTGATTTGGTGTGGACCAAACCTTCCAGAGATGGAGGTAGTCCTATCCTGGGCTACGTTGTTGAATGCCAGAAATCAAGTTCTGCACAGTGGGACAAAATAAATAAGGATCTTATTAAATTCTGTGCATTTAGAGTACCTGGTCTCAGTGAAGGTACAGAGTACAGATTCCGCATTAGGGCATCAAACAAAGTTGGCGATGGTGAGCCAAGAGAACTCACAGAAACAGTGCTTGCAAAAGACATCCTTGTTCCACCTGACGTAACTGTGGATGTCGCTTGCCGAGACCTCCTGACTGTTAGAGCGGGACAAATCATCAGTCTTGTGACACGTGTTAAGGGAAGACCTGATCCTGAAATCACTTGGACCAAAGATGCAAGAATTTTAGCAAGAGATAAACGTACTGAAATGAACAATAACTTCCCTCTTGTTGAGTTGGTTATTCAGGATGCAGTTAGAGCTGATTATGGAAAATATGCAATTCAGGCAAAGAACAGCAGTGGCCAAGCACAAGCAACGATTATTGTCAATGTTCTTGATATTCCAGGAGCTTGTCAGAATTTGAAAGTGGCGTACGTGACTAAAGATTCGTGTATGGTTTCTTGGGAAAATCCAGAGGATAATGGTGGCACAGAAATTACTAATTATATAGTTGAGTGCCGACAACCAAGTCAAAGGGGATGGACGGTTGTAACCTCTGATTGCACCAAAAGACTTGTCAAAGCTCCGCTTTTAGAGAATTGTGAATATTTCTTCCGTGTAAGTGCGGAGAATAAAATCGGTGCTGGCCCTTCAACAGAATCAAAAACACCAGTTCTTGCTGTTGACCCAGTCGAAAAACCTGGGGAACCGGAGAACTTCCAAATCACAGAAATTGGCAAAACATTTGTCTTCCTTAAATGGAAGAAGCCAGAATATGATGGGGGTAGTCGCAACCTTGCTTACCATATAGAAAAGAAGCCCAAAGAAGCAGAAGAATGGGAAAGGTTACACAAAGGCGCCA
Organism: Danionella cerebrum; assembly: GCA_007224835.1. NCBI lineage: Eukaryota > Metazoa > Chordata > Actinopteri > Cypriniformes > Danionidae > Danionella > Danionella cerebrum. The sequence continues at coordinate 372,763 of SRMA01025643.1, forward strand.
TAAAAGAAACCTATTTCATGGCTGACAGATGTATTGAGAACCAAATTTATCAATTTAGGGTTCAAACAAAGAATGAAGGGGGAGAGAGCAACTGGGTGACAACAGCTGAAGTTCTTGTAAAGGAGGAACTTGTTCAGCCAGAGCTCAAAGTTAAACTACTAGGCGCTCTTGTGGTTAAAGCTGGAGATTCAGTTGCAATTGATGCAGACCTCACAGGTAAACCTCAGCCTGAGGTTAAATGGTCCAGAGAAGGCGATACTGGAGATGTCACCAAAAGCCCAAGAGTTCAAGTCGAAACCGGAAACAACTTCACAAAATTCCTCCTCACAAGTTCTAGGCGCGGAGATACTGGGAAATACATAATCACTGCAACAAACGCTGCTGGAACATGCACTGCTGAAGCCAGAGTCAATGTTTTAGATCGACCAGGCCCTATTAGAGACCTGAAAGTGTCCGATATTTCAATCGACAGATGCAAGCTTACATGGGAGACACCTGAAGATGACGGCGGTTGTGAAATCTATAACTACATAATAGAAAAATGTGAAACAAAGAGAGGGGTGTGGTCCATTTATTCATCAGCTGCAATAACAACATCCGCTAAAGTTACTCGACTTATTGAAGGAAATGAATACATATTCAGAGTCAGAGCTGAGAACAAGATGGGTGCTGGACCCGCTGTAGAATCCGAATCCATTGTTGCAAGGACTCAGTTCAGTAGACCAGGTGCACCTGATGCTCCAGAAGTATCAAAAATTACAAAAGATTCAATGATTGTTATGTGGTGTTCTCCTGATAACGATGGTGGGAAACCAATTACTGGTTATATTCTGGAGAAAAAAGAAGAGCATGCTATTCGGTGGACCCCTGTGGTTAAATCACCAGTGGCAGGGACACAGATGACCGTTACAGGTTTATTGGCCAACCATGACTATCAGTACCGTGTCAAGGCTGAAAATGAAATTGGAGTTGGTGATGCAAGCAAGCCTTCCAGATCATTCCCAGCAAGAGATCCAGTTGGTATGTATTGTCCAAGGTAAATATTCGATCGAAAAGACTCTTTTACAGAGAGTAATGTCACTGTCTTCCAATTTGCAGAACCTCCTGGCCCTGTTAGTAACTTAAAGGTGACTGACAGCTCAAAGACATCAATCTCCCTAGCATGGACAAAGTCTACATATGACGGAGGTGCTCCGCTTATTGGATATGTTGTTGAGATGAGGATTAAAGGCACGGGAAAGAAGGATGAAGGCTGGAAGAGATGCAACGTTGCCGCTCAGTTGATCGCAACAGAATTCAATGTCTCAAGTCTTGATGAAAAGGTTGAATATGAGTTCCGTGTTTCTGCTCAAAATCAAGTTGGTTTGAGTCAGCCAACCAGTCTAGAGGGAGCAGTGATGCCAAAAGAAGTCCTGGGTGAGTACCACTTTTGCACTTTCGCTAACATTCATTCCTGATTTCTAATTCCTTGTGCTTTTTATCACACTTCCCAATCTTCAGAGGCTCCCGAAATTGAGTTGGATGCTGAACTAAAGAAAGGTGTGACCGTTAGAGCTGGATGCCCAATAAGATTAGTTGCAACAATTAGAGGCAGACCTGCTCCGAAGGTGTTGTGGAGGAGAATGGGAAAAGACAATGTGGTTCAGAAGGGTCGTGTGGACATTATTGACACAATGACATTCCTGGTTATCCCTGAAAGTACTCGTGATGATTCAGGCAAATATTCCTTGACCGTATCCAGCTCAGCTGGAGAGAAGGCAGTGTTTGTCAATGTTAAAGTGCTCGGTAAGTATAAATGAGGCACATAGTTACCAAGTGTTATTCAAACTCTCACTGATTTTCTCCTTTTCAAACAGATACACCTGGTCCAGTTGATGGTCTTGAGGTTTCCGATATGACAATGTCATCTTGCAACCTCACATGGATTCCACCTGAAATTGATGGTGGTAGTGATGTCACTCATTACATCGTTGAACATCGAGCAATTGATCGCAAGACTTGGGCAACAGTGAATACTAATGTTGAGAAAACCACACTAAAAGTTGGTAATCTTGGTCCAGGAACAGAGTATTACTTCCGTGTTATTGCAGTCAATGAGTATGGTCCCGGTGTAGCAAAAGTTACATCAAAATCCCACTTAGCCTCTGACCCCATAAGTAAGTGCTTTTTGAGTCTTAAAATGATTTTGTAAGGATATTAGTATATAATTTGTTTCTCTTTCCTAAAGGTAAGCCTGATCCACCACAAAAGGTTGATGTTCTGGAGATTACCAAGAATAGTGCAACTATTGGATGGGTGAAACCACTGCGAGATGGTGGAGCTAAAATTGATGGCTACATTATTGAATATCTTGAGCTTCCACTTCCAAAACCCCCCAAACAGCCTGTGGAGGGTGAAGGTGAAGCTGGTGCAGAGGCTGCGGCACCACCCGAACCTGAGCCAGTGCCTGTGGAAGAAGAGGAGGAGGAGGAGAAAAAGGAGGAATGGACTTCCTATACAGCTGTAAAAGATTTGAGCATCTCTGTAGCTGGACTAAAAGAAGGAAGAAAATACAGATTTAGAGTGGCTGCCAGAAATTCCATGGGATCTAGTCTTCCCACAGAGACCAGAGAAGCTTATGAGATCAAGGAGCAAATGTGTAAGCTGCACAATCAATATTTCAATCGAAAAGCTTTCGTTGAATTGTGACAAAAGGGCCAAATTGATTTAATCTTGTAATTTCTTCCCAGTGGAGCCCAAAATTATTATGACCGAGCAAGTCTTTGCAAAGGCAGGGGCAAAGCTGAGGGTTGAAGCTCTTGTATCTGGAAAACCAGCACCACTGTGCCAATGGAAACGGGGAGAAAATGACGTAGTTTCATCGAGCCGTCTTGCTGTGCATAAATCTCAGAACATGTGTGTGCTCATCATCAAGGATGTTTCAAGAAATGACAGTGGTGAATACAGTCTTGTTGCGGAGAACAGCACGAGTAAAGTGGAACAGACTTTGAAAATCATCATCAGAGGTTAGAACTTCTCTCATCAGAACCTAAAAGTAATGGGTTCTTTAAATATTCAGATCATTTTTAAATGAGCTTTCCTTTATTTTAGATATTCCTGGACCACCTGAGCCTCCGTTTGAGATCAGTGACATTGATTCTGATGCCTGCACACTTTCTTGGAACAAACCTATTGAAGATGGAGGAAGCAATATCACTAATTATGTAGTGGAGAAGTGTGATGTAAGCAGGGGTGACTGGGTCACTGCGCTTTCAAGCTGTGGCAAAGCTGGCTGCAGAATCGGAAAGCTTATCCCAGGAAAGGAATACATATTCCGTGTTCGGGCTGAAAACCGATTCGGAATTTCCGACCCCCTTGCATCTGAAAGAATGGTTGCGAAGTTTCCATTTGGTGAGTTGAAGGTCATCAACTGCTCATAGAAAATTGTGAGTTGCAATGTCACGTCACTGACATTTTATTTTTAATTTTAGATATTCCTGGAGAACCATTGAACTGCCGCATCAACAAAGTGAACAAGGACTGCATGTTTGTGGCTTGGGATAAGCCAGAGTCTGATGGAGGAAGTCCAATTACTGGATACTACATTGAACGCAAAGAAAGGAATAGTCTCCTCTGGGTTAAAGCTAATGATTCTGTTGTTCGCACAACTGAATATCCTTGTGCAGGTCTAATTGAAGGTCTGGAGTACACTTTCAGAGTTTCAGCTATAAATCGAGCTGGGCAGGGTAAACCCAGCAAGAAAACAGAGTTCATCACTGCAAGAACTCCTGTTGGTGCGTGTAGACAATATAGTGTGCAAAATGTTGTCATATTTGTTTATTTACTACCATTTTCTGACTTTTTTTAGATGCTCCTGGAAAACCGGAGGTCCTTGATGTGACTAAAAACACAGTAACACTGGTTTGGACTAGACCGAAAAATGATGGTGGAAGCAAGATCATTGGTTATTATGTTGAAGCACTGAAGACTCCAGGAGACACTTGGGTTCGTTGCAACACAAGCAGCCAAAATGTGCCACGGGAGGAGTATACAGCAACTGGTTTAGAAGAGGAAGCCAAGTACCAGTTTAGAGTTATTGCTAAAACAGCTGTAAACATTAGTAGACCTTCCGAAGTCACTGACCACATTCTAGTTTCTGCTGAAAATGGTAAGTATTTTCAAAATAACTCTTTCCATCCATATGTGCCATCATTAATTTCACATGTGTATATTTATTAATAGTTCCCCCAAGAATTGAGCTTTCAATTCAGATGAAGAAGATGCAGCCAGTGAAAGCTGGAGCAAATGTTTGCCTTGAAGCTGAAGTTTTTGGGAAACCAATGCCCAAAGTTTCATGGAACAAAAATGGTGAAGTGTTGAAAGCTGACAAAGAATTCAAGATGTCTCAAAAGAGACATCTCTTTTCTCTGAGCCTTGATGGACTTACGAAAAACAATAGTGGTAGTTATGGAATTGTAGCAACAAATGCAAGTGGTTCTGCAACTGCGGAAATACCACTTAAAGTTCTAGGTGAGTACAAATGTAACTGGAGGAAAGCTTTACTGCATTATTTTTCATGTTATACAAATAACTCCATATTCTCCATAAACAGATATACCCGGCCCACCGGCTTCAATCAAGTTTGAGGAAATCCTTTCCGACAGAGTGAAGCTGAGCTGGGAACCGCCACTTGCTGATGGTGGTTCTCCAATTACAAATTATGTTGTTGATAAACGTGAGACAAGTAGGGCTAACTGGGCACAGGTTTCTGCAAAAATTAATCGTGACACAACGGAATGTTTGGTGGACAGACTGATTGAAGGGCATGAGTACCAGTTCCGTGTTCGTGCTGAAAACCATTACGGTGCTGGTGATGCCATAATTTCTGACCCGGTCTTCGCAAAGAACCCATTCAGTAAGAATTTGCTCCATGCCTTTGTGTGTGTGTGTTTGTGTGTGTGTGTGTGTAACTGGTATGTCATAATTTACCGTTGTGAAGAGGTCTAGTAAAGCTTTTGGGGGAAAGTTGAGGGCTATCTATGTAAGTGGTTTTATATCACCTTCTAGGATGCAAGACTTAACCCGCAAGAGGTTTTCCTCCAAACAGATAAATTTATGTATTAGAATTTTGTTTTAGAATTTATTTATTAGAATTGTTGTAAATTTTCACAATTTAACACTTGTCATTTACAGCTGTTCCTGAAGCATGTGAACCTCCAGTGATCACAAACATCACAAAGGAGCACATGACTGTAAGCTGGAAGGAGCCATCTGATGATGGAAATACACCTATCCTGGGTTACATGGTAGAAAAACGTGAAACCAAGGAAATTAACTGGACCAAACTTAACAGAAAACCCTTATTAGAGAGAACACTAGAGGTTGAAGGTCTCTCCGAGGGAGCTCAATACGAGTTTAGAGTTATCGCTGTGAATAAAGCCGGGCTTGGCAAACCTAGTGAACCATCGAATGCTGCCTCAGCACTCGATCCTTTATGTGAGTATCAGAAGGGTTTTGTGTTATGCCAGAATCATGCAAGCAAGTACTTATTTGTATGTCTTCACATATGTTTACAGATCCTCCAGGCCCACCCGTTTCACCTGTGGTCTTAGACACTACTGGAAGTACCATTAAACTATCTTGGACAAAGCCTGCAAATGATGGAGGAAGTGATATTTTGGGATATCTTGTTGAATGCAAGAGAACAAACACAACAGACTGGATACGATGCAATGTACCAAAGAATCTACAAGATACAAATTATGTAGTGACTGGACTCTTGGAAAATTCTGAATACCAGCTTCGTATCAGTGCTGTAAATAAAATCGGATTCAGCCAATCTTGTGAAGTTCCTGAAAAACACATCGCCAAGGATGTTTTCGGTACAGATTATTCATGCAACTATTGATCGTTAATCTTTGAAATTCCTTATAAAAATACTATGTTTTATATATTGCAGTTGCTCCTGAGGCGGAACTTGACGCTGAGCTGAAGGACACATTGGTGCTAACAGCGGGCAGTAAAATGAATCTTCATGCCAAAATTAAAGGTCGCCCATTCCCTAGGGTGACCTGGGCCAAGATGAACACCAACATTAAGGAGAGACAAGGCATAGTAATAAAGACAACCGACAATGATACCTTGGTTTCTATAGAGAAAGTGAACAGATACGATGCAGGGAAATACATTCTTAATCTTGAAAGTGTCAGTGGAATGAAAATGTATACAGTTATCATCAAAGTCCTTGGTGAGTTTGTTGGTGTTTAAAAGGATGTGTAATATTTTCAAGACATATGTCATATTTACTAAATTATATTGTCCTAACAAAATACAGATACCCCTGGACCTCCTCTGAATCTGATGGTAAAAGAAACATCAAAGGACAGTGCCTCCATCCTATGGGATGCACCTCTTATTGATGGTGGAAGTGAAATTACAGGTTACATCATTGACAAAAGAGACGCAGAAAGAAAAGCCTGGTCAAATGTTGCAACTGGTTGTGCAAAAACATCTTTCAAGATTGATGGTTTAGAGGCTGGTAGATCATATTGCTTCAGGGTTCTAGCTCAAAATGAGTATGGCATTGGTGAGCCATGTGAAACGGCAGATGCTGTTAGAGCTTCTGGTGAGTTTTGATCTCCTAATATTTACATCTTTGTCACATTGCTGTTATATTTGTACTGATTAAAATGGAAATACATCTTTTCCAGAGCAACCTGGACCAGTTATGGACTTCAAGACCTTGCTTGTAACCAAGGACTCTTGCACTCTCTCTTGGAAAAAACCTATCAGTGATGGAGGAAGCCGCATTATTGCATATGTACTTGAAGTCTTGAATGGGGACGACAAGTGGAAAGAGCTTCTTCGATCAAAGAACATGCAATACAGTGCAAAGGATCTTATCGAAGGGAGGGAATACAAATACAGAGTATATGCAACAAACGATTCTGGTGATGGTCCTGCGAAGGAACTCGAAGTGATGGCAAAAGATGTGAACAGTGAGAACTCATATTTGCTTTGTTTTTTACATAATATTACAAAGTGTATTGTGCTTTACATCTGCTAATATAATTTTCTTTTTTATCATCAATATAGTTTATCCAAGCTGTGACTTGCGTGAGTTGCCAAACTTGAACTACATTGCAAAAGAAGGAACCAATGTCCGTCTCAAAATTCCTATTATTGGAAAGCCTGTTCCTGTTATAACATGGAAGAAGGGAGAGGATGAAAATCTCACAGACACAGGAAGAGTGTGTGCAGAATCGACCGCTGTAAACACTACTCTATTGATTCGTGACTGCCAAAGATCAGATGCCTCAAAGTACACCATTACTCTTCGCAACATTGCTGGAACAAAAGAGTCCACAATTTTTGTTAGAGTTGTCGGCAAACCAGGAATTCCAAATGGGCCAATAAAGTTCAAGGAAGTGACCGCAGATGGTGCAACTCTAAAATGGGGTGCTCCCAAGGATGATGGAGGATCTGAAGTTACCAACTACATTCTAGAAAAACGTGACTCCATCACGAATATGTGGGTGACTGTATCTTCTTCTGTAGACACAAACTCTTTCAGAGTTTCAGGTCTCCATGAAGGAACAGAATACATCTTTAGAGTCAGTGCAGAAAACAAATATGGAATCGGTGAAGGTCTCAAATCAGATCCGATGATTGCCAAACATCCTTTCAGTGAGTACATTTAATTCAATTTATTGTCGATAAATTCAACAAATAAAATAAAAACTGTTATCAAGACTTTCTCCTTATATTTCATCAGATGTACCAGATGCACCTCCCCCACCACAAATCATGAGTATGCGGCATGATTCAGCAACGCTTACATGGCTTGATCCTAGGAAAACAGGAGGCTCACCAATCACAGGTAATCATTAATGAAACTATCCATGTGGCAATGAGTGAACAGATTCTTAAATGGATTCCATTTCTGTTACAGGTTACCATGTTGAATTCAAGGAAAGAAACAGCATGTTGTGGAAGAGAGCTAACCCAAATGCTTTAAAGATGAGAGATTTCAAAGTAACAGGCTTAACAGAGGGTCTGGAATACGAATTCAGAGTTTTAGCTATTAATCTTGCTGGTGTTGGTAGACCAAGTCCTGCCACTGATCCCATGGTGGCCTTGGATGCAATTGGTAAGATTGTTTTCAGTGCTCGAGGCTTTTTGCACAAGGTGAAATCAATATTATTAATGAATATGTTTCATTACAGATTCACCTGGAAAACCTGAGGTGATTTGCATTACTAGAAGTACTGTAACACTTCAATGGACTGAACCCCAGTACGATGGTGGACACAGGCTTACAGGTTACATAGTCGAGAGACGAGACCTCCCCGCCAAGGTCTGGGTGAAGGCAAACACTGTAAATGTTATCGACTGTGCATACACAGTTGCAGACCTTCAAGAAGGTTGCAAGTATGAATTTAGAATCAGAGCAAAGAATGCAGCTGGAGCACTTAGTCAGCCCTCCGAACAAACTGACACCATTGTGTGCATGGATGAATATGGTAAGACTCATATAAATACTTTGTTTACTCAAATTATGTTTTGTATTTCATATTGAAATAATTGTTGGACTGATATATTGCAGCGGCACCAACCATAATTATTGATCCAACTGTCAAGGAGGGACTTACAGTCAAAGCTGGAGATACAATAGTGATAACCGCAACAAGCATTCTCGGAAAGCCTCAGCCTACATCGGCCTGGTCAAAGGGTGGAAAATATTTCAAGCCATCAGATGTGTGCCAAATAGAAACTTCACCATCTTCTTCGACACTTTATATTAAGTATGCAAGCAGAAAGGATTCTGGAGAGTACACGATTACAGCAAGTAATCCATTTGGTGTCAAGGAGGAAACTGTAAAAGTAACTATTCTAGATGTTCCTGGTGCACCAGGGCCAGTTGAAACAACTGGTATTTCATCTGAAAAGGTCACACTAACATGGACACCACCTCATGAAGATGGAGGTTCACCAATTAAATGTTACTTATTGGAGAAGAGAGAAACAAGTCGTCTACTTTGGACTATTCTTGCAGAAAATGTCATAGACACCCACTTTGTGGCTAATAAGCTAATCCAAGGAAATGAGTACATATTCCGGGTTTCTGCAGTCAACAGCTCTGGAGCCGGTGATGCCTCACATTCTGGTCCAGTGAAAATGGTAGATAATTATGGTAAGTAAAAGTTATTTTACTTTTTTTTTAAATGTAACAATTATTTTAAAAGAATATTATTTCATTCAGTTCCACTGAAGGATTTTCACAGAATCTCAAAGAAGTATTGTGCTTTCTTTAGGTCCTCCAGGTCCACCAGCTAAACCAGAAATTGAAAATGTTGGAGGAAATGCCATAACAATTTCTTGGAAAAGACCAGCAGATGATGGTGGAAGTGATATAACAGGCTACATGGTTGAAAAGAAAGAAAAGAAGGGAATGAGATGGACACGGGCATCAAAGAAAACTATCACTGACCTCAACTTTGAAGTGAAAGGGTTAAAAGAAGGAGTTGAATATGAATTTAGAGTAACTGCTGAGAACAAAGCTGGTGTTAGTGAGCCAAGTGAACCTTCAGTGCCTGTGTGGACCAAGCTTGTTGCTGGTATTTAAATTTCTAAATACAGTTCCACATATTTATTTTAAGCTATTAATGTGTTAATGTTGTGCTATGATATTCTATTTGTTCTATTTTCAAGATGTCCCCGGTCCCCCAGTCAACCCAAGAGTAACCGACACGACAAAGACAACTGCAGAAGTTCACTGGGGCAAGCCACTGTCTGATGGTGGCATGGACGTTACAGGATATCTAGTTGAGCACAAAAAAGAGGGAGAAGAAGAATGGTTGAAGGATACAGCTACACCTTTGAGAATCACAGAGTTTGTTGTCCCTAATCTCGAAGCTGGATTAAAGTATCATTTCAGAATTAGTGCACTGAATGCAATGGGTGTAGGTGAACCAGCACAAACAGAGGATCTTGTTCAAATCGTGGAACGTGAAGAAGTCCCCGATTTAGAATTAGATGTAGAGCTCAGAAGAACATTAGTTGTACGAGCTGGAGCCTCCATTCGCTTATTTGTTCCTATTAAAGGACGGCCAACCCCTACTGTGAGTTGGACCAAAGAGGATTTACCATTGAAGACTCGTGCAATTATTGATAACACTGAATCATACACCCTGTTGGTAATTCCTGACTGTAATAGACGCGATGCAGGAAAATATGATTTAACATTGGAGAATGCAGCAGGACAGAAAACTTCTTCTATAGTTGTGAGAGTTTTGGACTCCCCCGGACCACCTCTAAATCTCAAACCAAAGGCTATTGACAAAGAAAGCATCACATTGCAATGGGAAATGCCACTAATTGATGGAGGGGCCAAGATCACCAACTACATCATTGAGAAGAGAGAGTCTACTCGTAAGGCTTATACTGCTGTGGTCACACACTGTGAGACATGCTCTGTTAAACTTGCTGATTTGGGAGAAGGCTTGGAATATTATTTCAGAGTTTTTGCAGAAAATGAGTATGGCATTGGGGAAGCAGTGGAGACCACAGACCCAATCCGAGTATCTCAAGCTCCAACTCCCCCTGAAAATATCACTTTCACCGACGTTACAAAGAACACAGTTAGTATTGCATGGACTAAACCAAAACATGATGGTGGAAGTCGAATTACTGGGTATGTCATTGAAGCACAAAAGAAAGGTACCGATCAGTGGGCCCATGTGACTACAGTGAAGACATTGGATTTCACCGTTAAAAATCTCAATGAAAATGAAGAATATGTTTTCCGTGTGATGGCTGTGAATAGTTCTGGACGAAGTCTTCCTCGTGTGAGCAAATCTGTTGTCATCAAAGAACAAAGCTCAGAACCAGAATTTGATCTCAGAGGAGTGTGTAAGAAAACAGTCATTGCCAAGGCCGGAGAGGATATAAAGGTTGAAATTCCTGTTTCTGGACGTCCTAAGCCAACAGTTTCCTGGCAGAAAGACAACCAATCTCTAAAAGTCACACAGAGGACAATGATTGAAAATACTGCTACCACAACTACCTTGATCATAAATGAATGCTTAAGGAGTGATAGTGGAGTATACTCCTTGACTGGAAAGAACATTGTCGGGTCGGTCACCGATAACATCACAGTTAAAGTGCACGATGTACCTGGACCACCAAAGGGACCAATTAAACTGGACAAAATATCTCTGACATTTATTGAATTCTCATGGGAAACTCCGGAAAATGATGGTGGTGTGCCAATAAATAACTACGTTGTTGAAATAAGAGAAACTACAAGCCAGACATGGGTAGAACTGTCGTCACTGATTATTCGTACAACATTTAAAGCAACTCGCTTAACTACAGGAGTTGAATACCAATTCCGCGTCAAAGCCAAAAACAGATACGGTACTGGACCTCCAATAACCTCAGAGGCAGTGGTTGCTGCATATCCATTCAAGATTCCTGGACCACCCGGAACACCAAAAGTGGTGGCTTTCACTAAAGATACAATGACGATTGGCTGGAATGAGCCAGTGTCTGATGGTGGAAGTGAGGTAATTGGTTACCATGTGGAAAGAAAAGAGAGGAACAGCATTATTTGGCACAAAATTAGCAAAGCACTTGTGGTTGGAAATATTTTCAAAACCACAGGGCTAGAGGATGGTGTTGCATATGAGTTCCGAGTGTTTGCTGAAAACATGGCTGGAATTGGAAAACCAAGCAAAGCCTCTGAAGCTTTGCTTGCTCTTGATCCAGTGGACCCACCTGGACAACCCATCCCAGTACATGTGTCCAAAAATGCAATCACCATTCAGTGGACGAAGCCAGAGTATGATGGTGGATTCAAAATAACTGGCTACACTGTGGAAAAGAGAGATCTTCCAGCCGGACGCTGGATGAGAGCTAACTTCACAAATATAATCGAAACTACTTTCACTATAAGTGGTCTAACGCAAGACGAATCTTATGAATTCCGTGTTGTTGCAAGAAACTCAGCAGGTGCTGTTAGCAACCCTTCAGATTCATCAGATCCAATAATCTGCAAAGATGACATTGAAGAACCAAGAATAATGGTTGATGCCAAATTCAAAGATGTTGTCCTTGTTAAAGCTGGAGAAGCTTTCAAACTGGAAGCTGATGTTGCAGGTCAGCCATTACCATCTATGGTTTGGACAAAAGATGGAAAGGATGTTGAAAACACATCCAAACTACAGATTAAAATGACAGATCTGACAGGAGCCTTGATCAACAAGGATTCAATTAGAAAAGATGGAGGTGAATTTGTTCTGACGGCAACAAATGTCGGCGGCTTTGCAAAGCACGTTTTCAATGTGAAGGTTCTTGATAGACCAGGTCCACCTACAGGACCTCTTGGAGTTTCTGACATTACAGCTGAAAAATGTGTGCTCACATGGAATCCACCTACAGATGACGGAGGTGCCAATATCGAACATTATGTCATTGAAAAACGTGAGTCAAGCAGACTTGCCTGGACAAATGTGGCATCAGAATTGCAAGTCAATCAATACCAAGTAACAAAGTTGCTCAAAGGAAATGAATACATATTCAGAGTTATGGCTGTAAACAAGTATGGTGTCGGAGAGGCTCTGGAGTCTGAAGCAATAATTGCAGACAATCCCTATGTACCACCAGGCCCTCCACAAACGCTTGAGATAACAGCAGTGACGAAGGATTCCATAGTCATCTGCTGGTGTGCACCAGCCAGCAATGGAGGAAGTGAAATCACTAACTACCGCATAGAGAGAAGAGACAAAATAAGTTTGCGCTGGGTAAAATGCAACAAGAAGAATGTCACCGATTTGCATTTTAAGGTATCTGCTCTTGTGCCAAATCATGAATATGAATTCAGAGTTTTTGCAGAGAATGCTGCAGGAATAAGTGAACCAAGTTCTTCATCACCATTTGTGAAGACAACAGACACACTTTTTAAACCAGGCCCACCTGGAAACCCCAGAATCCTGGACACAACAAGTTCATCCATAACACTAGCATGGAACAAGCCAGTTTATGATGGAGGTTCTGATATTACTGGCTATATTGTCGAAACCTGTATTCCTGGAACTGAAGAGGAGGAATGGACGATAGTCTCTCCTAAAGATGGTGTAAAGGGATCCTCATATACAATTACAAATCTTAAAGAAAATCAAGAATACAAAATCAATGTGTCTGCACAAAACAGTGAGGGTGTTGGAGAAGCAGCAGCTGTGCCAGGTTCACCTAAAGCAGAGGAAAGAGTCTTACCACCAGAAGCAGATCTTGATGCTGAACTTCGAAAGATAGTAAATATCAGAGCTTGCAACACACTGAGACTTTTTGTGCCAATCAGAGGCAGACCAACACCGGAGGCCAAATGGTCGAGAGACAATGACGAACCTTTAGACAGAGCAACCATTGAAACCACATCTTCTTTTACATCACTAGTGGTTGGCAATGTTAATCGATTTGACAGTGGTAAATACAATTTAACTGTTGAAAATAGCTCTGGCACAAAGACAGTCTCTGTGATGGTTAGAGTTTTAGACACACCTGGAGCGCCACAGAACTTAAAAATAAGTCAAGTTACTAAGGAATCTGTCACACTCATATGGGATCCACCACTCAATGACGGTGGAACAAAAATTAAGAACTATGTTGTTGAGAAGCGTGAGGCTACAAGAAAAGCATACGCAACTGTAAATGCAAACTGTCACAAAACAACTTGGACACTTGACCAGCTCCAAGAAGGATGTAACTATTACTTCAGAGTCCTTGCAGAGAATGAATATGGCATTGGTCTTCCAATTGAGACTGGTGAATCTGTTAAAGTGTCTGAGAAGCCACTCCCCCCTGGCAAAATAATACTTCAAGATGTTACAAAGACTAGCGTGACGCTATCATGGGATAGACCTGAACATGATGGTGGAAGTCGAGTGGTTGCATATGTTGTAGAGATGCAAAGCAAAGGAAGTGACAAATGGACACAAGCATTGATTGCCAAAGTCCCTGAGGCAGTTATCGGTGGTCTTTCACCTGGTGAAGAATACATGTTCAGAGTTTCTGCAAGAAATGAAAAGGGAACCAGTGATCCACGTCAAATCGGTGTGCCTGTGATTGCCAAAGACCTTGTAATTTCGCCATCTGCTAAACTGTTGTTTTCAACATTCACAGTTCTTGCAGGAGAGGATTTGACAATTGATATTCCATACAATGCTCGTCCCAAAGCTGCCATTTCATGGATAAAGGATGCTGTCCCACTCAAACGAACAACCAGGGTAAACTTTTCCTCCACTGATACTCAGCTGAATTTGGTCATTAAAGAAGCCTGCAGAGATGATGTTGGTCAGTATAGCATCAAACTGTCAAATACAGCTGGTGAGACAACAGTGGATGTTGGAATTGTTGTTCTTGACAAACCTGGTCCACCAACAGGCCCTGTTACAATCAATGATGTGACATCTGACAGTGTTACAATTTCTTGGAAGCCACCAGAGTATGATGGAGGTTGCACCATTAATAATTACATAGTGGAAAAGAGGGACACTTCCACAACAAATTGGCAAATTGTAGCAGCAAACCTTGCAAGAACACAGATTAAAGCAGGAAGACTTAAGACAGGCTCTGAATATCAATTCAGGATTATGGCAGAGAACCGATATGGCAAAAGTCCTCTTCTGGTGTCTGAATGCATCATTGCACAGTACCCCTACAAACTACCTGGCCCTCCAGGAACACCCTCTTTGCACTCATCTACAAAGGACAGTATGACTATTGTATGGAATGAACCTGTCATGGATGGTGGAAGCACAATATTGGGTTATCACCTTGAGCGAAAAGAGAGAAGCAGCATTCTTTGGGTGAAATTAAACAAAAGTATAGTTCAAGATACAACTTTCAAGACCATTGGCCTTGAAGAAGGCATGGAGTACGAGTACAGAGTTTATGCTGAAAATATTGTTGGCATTGGGAAGGCAAGTAAGATCTCAGAGGGCTTTATTGCCAGAGATCCATGTGATCCTCCCGGAACACCAGAAGCAAGTAAAATCAGCAAAAATTCTATTACAATAACATGGACCAAGCCAGAGTATGATGGTGGAAGCAAAGTCACCGGATACATTGTTGAAAAGAAAGAATTACCTGCTGGTCGCTGGATGAAGGCAAATTTCACAAATGTAATAGAGACTGAGTATACTGCAACAGGTCTAACAGAGGATGATAAATATGAGTTCCGTGTCATTGCAAGAAATGCTGCTGGAGTTTTCAGTGATCCTTCATATAGTACAGGCCCCATCACTGCAAAGGATGAAATTGAACCACCGCGTATCAGCATAAATCCAGAGTACACTCAAACAATTGTGGTGAACGCAGGAGACAACTTCAAGATCGATGCAGATGTGCATGGAAAACCAATACCAACTGTTAGTTGGAAGAAGGGTGACCAGGAACTTGGAAACACTATTCACCGTGAAATTAAAAGCACAGATAATTATACCTGTTTGACTGTAAAGGAAGCCAAACTTGCAGATGGAGGTCAATATACTCTTCTGCTACAAAACCCAGGAGGAGAAAAAGTTGTGCAAGTTAACATTTGTGTTCTGGATAAGCCTGGGCAACCAGAGGGACCTATAGCCATCACAGATGTAACCAATGAGAAATGCTCCCTAGCTTGGAAACCACCCAAACAAGACGGCGGCAGCAAGATAACTCATTATATTGTTGAAAAAAGAGAGACAAGCAGACTTCTTTGGACAGTTGTTGAACCCAAAGTCCAAGCTGAGAACCTCACAATAACAAAACTCCTGGAAGGAAATGAATATATTTTCAGAGTTTTACCAGTAAACAAATTTGGTGTTGGTGAGCCCCTCCAATCAAGTGCAATTGTTATCAAGAATCCATTCACATCTCCAGATGCACCCAAAGGTCTGGAAGTCTCTAATGTCAAGAAAGACTCGATGGTCTTAACATGGGAGGCCCCAACCAATGAAGGAGGTACTCCCATCACTGGCTATATCATTGAGAAACATGACAAGGAAGGTGTTAGATGGACCAGATGCAATATGAAAACACTTACCGATCTTACTTTTAAAGTTACTGGTCTCTTGGAGAACCACTTGTATGAATTCAGAGTTTCTGCTGAGAATGCTGCTGGAGTTAGTGAAGCAAGTTCTGCAACAGTCTTCTATAAAGCCTTGGATCCTATATTCAAGCCAGGTCCACCTCATAATCCAAAAGTGTTAGACATGACAAAATCCTCTGTTGCACTTGCTTGGGGAAAGCCTATATATGATGGAGGCTGTGAAATCCAGAGTTATATCGTTGAGGCATGTGAAGTAAAACCAGTGACAGAAGAGATAAAAAGTGCAGTGGAAGAAGAAAAGGCAGCAGAAGAACCAGCAGTTATTGAAGAATGGACAATCTGCACTCCACCAACGGGAGTTAAAGTCACACGCTTCACTGTGGAAAACCTGAAAGAAAAGCAGGAGTACAAATTTAGAGTTTGTGGTGTGAACAAGGTTGGTGTTGGAGAACATGCTGATGTCGCAGGGCCAATATTGCCTGAGGACAAAACGGAAGAGCCAGATCTTGATATAGATGCTGAGTTTAGAAAGGTTGTTCGCATCAAAGCTGGAGGTTCTCTTAGGATGTTCATCCCTATCAAAGGAAGACCAGCCCCTGAAATAAAATGGGTGAAGGATGCTGAGGAGCTTAAAGAAACAGTGCAGATTGAGACCACTAGCAGTTATACTTCCGTTGTTATTGATAAAGTCAATAGGACAGACAGTGGTAAATATACTGTGACTGCTGAAAACTCTGCCGGAGAAAAATCTGAGACAATTGTGGTGAAAGTCCTGGACACACCAAGTGCACCGCTCAACTTCAAAGTGAAAGAAATCACAAAAGAATCAGTTACTCTTATATGGGAGCCCCCAGCTTTGGATGGTGGAGCAAAGATCAAAAATTACATCGTAGAGAAACGTGAAAGCACAAGAAAAACATTCTCTGCTGTCGTTACAAACTGCCATAAACTCTCATGGAAAG
This sequence comes from Danionella cerebrum, assembly GCA_007224835.1. Taxonomy (NCBI): domain Eukaryota; kingdom Metazoa; phylum Chordata; class Actinopteri; order Cypriniformes; family Danionidae; genus Danionella; species Danionella cerebrum. Next base: position 389,791 of record SRMA01025643.1, read on the forward strand.
TGGAACCACTTCAAGAAGGATGCAGTTACTACTTCAGAGTTCTTGCAGAAAATGAGCATGGCGTAGGACTGCCTGCTGACATTACAGATCCTCTGAAAGTTTCAGAGGTACCACAGTGTCCTGGAAAATTGAGCGTAGTAGATGTTACCAAAACAAGTGTGTCTCTTTCTTGGGAAAAACCAATTCATGATGGTGGTAGCAGAATTATTCATTATCTTGTTGAAATGCAGGTTAAGGGTAATGAAAAATGGTCTGGTTGTTCTACAGTTAAAACACTGGAAGCTGTCATCAATAATTTGAACCCTGGAGAAGAATACACTTTCAGAGTTATTGCCATCAATGAAAAAGGAAAGAGTGACCCAAGAACACTTGCTGTGCCAGTTGAAGCAAAGGACCTTGTCTTTGGACCTGATGTTAGACCTGCATTTAGTAACTACAGTGTGCTTGTTGGAAAGGACCTTCAGGTTGAAATCCCAGTTTCTGGTCGTCCAAAGCCTAAGGTCAGTTGGACAAAGGATGGTGCAGCCCTCAAATTCACAACAAGGGTTAACATTTCTAACACGCCACATAGTACTATTCTTAGCATCAAAGAAGCAGCAAGAGAAGATGGAGGGATGTATGGAATAAATGTATCTAACGTTGTTGGGCAGAAGGATGCAACTATTGAAATCATCACTCTTGACAAACCAGGTCCACCAACTGGCCCTGTGCGGTTTGATGAGGTTACTGTGTCCAGTGTTACATTGTCATGGGATCCTCCGAAATTTACTGGCGGTTGTTCAATTTCAAATTACATTGTCCAAAAGAGAGATACCACTTCTACAACTTGGGAGAATGTCACAATATCATTAGCAAGATCAACCCTGAAAGTACTACGACTGAAGACTGGTGCTGAATATCAATTCAGAATCATTGCTCAAAACAGGTATGGCAAGAGCTATGCTTTGGACTCTTCTGCGGTTGTTATTCAGTATCCATATAGAGAACCAGGACCACCAGGTACTCCATTTGTGACATGCCTTTCAAAAGACCACATGATTGTTGAGTGGCATGAGCCAGTTTCAGATGGAGGAAGCAGCATTATTGGATATCATCTTGAACGAAAGGAGAGAAACAGCATTCTCTGGACAAAGATAAACAAGACTCTTATTCAAGAACCAAAATTCAAAACCAGTCCTTTAGAAGAAGGTATTGAATATGAGTTCAGGGTTTACGCTGAAAATATTGTTGGCATTGGAAGGTGCAGTAAAATATCAGAGGGATTTGTTGCTCGTGATCAATGTGACCCTCCTGGAACCCCGGAAGCTATTCTTGTTTCTAAAAATTCCATAACCATTGAATGGACAAAGCCAGAGTATGATGGCGGAAGTGTCATTACTGGGTACACTGTTGAGAAACGTGATCTTCCAGAGGGACGCTGGATGAAAGCAAGCTTCACAAATGTTATTGAAACCAATTTTACAATCACCGGACTGACAGAAGGTGACAAGTATGACTTCAGGGTAATTGCAAAGAATGCAGTTGGTACAATCAGCAAACCCTCATACAACAGTGGACCTATCGCAGCATTAGATGAGGTGGAACCTCCTAAGTTTTCAATAGACCCTGAATACACTCAGACGCTTGTTGTGAATGCAGGAGACACTTTCAAACTTGATGCTGATGTGCATGGTAAGCCAGTACCTGCTATTCAGTGGTTTAAGAATGACAACGAGCTCGTAAACACAATAAGATGCGACATCAAGAACACTGACACCAGAGCACTGATTACAGTAAAAGATGCAGTAAGACAAGATGGTGGAAACTACATTCTCCAGCTCACTAATGTTGCTGGCTCTCAGAACGTGCAATTCCAAGTGAAAGTGCTTGATAAACCAGGTCCACCAGAAGGTCCTCTCCAAGTTGCAGGTGTGTCAAGTGATAAATGCACACTGATATGGCGTCCTCCACTTGATGACGGCGGAAACTCCATTACCCATTATATTATTGAGCGACGTGAGACAAGTAGACTTGCCTGGACTGTTGTATGTAATGACTGCAAGACAACGTCATACAAAGTGACAAAGCTCCTGGAAGGTAATGAATATATATTCCGTGTCATGGCTGTTAATAGTTATGGCATCGGTGAGGCAATTGATGCACCGTCTGTAATTATGAAAGATCCATTTAGTCACCCTGGATCACCACAAATTATTGAAGTGACAAACATTGCAAAGGACTCCATGACGGTTTGCTGGACTGCGCCAGATAGTGATGGTGGCAGTGAAATCCTTGGCTACATTGTGGAAAAGAGAGACCGATCTGGAATAAAATGGACTAGATGCAACAGGCAAAAGGTTACTGACGTATGCTTCAGAGTACATGGGCTTATTGAGGATCATGAGTATGAATTTAGAGTGTCTGCTGAAAATGCAGCAGGAACTGGAGAACCAAGCTTGGCAACTTCATACTACAAGGCCTGTGATCCCAAATACAAACCTGGCTCACCTGTGCATGCCCATGTTGTTGATACCAGCAAGACTTCAATAACAGTGGCATGGGGAAAACCGCTTAATGATGGAGGATGTCCAATTCAAGGATATATTGTTGAGATTTGCAAAGCTGAAGAAGAAGAATGGACTATGTGCACTCCCCCTACTGGCTTACGTGTGAACAGGTTTGAAATCACAAAGCTAGCAGAACAACAAGAATATAAGATTCAAATATGTGCCATCAATAAAGTAGGTGTCGGTGAGCCTGTTGCTATTCCAGGAACTGCAAAGCCAGAGGAGAAGCTGGAAACCCCTGAAATTCACCTTGACTCAGAGTTGAGAAAAGGAATTGTGGTTCGTGCAGGTGGATCAGTTAGAATTAACATACCATTCAAGGGTAGACCAACACCTGATATCACCTGGACAAAAGATGAAGGTGAATTATCTGAAAAAACAGTGCTTGAAAAAGGTGCCAACTTCACACAACTTTCACTAGACTCCTGTGATAGGAAAGACTCCGGAAAATACACAGTTACTCTAGAAAATAGCAGTGGCTCTGTATCTGAATATGTGACTGTTAAAGTATTAGATACACCTGGAGCACCTGTAAACCTTAAGGTTACTGAAATCAAGAAGGACTCCGTTACGCTGGTTTGGGAACCACCACTTATTGATGGAGGAGCAAAGATCAAGAATTTTGTTGTTGACAAGCGTGAATCCACAAGAAAAGCTTATGCTAACATAACAACCAAGTGTAGCAAGACAACGTATAAGGTGGAAAACCTTGCAGAGGGGGCCATGTATTACTTCAGAGTTATGGCTGAAAATGAATATGGTGTTGGATTGCCAGTTGAAACAAAAACTGCCTCAAAAGCATCCGAAGTACCTCAGCCTGTTGGAAAGGTTACACTGACTGATGTGACAAAAGTTAGTGCATCTTTGGCTTGGGAAAAACCAGAGCATGATGGAGGTAGCAGGATTGCTGGATACTTGATTGAAATGCAACCAAAAGGAACTGACAAATGGGGTGTAGCAACAAATGTAAAAACATGTGAAGGAACAGTTACTGGACTGACCAGTGGTCAGGAATATTTGTTCCGTGTTCTAGCATACAACGAGAAAGGCAAAAGTGAACCAAAGCCCCTTGCAGCACCTGTTATTGCCAATGACCTTACAATTGAACCAAGCTTCAAGTTACAGTTCAACACGTATAGTGTGAGATCTGGAAAGGACTTCAAACTTGAAATACCTGTTTTTGGCCGCCCAAAACCAAGGGTCACTTGGTCAAGGGATGGACAGCCACTTAAAGTAACATCAAGAGTTACCACATCCAACACACTAACTTCAACAACCCTACAAATCACAGAAGCCTGCAAAGAGGATCTTGGAAAATATGCAGTTACGGGAACAAACACTGTTTCTGCCGTTACAGAGGATATCACCATCATAATCCTGGACAAACCTGGTCCACCTACAGGACCAATAAAGGTAAATGAAGTAAGCAACAATTCTGTTTCCATTTCATGGGAGCCTCCAGAGTATACAGGAGGATGCCAAGTAAAGCATTACATTGTCGAAAAGCGAGACACCACTGAAAGCACTTGGCAAGCTGTTGCTGGATCAGTTGCAAGGACATCCCTTAAAATTATCAAGCTGAAAACTGGTGCAGAATATCAGTTTAGAGTCATTGCTGAGAACAGATATGGCAAAGGTGCACCACTGGAGTCAAAGTCTATTGTTGTCCAGTATCCTTACAAACCACCTGGGCCACCTGGTACTCCCAATATGAAATCCGCAACCAAAGACCAGATGACAATTGAGTGGAATGAACCAGTTAATGATGGTGGCAGTTCTGTTATTGGATACCACATTGAGAGTAAAGAAAGAACGAGTATTCTATGGACAAAACTAAACAAAACTCTTATTACCGATACATTATTTAAAATAAGCAATCTAGAAGAGGGCATCGGATATGAGTTTAGAGTATATGCAGAAAACATTGTTGGCATCGGAAGATCAAGCAAAGTTTCAGAGAGCTTCGTTGCTCGTGACCCATGTGATCCACCAGGAACTCCTGAGGCTGTTGCAATATCAAAGGACTATATAATGATTCAGTGGACAAAGCCTCAGTATGATGGTGGTAGCAAAGTGACTGGATATATTGTTGAAAGAAGAGATTTGCCTGAGGGTCGATGGATGAGGGCAAATTTCACAAATGTAATTGAGACAGAATTTACAATCACTGGCTTAACTCTGAGTAATCAGTATGAATTCAGAGTAATTGCAAGAAATGCTGCTGGGGTTTTCAGCTGGCCTTCAGACAGCACAGGACCAATTACAGCTACAGACGAAATTGAACCTCCTACTGTTTCAATGGATCCCAAATACAAGGATGTCATTGTTGTTGACGCTGGAGACAACTTGATTTTAGATGCAGATATTCATGGAAAACCAACTCCTGACATCAAATGGCTAAAAGAAGGGAAAGAAATGGATAAGACACTGCGCATTGAAGAAAGAACCACACAAAAATGTGCCTCAATAACAATTAAAGATTGTACAAGATTGGATGGTGGACACTATGACTTAATTTTAAGCAACAGTGGTGGAACAAAAACAATTCCGATAACAGTAGTTGTTCTTGACAGACCAGGTCCTCCGACTGGACCATTGCGAGTAACTGGTGTCATGTCTGATAGATGCTATCTGTCCTGGTCTGAGCCTTCTCAAAATGGTGGTGCTAACATTTCCCATTACGTCCTTGAGAAAAAGGAAACTAGCAGGCTCTCATGGACAGTTATTGATTCCAACGTTTCTGCAACGAATTATAAAGTGACCAAGCTCCTGCCAGGTGATGAGTACATTTTCAGAGTTGTTGCAGTCAACAAATACGGTATTGGTGAACCTTTGTATTCTGAGGCTGTCGTGGCTCAGAATCCCTACAAGCCACCTAGTGCTCCTTCTGCCCCAGAAGCAAGTGAGATTACAAAGGATTCTATTACACTTTCATGGAATGCCCCAGAGAGTGATGGTGGAACAGCAATAACATCTTATCACTTAGAGAAGCGTGACAAAGATGGCGTGAGGTGGACTAAATGTAATCGGCAGAAGCTGGCTGATCTGAATTTCAAAGTAACTGGTCTGTCAGAGGGTCATTTCTATGAGTTCCGTGTCTATGCTGAGAATGATGCAGGGTTGGGAGAACGTAGTGATTTATCACTGTTTTATAGGGCAATAAATGCCACAACACCCCCAGGTCCACCTCATCATCCTAAAGTGACTGATCACACGAACTCGTCTGTCTCTCTTTCTTGGGGAAAACCTGCATCGGATGGCGGTGCTTATGTCAAAGGTTATATTGTGGAGATGAAAGAAATTTCTTCAGAAGAATGGACTGCATGCACACCTCCAGCTGGGATCCAAGCAACACGCCTAACTGTTGAAAAGCTGACGGAAAATGCTGAATATAACTTCCGTGTTTGTGCTTTCAACTCTGAAGGGGTTGGTGAGGCTTCTGATGTCCATGGATCTGTAACTGCATCTGAAAAGATTGAAGCACCTGAGATTGAACTTGATGCTGACCTCAGGAAGGTTGTTTCAGTTCGTGCTGGAGGATCCCTTCGTCTTTTCATTACAATAAGAGGTCGACCTGAGCCAGCTGTCAAGTGGGAAAAGGAAGATGCCACTCTAACAGAGCGTGCTCAAATTGAATCTACAAGTTCTTACACCATGCTTGTTATTGACAATGTCAACAGATTTGACAGTGGAAAATATATCTTAACACTTGAAAACAAGAGTGGCACAAAGTCAGCATTTGTCAATGTCAGGGTGCTTGATACACCAAGTTCTCCTCAGAAGTTTGAAGTGAAAGATGTGAAGAAAGATTCTGTGACTCTCTACTGGGAACCACCTCTAACAGATGGCGGAGTTAAAATAACAAATTATGTAGTTGAAAAACGTGAATCTACACGAAAAGCTTACACAACTGTAACAAGCAACTGCACACAGACATCATTTAAAGTTGATGAACTCCAGGAGGGAGGCATTTTCTACTTCCGGGTCTGTGCTGTAAATGAGTATGGCTTTGGAGTTATGGCAGAAACAAAGAATCCCATCAAGGTTGCACAGGTACCCATGCCTCCAGGAAAAATAAGTCTTGTGGATGTCACTAAGACTAGTGCAACACTTACTTGGATAAAGCCTATCCATGATGGAGGCAGTAAAATCATCTGCTACAATGTAGAGATGCAACCCAAGAGCAGCGACAAATGGGGTGTAAGTTGTACAGTTAAAGTACCAGAAGCTACTGTGAACAACCTCACACCAAATGAAATATACTCGTTTAGGGTTATTGCATTGAATGAGAAAGGCAAGAGTGAGCCTCAAGAACTTGGTGTACCAGTTGTAGCTAAGGACATTGAGATTGAACCATCTGTTCATCTGCTGTTCAACACATACAGTGTAATGGCAGGAAAGGATCTTACAGTGGAGGTTCCAGTGAGAGGCAGACCAAAGCCTGTTGTGTCTTGGAAAAAGGATGGCCTTCCGTTGAGGCAAACAACCTCTCTCTCAATTGTCAATACCAAGGTGTCCAGCAAGATTATCATCAAAGAAGCAACAATTGAACATGTTGGTAAATATGAAATCACCCTTGCTAATACAGCAGGCACCATTTCCACAGACATTGGTGTTGTTGTTCTCGATAAACCTGGGCCACCAGCTTCAGTGAAAGTTGACGCTGTAACATCTCACAGTATCACACTTTCATGGGCCCCTCCAGAGTATGACGGTGGATGTTCCATCAGCAATTACATTGTTGAAAAGAGAGATACCAACTCAACTGAATGGCAGATTGTATCAACAAATATTGCTAGGACCTCAGTCAAGGTACCTCGTTTGACACAGGGTTCTGAGTATCAGTTCCGCATATATGCAGTCAATCGCTATGGAAAGGGTAAACAAATCGACTCTCCAGGCATCACTGCAGAGTACTCATTCAAACAACCTGGACCACCTTCTACACCCCAGGTTGCCCATGCCACCAAGGTTTACATGCTTGTGACATGGAATGAGCCAGTTAACGATGGTGGTAGCACAGTCATCGGCTACCATTTGGAAAGAAAAGAGAGAACCAGTATTCTTTGGTCCAAGGTGAATAGGACGCTCATCAAGGACAACGAATTCAAAGTAACTGGCATCGAAGAGGGCATGATGTATGAATTCCGTGTCTATGCTGAAAACATTGCTGGAATTGGCAAAGCAAGTAAAGCCAGTGAAGCCATAGCTGCAAGAGATCCTTGTGACCCACCTGGTCAGCCTCTGATAACAAGCATCACAAAATCATCGGTTTCCCTTTCTTGGACAAAGCCTGAATATGATGGTGGAGCCAAAGTCACTGGTTATACAATTGAACGCAGAGATCTCCCAGAGGGCCGTTGGATGAGATGCAATTTTACAAATGTAGTAGAGACTTACTTTGACGTAACTGGATTGACAGTGGATGAACAATATGATTTCCGTGTCATTGCAAAGAATGCAGCTGGATTATTTAGTGAGCCATCTGACAACACAGGTCCCATCACAGTAAAAGATGATGTCGATCCACCACGCATCATGATGGATGTCAAGTTCAGAGACGTTGTAGTAGTAAAAGCTGGTGAAACTTTGAAGATCAACGCTGATATTGCTGGACGCCCTCTTCCAGTTGCATCTTGGTCCAAGGACGGACAAGACATAGAACTGAAGGCAAGAATTCAAATAACAGGAACAGATACCAGTACTATGATAGTCGTCAAAGACTGCAAAAGAAGTGATTCTGGACAGTACGTTTTGACATTACAGAATGTTGTAGGCAGCGTTACAGCACCAGTAAACTGTGTAATTCTTGATAAACCAGGACCTTCAGCAGGACCACTTTCAGTAACAGGACTCACAGCAGAGGAGTGCACATTGTCCTGGGGACCACCACAAGAAATTGGTGGCTCTGAAATCACACATTATGTTATTGAAAAACGGGAAACCAGTCGACTGGCATGGACGCTTGTACATGGAGAGGTCAAGAAAACAACATTCAAGGTCACCAAGCTACTGAAAGGAAATGAATATATATTCAGAATATTAGCGGTCAACAAGTTTGGACTGGGTGAAGCACTTGAAAGTGAAATTGTAAAGGTTACTGATCCATACACTTTTGCAGCAGCTCCGACAAATGTTGAAATTACAAGTGTAAGCAGCGAGGAAATGACTTTAGTTTGGGCAAAACCTGCATCTGATGGAGGCAGTGAAATCCTTGGATATGTAATTGAAAGGCGAGAGAAATCTGGTCTTCATTGGGTCCGTGTGAACAGAGAGCTTGTGACAGAGCTAACAACCGTTATATCAAAAGTGAGACGAGGATGCGATTATGAGTTTAGAGTCTATGCAGAAAATGCAGCAGGCTTGAGTCCACCCAGTGATTCATCGCCTTCTGCAAAGGCAGAGGATGAACTTTTGGTACCATCCCCCCCAACTAAACCAAAGATTTTGGATTACAGCAAAAACTCGATCACCATATCCTGGAAAAAACCATCATCTGATGGTGGTGCACAGATTCAAGGATACACTGTGGAATATAAAAAATCTGATGCTGAGGAATGGACTGTTGCCATTCAAATGACAAAGAGCAATGAATTCATCATTTCTGGTCTTTCCACTGATGTGGAGTATGTATTTGCTGTTAAAGCATTTAACAAAGTTGGTGTCAGTGAACAGTCACCCATCTCTGAGCCGCAGTCTGCAACTGAGAGAAAGGAGGAACCTGTGTTTGATGTTGACATTGAGATGCGAAAAACGTTAATCGTCAAGCATGGCAATTCGTTTACTTTGACAGCACCATTTAAGGGAATGCCAGCACCATCCGTTGCTTGGAATAAAGAGGAAGTTGACCTTAAAGCAAGGGCAACTATAGAAACAACTGAAACATCCACATCAATAACTATCGAAAAGGCAACAAGAAATGATTCTGGACAATACATTGTTAATTTGGACAACGGGATTGGAACTGCATCTTTGCCAATGGTAGTCAAAGTCCTTGATACCCCTGGACCTCCAGCTAATGTGAAAATTACTGAAGTCACTAAAGATTCTGCCACAGTTACTTGGTCTGCACCAGAAAATGATGGTGGAGATGCTGTTAAGGCTTATCATGTTGAGAAACGTGAAGCAAGCAAAAAGGCTTGGGTATGTGTGACAAGCAACTGTCACAGTTTGACATACAAGGTTGAGGACTTGCAGGAAGGAGCAATCTACTACTTCCGAGTTTGTGGTGAAAATGAGTTTGGCGTTGGTGTACCTGCTGAAACTCGAGACGGAACAAAGATTGCAGGTAATTTTTTACTCTCATTAAAACAAATTTTTAAAGCAAGAAAATAATTGTTTTCAAAATATATGTTAAAATCTTTCAACCTTATGCCTACAGAAAAACCAAGTCCCCCTGCTAAACTTGGGGTTGCAGCAGTGACAAAGAACAGTATCACACTCGCATGGTCAAAACCAGAATATGATGGTGGAAGCCGAATTACCGGCTACCTCATCGATGCCGTTGAAAAGGGCCAACAGAAGTGGGTCAAATGTGCCACAGTCAAAACCAACACACACATGATTAAGAGTCTGAGGGAAAATGCAGAATACTTCTTCAGAGTTCGCGCTGAGAATCATGCTGGACTAAGTGAACCTAAAGAAATGATAGTTCCCGTGGTTGTGAAAGAACAACTGGGTGAGTTTGTGTTCAGTCCTTCTATTCAATACATTCAAAGCATCGAAATAATATATTTCATCTAGCACTGTTCCTTCACTTTGTAGATCCCCCTGAGTTTGACATGAAGAACTTCCCACATAACACAGTCTATGTGAGAGCTGGTTCAAATCTTACGTTTGAGCTTCCCCTCACTGGTAAACCAATGCCAAAGGTAACAATGACAAGAGGCACCGCTCCAGTTAAGTGTGGAAAGCGATTCAGCTTTGAAGTAACTCCCGAAAGTCTTAACATCGGCCTTAAGGAAAGTATTGCAAGCGATGCTGGACGATATGACATTGTTGCCTCAAATGCAAGTGGAACCACCAAGATGCATGTAAACATTCTGGTGCTGGATAGACCAGGTCCACCAGCCGGTCCGGCTGAAGTTAGTGATGTTGGAGAGACAAGTTTGTGTCTCAAATGGCTACCACCCATTTACAACGGCGGCAGTCCAGTCACAAACTATGTTGTTCTTAAACGAGAAACAAGTACTCCAGCCTGGATAGAGGTTTCATCTACAGTAACCAGAAATTCAATTAAAGTAACCAAACTTACAAAAGGAGAAGAGTACCAGTTCAGGATTAAAGCTGAGAATCGATTTGGCATCAGTGACCACATTGATTCTCAGTCGGTTACAGTGAAACTTCCATACAGTGAGTATTTTGACAATGTATATTCATTACATTTCTTGCATTTAAAAATTGGCTAAACCTCATTGCGATTATTGTGTTTCAGCTATCCCTGGACCACCATCAACACCTTGGGTGACCTTTGCATCTAGAGAAAGCATCACCATTTGTTGGAATGATCCAGTAGTAGATGGTGGCAGCCCAGTACTGGGATACCATGTCCAAATGAAAGAACGAAGCAGCATTCTTTGGCAGACCGTTAACAAAACCGCACTCCCTGCAACTCAAATTAGGGTAACAAATATCTGTCCTGGAATGATTTATGAATTCAAGGTGTCTGCTGAAAATGCTGCTGGTATTGGAAAGTTCAGCAAAACTTCAGAGGAAGTGCTTGCAATTGATGCTTGTGGTAAGCCTATTATTGCCATGAATTATATATACGCAAATATTTGTTCATGTTTACTGTGTTTAAAATATATTAGTTAAATAACAAAAATTTTGCTTTCTTAGAACCTCCGGCAAATGTGAGAGTTTCCGAGATTACAAAGAATTCTATAGGCCTTGTATGGCAGAAGCCTCCATTTGACGGTGGGAGCAAAATCACCGGCTACATGGTTGAGCGAAGAGATGCACCCAATGGCAGATGGACAAAGGCTAATTTCACCAATGTGATAGAAACAAACTTCAATGTCTCAGGATTGACTCAGGATCAATCATATGAATTCAGGATTTTTGCAAAGAATGCAGTTGGTTCAGTTAGCAACCCATCACTCATTGCTGGACCAGTAACTTGTGTGGACATTTCTGGTAAGTTTATATCTTCATTTTATATTGTATTTTATGGCTAATGGATTTGCAGATTATTTGAATGAACTCACCCCCCCCCCACTCCCCTTCCATCTATAGGTGCTCCAGTAATTGACCTGCCTCCAGAATATTTGGATGTTGTGCAATACAAAGCTGGTGAATCTTTTAAAATCAAAGTTGGAATTTCTGCGAAGCCTTTGCCAGCAATTGAATGGCTTAAAGATGAAAAGGAGTTGGTGAAAAGTGCACAGTTGTCTGTTGAAAACATGACCGACTCATCAGCTATCCTCATTAAAGATTCTACTCGTCATAATACTGGAACTTATGAGCTCAAAGTAAAAAATGTGTTCGGAACAGCATCTGCTACCATCAGAATACAGATTTTAGGTATATAAACCTTTTTTGTTTAAAAATACTTAGGTAACTTCCATCCTTCCTTTCTAATCCTAAAATGTTTATTTTTCCCTCAGACAAACCTGGACCTCCAGCCGGGCATATTGAATTCAAATCAATAACTGCTGATAAGATGACAATCGCATGGGAACCAGTGGCTGATGACGGAGGAGCAAAAGTAACACACTACATTGTAGAAAAACGAGAGACTAGTAGAGTTGTGTGGTCCACGGTTTCAGAGGCACTGGAAGATTGCAGCGTCACCGTCCAGAAGCTGGTCAGAGGAAATGAATATGTATTCCGTGTTAGAGGTGTTAATAAATTTGGACTAGGAGATCCTCTGGAGTCTGAGGCTGTCATTGCCAAGAATGCATTTGGTAAGTAAAGAGTGAAGTAAAATGAAAATGTAATGTGAAGTATATTAATGACAACATTGTGTTTTCAGTAACTCCTGGACAACCTGCTACACCCGAAGCTACTGATATCACCAGAACTTCAATGCAGGTCGTTTGGGAAAAACCAGGTGTTGATGGTGGCAGTCTGGTTACTGGGTACTATTTGGAGAGACGTGACAAGAAGAGTCTGCGTTGGATAAAGGTTTACAAAGACCCTATCAGTGACACCAAAGCAAAGGTCCATCATCTCACAGAAGGAAATGAATATCAGTATCGTGTTTGTGCCATCAATAAAGCTGGAGAGGGTCCATTCACAGATGCCTCTGACTTCTTCAAAGCTGCCGATCCAGTTGGTAAGTTTTTTTTGCAATTTGTTTTGTATTAAAAAAATAACTTTACAAAAGTCGCATCGCACTAAATGAATCCTAACCTAGTTTTAAAAATATCCCTAGACCCACCTTATGAACCCTCAAAGCTGAAGGTGGTCGATTCAACCAAGACATCTATCACACTAGCATGGTCAAAGCCAGAATATGATGGAGGCAGTGAAATCACCAGCTATGTTGTAGAGAAAAGAGTTGGTGAAGAAGAAGAATGGGTTGTAATTAGTCACAAGGGAGAAGTAAGAACCACAGAGTATGTGGCTTCAGATCTTAAACCAGACGTCAACTATTTCTTCCGTGTTTCTGCTGTTAACTGCGCTGGGCGTGGCGATCCAATAGAAATGGAAGAGCCAGTACAAGCAAAGGACATACTTGGTATGTATCCACATGCTTATATATAATAGTATTTTTATAATACTGACATTATTAATGATTTTGCTTGCTACATTTTGCAGAGGAAGCCCAGGTTGACACTGATGTTGCAATGAGAACTCACTACATTGTAAAAGCTGGAAAAGATGTTGAAATAATGGTTCCTCTCAAAGGCAGACCTGCCCCAAGTGTCACATGGAAGAAGGAAGACCAAAATATTGACAGTGATCCTCAGTATACCATTCACAGCACAGACACATCTTCATGTCTGATAATCACACAAGTAACTCGCAAGGACACTGGAAAATACACCATCGATATATCAAATGGCGTAGGAGAACCAAAGTCTTTAACTCTGTCAGTTAAAGTACAGGACACTCCAGCTGCTTGCAGGAATTTGACTTTGAAAGAAGTCACTCGTGGTAAAGTCACACTTTGTTGGGAGCCTCCTCTTTTGGATGGTGGTGCTGAAATTACCAATTATGTTGTTGAGAAAAGGGACTCATCTAAACGCACCTATGCTGGTGTAACAAATAAATGCAAAGAAACCACATGTGTCATTGAAGAGCTCTCAGAGAAAGCATTATTCTTCTTCCGCGTTTTGGCAGAAAATGAGAATGGCATCGGTGATCCTTGTGAAACCATAGAGCCAGTTAAAGCCACAGAGACGCCAGGTCCAATCAAAGACCTCTCTATGAAAGACTCCACTAAAACGTCAGTAACGCTGCAATGGAACAAACCAGATTATGATGGTGGTAGCATTATTACAGACTACATTATTGAAAAGAAAGTCCAAGGTGAAGAAGAATGGGCTCCTGCTGGCACAAACAAGCATTGTGAACATGAGGTTACAAAGCTTAAGGAACTCACAGAAATGTTCTTCAGAGTTTGCTCCAAGAATGAAAAGGGATCTAGTGACTTTACAGCAATCGGACCAATTAAAGTAAAGGACTACATTATTGCACCTGAAGCGAACCTTGAAGAATATCCGGGTGGACAAATAAGTGTGCGCTTGGGACACAATGTCCACCTTGAGCTGCCTTACAAGGGTAAACCTAGACCAGCCATACTATGGTTAAAAGATAACCTTCCATTAAAGGAAAGTGAAAAGGTCCGCTTCAAGAAGACAGAAAACAAGGCCACGCTTATGATCAAAAATGTGGAGAAAGAAAATGGAGGCAAATACACACTTACACTGGACAACACATTCTTCAGAAAATCATTTCACGTGCAGGTAATTACCCTTGGACCACCCTCCAAACCTATCGGGCCCATTCGCTTGGACGAGGTCAGAGCAGAAAGCATAACGATTTCTTGGGATGAGCCTAATGATGATGGAGGTGGAGAAATCACTTGCTACACTGTTGAAAAACGGGACACATCTCAAAATGACTGGAAAATGGCTTGTTCAAGTGTGAATGACACAACGTTCAAGGTACCCAACCTTATCAAGGGAATTCAGTATCAGTTTAGAGTCTGTGCTGAAAATAGATACGGTGCTAGTGAACCTTTAGTTTCACAAAATGTCATTGCCAAACATGAATTCAGACCACCTGGTCCTCCAGGCATACCAGTTGTTTACAATGTCACAAACGATGGCATGACAATTCAGTGGGAAGAACCCATCTTTAATGGAGGGTGTCCAGTTCTTGGCTTCCATGTTGAAAAGAAGGAGAAGAACAGCATCATGTGGCAAAAAGTGAACACGATCTTGGTAAAAGAAAGGGATTTCAGGATTATTGGGCTAATTGAAGGCTTAGAATATCAATTCAGAGTCTATGCCCAAAATGATGCTGGATACAGTCGCATGGGTGATGCAAGCAAACCTGTTATGGCAGTTTCTCCAGTTGGTAAGACTGAATATAAAGTTTATTTCTCAATTGGATACATGTTCAAAGTATATGCATACTAAAATTATACATCGCTTTATTTTTAGATCCTCCTGGAACTCCTGATTACGTAGATGTAACAAGTGAGTCAGTTAAACTAAAATGGGAAGCCCCCAAACGTGATGGTGGAAGCAAAATTGTTGCCTACAATGTGGAGAAACGACAGGGCAAAGGGCGGTGGTTGAAGAGCAACTTTTCAAACGTGACTGACACAGAGTTTACAGTGACTGGGCTTTCTTGCGGTGAACGCTATGAATTTAGAGTGATAGCAAGAAATGCAATTGGCACAGTAAGCCCACCCTCTCAATCCTCTGGATATGTGGTAATCAGAGACGAGAGCTGTAAGTACATTCCATCAATTTCTTTTTTTTCTTATTTGGTTCTGTGTTTGCTAAAACACATATTTTCACTTTCAGTTGGTCCGAATATAGAGTTTGGCCAGGAGTACTTTGAGGGAGTCTCTATTAAAGCAGGGGAAAACATCCGCCTCAAAGTAACCATCACCGGACGACCAACACCAAAAGTGTCTTGGTTCAGAGATGATGTTGCATTAACCAAAAAGATGGTTGATATTACAACAATTTCTGGATCAAGTACCCTCTTCATTAGAGATGCTGACCGTAGTCATCGGGGTGTTTACTCTGTGGAAGCCATTAATTCATCTGGAACTAAAAAGGAATCAATAAACGTTGAAGTCTTTGGTAAGAAAGTGTATATCTAGGACCTCTGTTGAGGTCACACTATTTTCATTCATATTTTGATAAAATGCTTGAATAATTCCTGTCTTGTAGATACACCTGGAGAACCTGTTGGTCCGGTTACATTCTCAGAGATTTCTGAAGGAAAAGTGACATTATCTTGGAATCCACCAGAGAATGATGGCTGTTCAGAAGTCACTCATTACATCATTGAGAAGCGTGAAACTTCAAAAATTTCATGGGCGCTTGTTACAGACGAGTGTTCGACATGCACATACAACGCCACCAAACTGATCAAGACAAATGAGTACCAGTTCCGTGTATCTGCAGTAAACAGGTTTGGTGTAAGCAGACCACTGGATTCAGCTCCCGTGATTGCACAGATGCAATACAGTAAGATAATGATGCCTAATTTAAATATTTAGCTTCTATTACTTTATTTTCATCATTTCAATTTGTTGTTTCTTCTCTCCAGCGGTTCCAGATTCTCCTGGAACTCCAGATGCAACAGATGTTGATGGAGAGAGCATCACCATTAATTGGGCCCCTCCAACCCATGATGGTGGAAACCCAATCAAATTTTACATTGTAGAAAGACGTGAAAAGAAGACAGGTCGTTGGTTGAAGGTTCTAACAAGAAAGCCCATTATTGAGGCAGCGCATAGAGTGACACATCTGATTGAGAATGTGGAGTATGAATTCCGTGTGTATGCTGTAAATGATGCTGGAATTGGAGCACCAAGCAACATTTCAATGCCAATCAAATGTGCAGAGCCAACCGAAGAACCAGACGCCCCATCTATAGTCAATGTCACTGACACTACCAATACATCGGTAAGCTTGGAATGGACTCGGCCTGCCTATGATGGAGGTATGGAAATCCATGGCTACATCATTGAAATGTGCAAAGGAGCTGAAGAGGAATGGCACAGAGTCAATGAAGATCTCTGTTCTGTGACAAAATACACAGTCACTGGTTTGGAGACCAGTGCGGAGTACAAGTTCCGTATTTGTGCCATCAATTCCGTTGGCAAGGGTGAAGCCAAAGAAATTTCAGAGCCTGTTCAGGCACTAGAAAGGCTTCTGGCACCGGAAATTGACATTGATGCCTCTTTCAAACATACACACATTGTAAAATCGGGAGAAAATGTGTGCATCCGTCTTGGCTTCAAGGGAAAGCCAACACCCACAGCTTCCTGGGCAAAGGTTGATGGTGAACTTAGTGTTATGGCAGACGTCACCACTACTGACACTTTCTCTGCTTTATCACTGGAAAACTGCACCAGGAATGACACTGGAAAATACACTCTAACACTTGAGAATGGTAGCGGTAGTAAAGCTATTACCATTGCAGTTAAGGTGCTAGACACACCTGGTGTTCCACAGTCTGTCTCCATCAAGGAAGTCATGAGAGGAGCTCTCGCAATAGCTTGGGAACCTCCAATTAATGATGGTGGTGCACGTGTTCATCATTACATTGTTGAAAAGCGTGAAGCAAGCCGTAGAACATGGACCGAGGCAGCACCTAAAACTACTCAAACAATTCTGAGAATTTCAGATCTTCTGGAAGGTGTTCCCTATTTCTTCAAAGTCATGGCTGAGAATCAGTATGGTGTGGGTGAAGCATATGAAATGCCTGAACCAATTATTGCCACTGCTGAACCTGCTGCACCAAAGAGACTTGATATCATTGACACAACGGACACGTCCGTAACCTTGGCCTGGCTCAAACCAGAACATGATGGGGGGAGCCGGATTACAAGCTACTGTGTTGAAGCAAAGGCTAAAGACACAGACAACTGGGTTGTTTGCAGCAAAACTAAAAACCTAAGCCTGGTTGTTGAAAACCTTGCAGAAAATGGCGAGTATGAATTCCGTGTTAAGGCGAAGAATGATGCTGGGTTCAGTGTGCCAAGGGAAGCCTTCTCCTCAGTCATTGTTAAAGAGCCAAGAATAGAGCCCACTGCTGATCTCAGCGAAATCAAAAACCAGCGTGTCACCTGCAGAATTGGTGAATCCTTTGAGATCGATGTTCCAATTAGTGGAAGGCCAGCTCCAAAGATTTCCTGGAAGCTTGAAGAAATGAAGCTGAAAGATACAGACAGGGTGACCATCAAGTCTACCAAAAACAGGAGCACTCTCACAGTCAAAGAGAGCATGAGAGGAGACGGGGGCCGATATTTCCTCACTCTTGAGAATGTTGCTGGATCAAAGACTTTTGCTGTAACCGTTAATGTCATTGGCAGACCAAGTCCTCCAGAAGGCTCTATTGAGATTTCCTCAATCACATCAGAGTCATGTGTGCTCTCATGGAACCCCCCTGAAGACGATGGTGGAACAGACATCACAAACTACATTGTGGAGAAGCGTGAATCTGGCTCCACTGCTTGGCAGCTCATAAACTCTAGTGTGAAACATACAACTTTGCATGTGTCACATCTCACTAAATACATGCAGTACACCTTCCGCATCTGTGCTGAAAACCGATTCGGTGTGAGTAAATCGACAGAATCTGAGACTATTGTTGCAGAACATCCATTTGGTATGTATAAATTATTAAGAATGTACAAATTTGGTGTATACCAAATGGTAATTTTTTTGTTTTTTGTTGCCATCATCTTCAGTTCCCCCTGGCCCTCCAACAAGACCAGAAGTATTTTCAGTGAATGCAAACAGCATGAGCATACGCTGGGAAGAACCATACCATGATGGTGGCAGCAAGGTCACAGGATACTGGATTGAAAAGAAAGAGCGCAACACGATTCTGTGGGTGAGAGAAAACAAGATACCCTGCTTCGAATGCTACTACAAGGTGGAAGGCCTCGCCGAGGGCCTAGAATATCAGTTCAGAGTTTATGCGATGAACAGCGCTGGGCTCAGCAAAGCAAGTGAAGCATCAAAGAGGGCTGTGGCCCAAAATCCAGTCGGTAAGCACAATGCAATGAATATGCATATACTGGTATATACTGGTGTGATACATTCCCTTCCTTTTGAACTGATATGTATTGTTTGCCAACACAAATATAGATCCTCCAGGAAAACCAGAAGTTACAAATGTTTCAAGATCAACAGTATCAATCAAATGGTCTGTGCCCCTAAATGACGGTGGTAGCCCAATCACTGGCTACATCGTTGAGCGCAAACCATATACAATCACTGGAGAAGGACGCTGGCTTAAGTGCAACTATACTAATGTTACTGAAACCAACTTCACCGTCACTGCCCTGGGAGAAGGGGAGGAATACGAGTTCCGTGTTATTGCTAAAAATGCTAATCAAGTTTTGAGCTTACCATCAGTGTCAACGGGACCAGTGACCTGCAAAGCAGAATACAGTATGTAACAAACTAAAACCTCACCCTGACCCATCAGACCTATATGAGAGCCTTAATGCTAACACCATCAATTGTTTTTAGGTCCTCCCAAAGCTGAGCTAGACAGCAAACTCCTTGTGGACACCGTAACAATCAGAGCTGGGTCAGATCTGGTGTTGGATGCTGCTGTTGGCGGAAAACCTGATCCAAAAGCCAGCTGGGCCAAGGGTTCAAAGGAACTAGAGCTTTGTGAAAAGTATGCTCTCCAGTACTCCAGTACCCGTGCCATGGCAATCATCAAGTTCTGTGACAGAGATGACACTGGGAAGTATGTTCTGACAGTCAAGAATGCGAGTGGAACAAAGACAGCAGAGGTCAATGTTAAAGTACTAGGTAAGGGTTACAAAAAGCCAGAACATTAATGAAGCACATTTTATTTCAGTCATCTTTTAAACTTCTTCCTTTAACAGATACACCAGGGGCATGTCAGGAGATTACTGTTAGCAATATATCAGAGGAAAAATGCACAGTGTCTTGGAAAGAGCCATTAGAGGATGGTGGTGATCCAATCACACATTACATTGTTGAAAGAAGAGATACCAACAGACTGAACTGGGTTATCATGGATGCTGAATGCAAAGCTCTAACGTGCGACATCAAAAGGCTTTTCAAGAATAATGAATATATCTTCCGCGTGAGAGGTGTGAACAAGTATGGATCTGGTGTTACTGTGCAATCCACCCCCATCTTTGCAAGAAACACATTCAGTAAGTACCATGATTAATTGGAAAGATCAAAGTGATATAACTTTCAATAATTTTTCACTTTCCCTTCCAATTATAGCTGTTCCATCACAACCCGGAGCACCAGAAATCCTTGCAGTTGGAAAAGACTTTGCAACAATCGAATGGCTGAAACCCGAGAGTGATGGAGGCAGTGAAATAACAAACTACTTGATCGAATATAGAGAAAGAAAGAGTGTTAGATGGGTCAAGGTTAACAGGGACTCTATCCTCAAAGACACATCATTCAAAGTAACTGGTCTCCATGTTGGCAATATTTATCAGTTCCGCATTACAGCCATGAATGCTGCTGGTGATAGTGAGCCTAGTGAACTTTCCATGTATGCAGTATGCAGAGTACCAACAGGTATGTTTGAGAAGCACAAGATGAAGTTTGTTGATGATGATGATGATGATGGCAAATTGGTTTAAATTACTGTGTTAAATCCCAATTTAGGTACTCCAGATCCACCTTCAATCCCAAGGGTTACAGACACACACAAAGACAGTATTAACCTTGCCTGGACAAGACCAGTTGAGGATGGTGGTGCAGATGTTATTGGGTATATTCTTGAGATGCAAGAAGCTGGTGCAGAGGAATGGACAAAAGCACATGAAAAGAATCTTAGGGTGACTGAACACACAGTTACTGGCCTCTCTGCTGGCAAAAAGTATCTCTTCAGAGTTGCAGCAGTCAATTTCAACGGAACTGGTGACTTCAGTGATCCTTGTGCAGAGGCTGAGCCTTTGGAAAGAATTGGTATGTTATGAACATTCTTATTTATTTGGTCTTATCAACAGCGTCTTTTTCTAAAAAATGTGTTTTTATCCCAGAAATTCCTGACCTGGAACTCCCTGATGAACTCACAAAGACCATTTGCCTGAGAGCAGGAAGTTCTTTGCGACTTCATGTTACTGTTACTGGTAGACCAATCCCAACTGTAACCTGGAGCAAACCTGGTGTTGACCTTCAAAATCGTGGCTTTATTGAAGTGACCAGTACGGCCACATCTCTAATTATTGACAAGGTGCACCGCTATGATGCTGGTAGATATACAATTGAAGCTTCGAATTCAGCAGGGAAGAAGGATGCAAGCATTCTTGTCAAAATTTACGGTTTGTATTTTTGTTATACTACAAAACAAAGACTAGGCTGGTGTGAAATGGTGCCTAACCACTAATTTTTCTCATTTTTTTCCAGACACACCTGGTCCACCAGGTCCAATTAAGATGAAAGAGCTCACCAAAGACTCTGCTCATATTACATGGGATGTTCCCGAGGTTGATGGTGGCGCACCAGTCAATAACTACATCATTGAAAGACGAGAGGCATCAATGAGAGCATACAAAACAGTCACTTCCAAATGCAGCAAGACTTCCTTTAAGATAACTGGCCTGGCAGAAGGAATGCTGTATTATTTCAGAGTCTTGCCTGAGAATATCTATGGTGTTGGAGAACCCCGTGAAACCGGTGATGTTGTGCTGGTGTGTGAAGTACCACTACCACCATCCAAATTTGAAGTTGTAGATGTAACCAAATCCAGTGTTTCACTTGCATGGGAGAAACCCATCCATGATGGAGGTAGCAGAATCACTGGCTACGTCATTGAAGCTTGTAAGGCTGGCACTGACAAGTGGATGAAGGTGGCAACACTAAAGCTTACAGACTTTGAGTTCACTGTTGTGTCACTGAATGAAAATGAGCAGTACCTCTTCAGAGTACGTGCCCTCAACAGCAGAGGTGCCAGTGAGCCAAAGGAGATTGTGACGGCGGTGACTGTTCAAGAACAACGAGGTGTGTATTCTGAGAATTACTCACAAATTGCTGCTCTTATTTTTGCCTCATTGTTATTCCCTTTTATTTTTTGCAGTCATGCCAAAGGTAGATCTATCAGCGATACCACAGAAGATGATCAGCTTCTTGGCTGGCAAACCTCTGGAGCTTGACCTACCAATCATAGGAAGACCACCACCTGTCTGCTCTTGGTTCTTCAATGACAACAAGTTAAAGATAATGGAGCGTGTAAAGATTAAGTCAACAGGAAAATTCTCCAAATTGACCATTCTTGACACCACCATTGACGACAGTGGTGTGTACACTCTTGAGGTAAAAAATGTAACCGGAATAACAACGGAAAACATCAAAGTCATCATTCTTTGTAAGTACCATAGTATTCACACAAAAGTATCATTATTGGGTAGCATTAAAAGTATATAATGAAACTTCTCACATGTTCTCACAGCCAAACCTGATGAGCCTCAAGGGCCAATCAGATTTGATGAAATTGATGCAACATCTGTTACAATAAGCTGGGATCCACCTGCAAGGGATGGTGGCGCACCAATTAGCAATTATGTGGTCGAACAGCGTGATGCTCATCGGCCAGGATGGGTACCAGTGTCCGAGTCTGTGAGCAGACCAACATTCAAATTTGACAGACTGGTGGAGGGTGATGAATATGTATTCCGTGTAGCTGCATCCAACAGATACGGCACTGGGGAGTACTTGCAATCAGAAGTTGTAATGTGCAAGAGCTCTAAATGTAAGAAAACATGCCACGTGTACTTGTCTTTATGAATTTATATGTTAGATGTACACAGATTCATGTTGAATTTTTGCCACAGCTATTCCTGGGCCACCTGGAAGACCTATTGTCTTTGATGTATCACGTGATGGCATGACTGTTGCATGGGAGCCACCAGATGAAGATGGAGGCCTAGATGTGTCTGGCTATATTATTGAACGCAAAGAGGTCAGAGCTGATAGATGGATCCGTGCCAATAAAAACCCAGTGACGATGACAAGATATCGATCCACTGGATTGATTGAAGGCCTGGAATATGAACACAGAGTAACAGCCATCAATGCTCGCGGTGTTGGAAAGCCCAGCCTCCTTTCTAAACCAGCAGTGGCCACTGATCCAGTTGGTGAGTAATCTATTGTAAATATTTGGAAATGTAGATTGTTGAATCCCGTTATAGCTAGTTACAATACAATTATTCCAAAACCCCTACAGATCCCCCCGGATCGCCTCAAAATCCACGAATCACAGATACCACAAAATCATCTGTCTCCTTGGCCTGGAGTCCTCCAGATGAGGAGGGTGGTTCAAAGGTTACAGGCTATCTCATTGAGATGCAAAAGGTCGGTTCTGTGACCTGGATGAAATGCAACACTACTCCTTCACTGATCTGTGAATATACTTTGACACAAATGCCACAAGGAGAGGAATTCAAATTCCGTGTAATGGCGTGCAACGCCGGTGGACCAGGTGAAGCAGCTGAAGTACCTGGGGTTGTAACGATAACAGAGATGCTTGGTAAGATTCTACTACTCTGTCACTCGTCATTTTTGATTATAAATGTATGTATAATAAATCTAAATATTTTTGCATTTCAGAACCTCCAAGTTATGATCTTGAGGCAAAATACAAAGATGTCCTTGTGGTCAGATATGGGGGAGTAATAAAACTTTCAGTCCCAATCAAAGGTAAACCCACTCCTACCAGCAAATGGACCAAGGATGGATCAGAGGTGACCAACCGTGCCATGATTGCCTCCAATGAAGACGTAGCAGAGCTTGTAATCAAACAGGCCGAAAGATCAGATTCAGGTGTTTACTATCTCAATCTTGAAAACAAGTGCGGCAAAAAGATGCTTCCAATCAAGGTCAAGGTTATCGGTCGCTCGTCTGCACCTGAAGGACCTCTTAGGTTTGAAGACATACAAGCACATTCAGTTAAAATCAGCTGGAAACCTCCCACAGAGGATGGTGGGTCTGAAATTGTTGGCTACATTGTGGAAAGACGTGAAGAAACAAAAGCAGCATGGTACACGGTTGATTCACGAGTGGTTGAGACATCCCTTGTGGTAAAGGGATTAGAAGAGAACGTTGAGTACCACTTCAAGGTGACTGCGGAGAACAAGTTTGGAATCAGCAGCTCCCTGAAATCAGAAGAAACTCTAATTCCAAAGACTCCCATCTGTAAGTGCTTACTATTTGTTTTGGATGTGTTGGATGAATCAGTTCTCCTTTTTTTTAATATATATATATTTTTTTTATTTTATTCAATCGAATCAAGGTGTCCCAGAAGTGTCAAGCACTCCACCAGAAATCATGGATGTTACTAAGAGCTCTGCTGCTTTGGCTTGGACTAAACCCAAAGACGATGGTGGATCTAGCATTACTGGCTACTTTATTGAGTACAAAGAAGTATCATCTGATGCATGGATTCGACACGAGAAAAAGATTACCTCAACAATGTACACTCTTACTGAGCTCACTGCTGATGCAGAGTATCAGTTCCGTGTCATTGCTTTGAACGACATTGGAGAGAGTGCACCAGGACCTGCATCGGATTCAGTGATATGCAAAGATCCATTCGGTAGGACCTCATTCTCTTTTAGAATTTCATTGGATTCAAATTATATCATTGATCGCAAGAAGTGAATAACATTTGTTTAATCTTTTTAGATAAACCAAGCCAGCCTGGAGAAATTGACACTAAGACTGTAACCAAGGATTATATTACAATTAGCTGGGAGGCCCCATCATGTGACGGTGGCAAACCAGTCCTTGGCTACTGGATTGAATACCGAAAATCTGGAGAGAGCGCTTGGAAGAAATGCAATAAGGAGCGCACAAAGGATAAACAGTACACACAGGCTGGTCTACAAGAGGGCACTGAATATGAATTCAGAGTATTTGCTGAAAATGAAACTGGAATCAGCAGACCACGAAGAACAGCAACTGGCATTAAAACTAAACTGGCTGGTAAGTTTTGTTTGAAGAAACAGCATGTGTTTTGACCTATGCTTTATACATTGTATAATATACAAGCAAAAGTACTTGAATACAATACACCACCCACAACCCATTTTTAACGTGACAGAAAATGATTCCAGATTGTTAGGAATTTCCGGGACTTTCCTTTGGGTGATTTATTTTTAAGTTAGATAAACTGGATAAACTATTTCAAAAAAAATCATGCAGGAGCATGATGACCGTCAGATTGGAATTTAGACTGCTTTTTTTCCCCTGTGGATTACCTTAAAGAAGCAATTTTTTGGCAAACCCTCATTTTTCATATCAGATCCTCAATTATTGGATTCATTTGAACATTGAATATTGCCCTGCGATGGACTGGCGACCTGTCCAGGGTGTACCCCTGCCTCTTGCCCAATGTGTGCTGAGATAGGCACCGGCAGACCCCCGTGACCCCGAAAGGGAAGAAGCGGGTATGAAAATGAATGAATGAATGAATGAATGAATAATACCAGCAATAAAAAGGCAATTTTATTTGAAACTAGTCTCTTTTCCAGAGTAAAAATAATAAAGGTACTCCAATAAATAGGAAAATATAGAATAAATATTGGAAAGCAAAGTGAAAACTATGCTGAGGGGGCTGGGGGGTAGACCGTCAAATAGGTAGACTGTTGCATTATACTGAATAACAACGTTAGGAATAAGAAGGATGTGGGTTTTGCGAAGTTTAAATAACTGTTTTTTTTTTCAGCTGGTACTAAACCCGCTCTCAGGAAAGAGATGGATGAAGTCAGTGCCAAACTTGGACAGACCGCAACCCTCAAATGCCAGATCATTGGTAGACCTGTTCCCGAAATTAAATGGTACAAGGGTGGAAAGGAAATTAAGGAAGGTCGCAAATATGCAGCAACATCTGATGGTCGCAACCATACACTGACCATTTCAACAGACCAACAAGAAGATGAGGGTCTTTACACATGCAAAGCTGTGAATGAAGCGGGTGAATGTGAGACCAGTGGAGAGCTGGTCCTTGAAGCAGCCCCACTGTTCCCAGTTCCACTCAAAGACAAAATTATTGCAACATCTGGCAGCACAGTGCGCATACATGTTGTTTACATCGGTAGACCTCAACCTAAGATCATGTGGTTATATGGTGCCAAAGCTCTGGAGTCCTCTGAGAATGTAGTCATTGAGAATACAGAGCATTACACTCATTTGATACTCAAGAATGTCCAGCGCAGTGTGAACGGCGGAAAATACAGAGTCAGGATCAACAATCATTTCGGCGCCGCAGATACTGTAACTCATCTGGAAATTTTAGGTACAGCATATACCTTTAATGATTTTAAAACACCGTGTAATTAAAAGCGGGAATTATTAACATGTTTCTTTGCATTTTCAGATAAACCAGCAATGCCAGAAGGTCCACTTGTTCTTGACGCCTTATTGAAGAATTCTGTGATCATTAGCTGGAAAGCACCCAAAGATGATGGTGGATCTATGATCACTAATTACATTGTGGAAAAGCGTGAAGACAAGGAAGGGGCAGAGTGGGAGCTTGTGTCATCATCCATCACAGGCACGTCATGCAGAATACCCAACCTTGTTGAAAATGAGGGTTACTTCTTCCGTGTTTCAGCCCAAAATCGATATGGCAACAGCGAATCATTGGAAACCCCATCTGCAATTCTGATCAAGAGTCAACTTGGTAAGTTATCAGACATAATTGATGAAGAAACAACTACATTTGTGTTCCTTTTTATTGCTTTGACGAATTATAATTCAAATGTTCATATTACAGAGAGACCAGGAGCTCCACAGAAACCAGTTGTTTCTGCAATCACCAAAAACTCCTGTGTGGTGTCTTGGAGGCCACCTCTCAGTGATGGAGGTTCTAAGATTAAGAATTATCGTCTTGAAAAGCGAGACAGGAAGAAAGATGAATGGGCTGCAGTTACAGCAGACGAAATCCACCAAACTGTTTATTCGGTCAAGGGCCTGACAGAAGGTGTAGAATACGAATTCCGAGTGAAATGTGAAAACCTAGGTGGAGAAAGTGAGTACAGCGAAGTGTCTGACCCTGCCATTCCAAAGACTGATGTTGACGTGCGTGCTCCAGCATTTAAAGAGGACATCAGAAACCTGAGTGTAAAATTCAAGAGCAATGCAACGTTTGTCTGCAAGATAACAGGACAGCCCAAGCCTGTAATTAAATGGTTCAAACGTGGCAAGGAAATTCAAGCTGATGGCACCAAACTCAAAATCCAAGAGTTTAAGGGTGGCTACCATCAACTTGTTATTGCCGACTGTGAAGCAGAAGACTCAACCGTGTACCAGATCAGAGCAACAAACCAGGGTGGATCCATTTCTGCTACTGTCTCTCTTGATGTTGAAAGTAAGCAAGTTTTATTTACTCAACCATATTACGATTTGTTTGTTAGATTTAATTTTAAATACTTTGTTTTACTTCTGCAGTCCCTGCCAAGATTCATCTTCCAAAGAATCTGCAAGGAAAGGAGGCTATCCCTGCCCTCAGAGGTGAAGTGGTAAACATCAAAATACCATTCAGTGGAAAACCGGATCCTGTCATCACCTGGCAGAAGGGACAAGACCTTCTTGATAATGATGGACACTATCAAGTTATTGTGACCAGATCCTTTACATCTCTTGTATTCGCTAATGGAGTAGAAAGAAACGATGCTGGCTTCTACATCGTATGTGCTAAAAACCGATTTGGAATTGATCAACAAACGGTTGAGCTAGATGTTGCAGATGTGCCTGATCCACCTCGTGGCATCAAAGCTAGCGATGTTTCGAGAGACTCTGTAACGCTCCACTGGGTAGCACCTGCCAATGATGGTGGAAGTAAAGTAACAAACTACATCATAGAGAAGTGTGCCACCACAGCAGAAAGGTGGATTCGTGTTGGCCAGTCTCGAGACACCCACTACACGGTCATCAATCTCTTTGGAAAGACTAGCTACCAATTCCGTGTCATAGCTGAAAACAAATTTGGTCAGAGTGGACCTTCTGAGCAGAGTGGCCCTGTTGTGACCAAAGAGGACAAATCCCGTGTTCTGAACTATGATGAAGAAGTTGATGACACCAGGTCAGTTCCCAAAGCAAAAGCTCCTCATTCAGAGGCCAAGAATGTTCACAACAAGTACATGATTGCAGAAGAGCTTGGTCGTGGACAGTTTGGAATTGTTCACAGATGTATTGAAACCAGCTCTGAGAAAACATTCATGGCCAAATTTGTCAAAGTTAAAGGTTCAGATCAGGCACTGGTGAAAAAGGAAATTGCAACGCTGAATGTGGCACGGCACAAGAACTTCCTGTTGCTCCATGAGTCATTTGACAGCCCAGAAGAGCTTGTTATGATTTATGAATTTATCTCCGGAGTGGACATATTTGAACGCCTTGGAACAGCCAACTTTGAGCTTAACGAGCGTGAAATTGTTAACTACATTCGCCAAGTGTGTGAAGCTCTTGAGTTCCTTCACAGCAAGAGTTATGGCCACTTTGATATCAGGCCTGAAAATATTGTTTACACCACAAGAAAAGGAACTAACGTCAAGATCATTGAGCTCGGACAATCTAGGCATCTTACCCCTGGTGACCAGATCAAGGTTCAGTTTACAACAGCTGAGTTTGCGGCACCAGAAATCCATCAGAATGAGATGGTTAGCACTGTGACTGACATGTGGTCTGTTGGTGTCCTTGTGTATGTGCTGCTCAGTGGACTGAACCCATTTGCTGCTGAAACCAACCAAAGAATGATTGAAACCATATGCAATGCTGAATACAGTTTTGATGACGAAGCATTCAAACATTCAAGTGTGGAGGCATTAGACTTTGTGGACCGTCTGCTAACCAAAGAACGCAAACATCGTATGACTGCAGCTGAGGCTTTGAATCATCCATGGTTGACAATGAGCTCAGAACAGCTCAGCTCTAAGTCCATCAACGTTGCTCGCCATAAGAGATATTACCAAGCAATGGTGAAGAAAGAATGGAATACAGTTGTCTCATCTGCCCGTGTCGCAAGTGGTGGAGCCATCAGAAGCCAGCGAGGAGTAACACTCTCTAAAGTGAAGATTGCACCATTTGAACATGGACCATATGCAGGACAAATTAAACACAGCATTGCTGATGAAGGAGAGGATATTAAGTTCATTTGCAATATTGACAATTATGACAGCACAACTGAAGTAACATGGTACTGTGGAGTGAGACAATTGGAGGAAAGTGCAAAATATGAAATCACTTACGAAGATGGTCTTGCCACTATTACCATTAAAGGAGTGACCAGAACAGACGATGGAACATACAGATGTAAAGTGGTAAATGAATATGGTGAAGACAGTGCCTATGCAGAGCTCTTTATGAAAGGAGTACGATCCTATCGGGAGTTCTACACTGCACGTGTGGTTAAGAAAGTCAAGCGCAGAGTTGATACCGCAAGACTACTGCAAAGACCTCCTGAATTTACTTTACCATTGTGCAATCGCACTGCTTACATCAAAGAAGATGTGCGCTTTGGCGTCACTATCACAGTGCACCCTGAACCTCGTGTGATCTGGCTGAAAAATGGTCAAAAGATTGCACCAGACGATGATGACAAGAAATATACCTTCATCAGCGACAAGGGCCTGTATCAGTTAGTAATTCACAATCTTGATCCAGACGATGATGCAGAATATTCTGTTGTGGCAAGGAACAGGTTTGGGGATGACAGCTGTAAAGCTCGTCTCACAGTAGTCCCTCGCCCTGCCCCTGCTGATAACACTTTGAGACCCATGTTTAAACGTCTTCTTGCTAACTCCGAATGTAAAGAAGGCCAAAGTGTGCGCTTTGAAATGCGAGTATCAGGACATCCTTCATTGAAATGGGAAAAGGATGGAATGCCTTTGGCATTTGGTCCACAAATTGAGGTTGTACATGAAGGCCTGGACTACTTTGTCTTACATGTCAGAGACACACTTCCAGAGGATTCTGGAACATACAGAGTGACTGCAACTAATTCAGCTGGGTCTGCAAGTTGTCAAGCAACCCTCAAGGTTGAACGAGTTACACATGTCAAGAAGGAGGAGAGTGAGGAAGAAAAGAAAAAGAAATACGATCATGCCCAGAAAGAAATGGACAAGAAAGTAAGACTAACCCAGATTCTAGCAGGCACAGATGTAACCCCACTTACTCCAGTTGCACAGCAGGCACTACGAGAAGCAGCAACAATGTATAAGCCAGCAATCACTACCAAGAAAGGAAAAACTGAAGCCGAGGAAGCCAAAGAGAAAGAAGAGAAAAAGAAGAGAGCAGAAGAAAAGAGGTTGAGAATGCCGTATGTTGTTCCTGCACCTCGCGTTGTTGCTCCTACTGCTCTTGAGGAGGATATGGAAATCAAACACTTCCAGCCATTCTCCGATATGAAGTGGTACAAAAAACTTCGTGATCAATATGAGTTTCCAGAGCCACTGGAGAAGTTTCCTGAGAAAAGACTCAAACGTATACGGTTATCAAGGTGGGATCAATTCTATGAAGTGCCTCTGCCAAGAATTAATGACCAGTACAAGCCAAAATGGCACATTCCTGTTTCACAAGATGACCTTGAGACTGTAAGACCAGCAAGACATCGCACACCTTCTCCAGAAATGGAAGCCTACTACAGAATCAGGAGACGCTCTCTTGGTGATCTTTCTGATGAAGAGCTACTTCTCCCTGTTAAAGAATACCTGTCCATGAAGGTAACAGAGGAAGAAAGGCTCAAACTGGAAGATGAACTTGAGCTGGGATATTCTGCCTCTCCACCGAGTTTGAGCCCAGTAAGATTTGAGCTCTCTGCACTTCGTCACCCATCCCCTAAAAGAGCTGTATATGATGAGGATGAAGAGGAGGAAGTGCCAACATACGATTCTTATCGTATTCCATCAAAATATGAGGCTGGTCCAAGCTATATTGAATTACGTCAGCGTCATGATAAGGCAACATACAAACCTCCAAGACAAAAGCAAAGGCTTTATGAGGAAAAAGAAGACCAGGAACTGCTTAGGTCAGTTTCTACTACCACAAAGTTGACTTCCTACAAAAGCCAACTGAAACACATTGAATTCGAAGAAAAAACAAAGGTCAAAAGAAAGGAGAAAACAAGAGCCTCCGTGTCAGCCATTACAGAGGCAGTGGCAACCGACATGCCTATGACATCGATCTCTCTTGGTTATACTCCAGTAACTCGTCCTAAAAAACCAGCACCTGCTGTGATGGAAAAAGAACCAGTAAGAACTGCTTCACCAGAAAAGACCCGCCCACGTTCCCCTAGCACTGGGTCTATTGAAAAAGCAGCAACTACACCAGACTTGTCAACAAAAATTGACTACATGTCAAGGTATGAGTCAAAAAAGAAAGCATTGAAAACTGAGAAGAAGTTTGAAGTTGTCACACAGCAACCTTTTACCCTTGACCATGCACCCAGGGTGACCGTGAGAATGCGATCCCACCGTGTGCCCATCGGTCAAAATACAAAGTTCACGCTGAATGTTCAATCAAAGCCTGAAGCTAAGATTACATGGTACCACAATGGACAACTGATTGAAGAATGCCGAAAATACCGCATGTTTAACATGAGTGGTGTTTTGTCTCTTCAAATAATTGACTGCCAGGAAGAAGACAGTGGCACCTACCGTGTTGTCTGCACAAATGCAAAGGGAGAGGCTTCTGACTATGCCACTTTGGATGTTTCTGGGGGTGGTTTTTCAGTCTATGTCTCACAGCGCAAAGATGAGGAGCCACCAACTCCCGTTGTCCCAGAGATGACCAAAACAGATGTTTATCACATCTCATCCTCTAAAGCAGCAGCAGTTAGACAAACACATGTTGAGGTATCTGAATCAAAAACTGAAAAGGTAGAAGAAACATCCGAGGCTGTAATTCATGAGGAAACGACAATAACTGAGACTATTGAAACTGTGGAGAAGGCCACAGTTGAGACTGCTTCTCTTGAGGAGGAGGCAATAGTTGAGACTGTTGTTCATGAGGAACAAGCAACAATTGAGGCTGTTGTTCATGAAGAGCATATAACAGCCGAAACTGTTGTTCATGAGGAACAAGCAACAACTGAAGCTGTCTTCCATGAGGAGCAGGCAACATCTGAGCTAAAACTGGAAGCTTTGGAAGTTACCGCAGTCCAGGAATTGGTGGTTCAGGAATTTACAGAAATTAAAGAAACAACATACGAAGTATCTGAGACCAGATTTGAAGCGACTGAAGTAACAACAGCAGTCGAAGAGGTAGTTGAGAAGAAGAAGCCAACACTTCCAGCTACAATTCTAACCAAACCACAGTCGCTTACAGTTTCTGAGGGAGAATCAGTCAAATTCACATGTGATGTGGATGGGGAACCTATACCGTCTGTAACATGGATGCGAGAGGCACAAATTATTGTGTCATCTCATCGTCACCATATCACTTCAATGGAGTACAAATCGACCTTTGAGATTAACCAGGTGGAGGTATCTGATGGAGGAAATTACACTGTAGTGGTAGAGAACTCTGACGGCAAACAGGAAGCACAGTTCAGCCTCACCGTTCGCAAACCAACACCTCTACAGAAAGTGGCTGCTTCACCCCCAAGAGTCAAGTCCCCAGAATCTCCTCGTTTAAAGTCACCATTTGGAATTAGGTCTCCACAAAGAATTAAATCACCCGAACCAATCAAATCTCCACAAAGAGTTAAGTCTCCGCCTACAGTGAAGTCACCAACTCCAAAGGAAAAATCGTCCAAGCCAAGTTTCTTAACTGAAGAATTGGTGACAAAGGAGAGCGCCTTTGGGGACATTGAGTCCTTTACAGAGACAAAAGCATCAAAAACCCAAATGACAATAAGTCAAGGTCAGACTCTGACCCTTCGAGCAAACATCCCCGAAGCCAATGATGTGAAATGGATCCTGAATGGAGCAGAAATATCAAATTCAGAGAACTACAGATATGGTGTGTCAGGAAAGGATCAGACTTTGACCATAAAAAACACTGGTCACCACGACCAGGGAATTCTCACCTGTGAAGCAAACACTGGACATGGTGTGGTCAAGTGCCAGTTTGACTTGACCTTCAGTGCAATAGAATCAGGTGCACCAAGTTTCCTTGTGCAGCCACGCTCCCAGAACATTATCGAAGGACAAAACGTGACATTTACATGTGAAATTGTCGGTGAACCTTTTCCTGAAATCGAGTGGCTCAAAGACAATGTAGTTGTGAGTGTTCACATTACAAATTAAAATATTTAATTTTTTGCATCTTCTAATGTTGTTTTAATTTGTACAGCTATCCATCACATCAAACATGAAACTGAGCCGGACCAAGAATGTTTTCACACTTGAGATTCACAATGCTACGATTGAAGACAGTGGGAAATATACAATAAAAGCCAAGAACAAATTTGGACAGTGCTCTGCAACATCATCTCTCAACGTCCTTAGTGAGTATTGGATTCATTTCTAAAACACATTAATTGCATGATTCATGTCTCATAAATAATGTACAAATAACAAACTAACAGTGCTCTCCTTCAAGCTTCAGCAACAAAAGCTAACCGATCCATCTACCAATATAACTGCGTCATTGCCACTTCCAATGCACTTGTTTGGTTTGTTTTAACCATTTATGCATACAAAGAATGCATGAATTAGCAAAAGTGTACATATCCACATCATTTCACAATCCATCACATTCAATAAAGTTTACTAATTTTATGTTCATTTGACAAAATTAATTCCATACTATTAGAGTACTCTGCTATTTTGACATGGGTTCATTCTTCATCTCACTCTGTAGTTTTTACAGATTATTGAACCTATTCAGCTGCTCCAGACCTGATGACTAGACCATTGCATAGACCATTCAATCCTATTATACTTGTAGCAATCTTGTCTAAAATTAGCTTCATATTTTATACCACTGTAGTGTATGAGACCCATGATTCAAAGAATATCCAAAATGGCCAAAAAAGTTCTGCACTGCCAACAGAGCTTTGTTTTGTGATGAGATCCCAGATAACTACAACTCAATATGCCACAGACACTTGTAAATAACTAAGAAATAGCTTTCACCAGTAAATCAGGCTAACGGAGAGCTTCGGATCATGGCCTTACATTAACTTTGCAACCCAAAAGACCTAGAAAAGGTAAAAGCTTGCTTTTCCTCTGCTATTTTGAAACAATTTAAATATTTATACCATAATTTAAAAATTATGATTAGGAAATATTTGACCATTTCAAACTGAAACGGTACTTTAAATTGGATTCAACGATGGATGCTAAGTTATGCTAAATGTGTTACAGTCAGGTCTGGAGAACGACTGAATTATTTTGAAAATGGTAAAACACTGCAAGGGGGGTATGGGGACTACAAGGGGGGGATTAAGTGTGTAAAATTAAAAAAAAAGTTTCCCATTGTTTGGTTATTTTTTTAAGAACAATGTAAATGTGCTAGAGCAGGGGTGCCCACACTTTTTTGGCTCGTTAGTTACTTATAAAATGACCAAGCCTATCTACTATAAATAAGCAAAATTATATTAATCAATGAACATATTGAGAATCCTTTATATGCTGTTGTAGCTATATATTGCAACTACATACAAGTACATTTTTGTCATTCCATTCGGTTAATGTCGTCAGAGTAAGGTAACTTGGTCATAAAAGGGTGGATACCAAACTGGGTGTTTTGTATGTGAATCGAGTGACAATTAATAGTGCAGAGGGATGATTGGCTGACTTTTTAATTTTTACATATAATTGATAATGCCATGTGAAACCACCTTTGCATTGAACCGGTAGGTTGCGATCAAAGTATTGGGCACCCCTGTGCTAGACCATTATTCTACTATGATGTTTACTTCATAGTATATATCATACTAAATGCCAAATGTTGCAAACAGAAACAAGTTTCATAATGCTAGGTAGGTTCTTTTTGTTAGTTATAATCACCTCCTTCAATGACATGGTCATTATTTACTCTCACAGCTCTGATTGAGGAACCTGCCAGAATGATAATAGTGGAGAAATCCTCTGAAGCTCCGAGCATGCAGGCCAGTTTTTCTGCCAAGCATGAGGTTTCAAAAATGCAAGAAACATCCTTCAGCAGTTCCAGCATGGTTTCATTTGAGAGCATGTCAGCATCTAGCATAACGTCAATGACTTCTGAGAGAATGATGGCTATGAGCAACAACAGTGTGATGGCCAGTCAATCGCATGTTGAGGGCTCATCCATCAAGGCCATTTCTCATGGCTGCAAAGGTGAGGGGGAGAAATCTGGATAAATGTGATTTCAAGTCCAAAAAATATCATGTAAACGATTTCTATCATTTTTTGGCGTTTAGGCATACCACCAAAGATTGAAGCTGCCCCTCAAGATATCAGCATTGAACCTGGGAAGGTCCTCACTGTAGCCTGTGCTATCTCTGGAGAACCTGCTCCATGTGTTGAATGGTCTCATTTAGGGAAACCT
Organism: Danionella cerebrum; assembly: GCA_007224835.1. Classification (NCBI taxonomy): domain Eukaryota; kingdom Metazoa; phylum Chordata; class Actinopteri; order Cypriniformes; family Danionidae; genus Danionella; species Danionella cerebrum. The sequence goes on from SRMA01025643.1 coordinate 424,958, forward strand.
CTGTCCAGCAAGGAGCAGAGTGGACGACTGCAGATAGAGAACTCTCAAGATTTAACATCTCTCGTTATAAGTGGAGTGAAGGAAACGGATGCTGGTGCATACACCTTAAAACTTTTCAACGAGTTTGGATCTGATTCCACTACCGTCAACGTCAGCCTTCGATCTATGTAAAAATATTTATAGAAGTAATTCTATCCTCACCCCATTTCTCTCATTCAGCGCCTTTTTATTTATAGAATGAGAAAAAAATATTATATACTTGTTCTTGATTAAGACCTGGATTTCTGTTCTTGTAAATATGAACTATTTTTATACCAAACTTGACATTAATTTAAGCCAAACTAGACTGAAGTCTAAATTCTTATAAAATGTGCCATATTGGATAACTATGACCAGAAGTTCAGCACCATTTTGTGACATGTACATAATGTATATAGCCGAATATACCGGTTATGGAAAATGTATGCATTGTTATTTATGACGATATTAACCAATGAAACAAAGCAACTAAAACGTTTATCAGGAGAAAGTTTCACATGGAACGAATACCTTGATAAACCTGAAACGAAACAAAACTATGTGCCTCAACAGTAAGTTGAAGTCTTAAGATTGCCTCAACAGGTAGAGAGGCTCCCTGTTGATGTTTCCTAAATCAGAGAGACAAAGTAATGCAACGTACATTTGTGCGTGCAGTAAACAATACACAAGAATGTATAACTTGAAGGTAAGACCTCGAGTGCTGTTTGCATTACCCTCATGTAAGCAGGACGACTAGGTCTTGTGTTCAGACTGACGAAACCATACCACCATTTTAACGACAAGCTCAACGTGCGAGCGGCCTGCACAATGAGCTAATTATGATAGAAGTGCTCGGTGTCTGGCAAAGGACTGTTTGAATTTAGGTTTTACCAAAGTAACATCACCTGGCCTTTAGACGTAAACTTCATTCAAATACTTCTTTGCAGAAGCCATGCCAACTCTTGGAGGATCCTAGGTTATCTTGTGTGTTTGTGTGTGTGTGAGCTAGTGTTAGAAACTCACTTTTTCAGTCGTCAGGGTATCCCACCATGCAATGCATCACAGATACGTCATGTGCTGTGGAAAGAAAACATCTATGTTATACCCTGCAAATGGATTGATTAGAAATCATTTATGTAGTATTATTTAGATTTTCAGCCTCCTTGAGTTTTATGAAATTATTGATTTAATAAAGCATGTTTGCAGCACCATACATTGTCTGAATTTCTCTAATATCTTCTCATGTGTTATTAAACATTTCAATACTATACTAAGGTGATAAAGTATAACCAGCAGAGGATCAAACTGTTTTTTAGTGTGTGTTTAGTGCAGTCATATCCATCCATTAGGCCACATCTGCATAAACACATTTCAAGTAGCACAATCTGCTTGCTCTTTAAATAGCAGAAGAATTTAGTGTAGCAGCTTGGCGACAAACATTCTATTTTGATATTTAATTTGAATTTATAGTTTTCAAAGAGAAAAGGTGCCATTGTGTGGCATCAAGCACAGCTTTCCTGAAAATGTCTATTACTGAAGGTTTTATATCAAAATACAACACACGTATTTCAAGACATTATTACACTTTAAATATTTAGAATATTTTGTCAATTAACGTTTTTTAACCACAATTTTCCAAAATTAGAAACGAAAACACATCTTGTTCATTTTTTTCTACAATAATAATGCAATAACTACATAGAAATGCATATACGAATACACGGAGTTGGAACTTTTACTCAGTAAGTAAGGAATATAAACGTGATAAACGTTTTATTTTTGCATTAGACACCATGGGTACTTATCAGGTGGCCTTATTAATCTTCCGGGAGACAGACATAAAGAGCTGATAAGTTTCTTCAGAGACACGGACTGCTCTTATCGAACATCATCAGGATAAAATACTGTTATTAGTTATATTCATTTATTATTCTTATATTCCCACTTTTTCCCCTTTCACGAGGGAAACTGCTGCCACTCGGTGCACTTATAAGTACACCCTGGACAGGACACCAGTCAATCACAGAGCAATGCACACATTCATGAGAATTTCTAGTATTTTTCTAGGGTTATGTCTGACTTCCTTCAGACCAAAAACAAATCCGACATATAGAACACACAGACAACGGTATAAAGTCACGGGAGGTGAATACTGATTCCACAAACTGTGATGATTCGAGAGTAAAAATATAACTGTGTTTTACATGAAGAAAAATTAGTTGTTGACCAAGGTAAAGCTTAAAAGTGAGGAAGGAAACGTGAGCAGTGGGCGGTAGCCCCGGCTCGGGCCCTCCCTCCACACCGCCACGCCGACATCCCAGATGTGCATCATGCCTCTCAACACTTTCTTTTACTTCTTTTTCATTTTATCTCTGCAAACCCTGTTTATCCCATTAATTCGTGCAAACGAATCCAACGAGAATGTTAAAATTGAAGTTACGTTTCTGCCAGAAAACTGCAGTCAGAAAGCTAAAAGAGGAGACATGCTGAACGCGCACTACGATGGATTCCTGGCTACAGACGGGTCCAAGTTCTACTGCAGGTAAAACCAGTTCATTTCGGTTATATTTAGTTGCATTTAGCAACGTACTTAAACGTTTTAATATATTTATATTCTCTAGTCGATCTACGAATACGGGCCATCCACACTGGTTTATGTTAGGCGTTGGAAATATAATTAAAGGTCTCGATTTGGGGCTGAAAGACATGTGTCCCGGGGAAAAGAGAAAAGTTATCGTTCCGCCTTCGTTGGCATACGGCGAGAAAGGACACGGTAAGTATCTTTACTGTAAACACAAACTAAAACTTTTAAGTTTAAGTAGTTTCAGTACCTATAGTTTACGCACGGTGGCGCTGTCTACCGCGTTTTCTCTTTTAGTTCACATTACATAATTACTGAATAGCGACGTTAGGGATACTTGAGATTTGTTCCTTTGTGTGTAACGAACTAAAATAAATAACGCACAATTCACTCATTATTATCTCATTTTTTGTTGTGGTACATACATACATGCATGTAATAATTCATTATTAGAGGGTGAACTTATTAAACAAACAGGAATCATTGTTTCTGTGGGTAGGGGCCATGAATGTGACTGAGAAAAAATGTTTTTCTCTGAAAGTTTTCAAAGAGAAAACTCAAATAGGTTCAAAATTAAATGCAAACACTCAATAACGGCACTTTATAGTGACAGTACACACTGTATAGAAATATGTAAAAAAAATTATAAAATTGAATACATAAATGCTTTATAATATATGAAAATTGTTCAAGAAAAAATATGACTTCTAAAAATAAAAAGTATCTTAACGTAAATACAAACTGCTAGTGGCTCCACTTAACGTTGATTTGCACAAGGTGGCGCTGTTTACCATGGTTTATTTTTCCAATTTCTCATTTTAGAAAAGAATCTATATTTCTATGTAAAAAAAATACAGTAGGCTTCTTTTGTCACATGTATAAACCTTTTTGCAAATAGCAGTAGATTTTGGGTTTAACAATTGAACCTACTGCTATGTTCCAAAAGGTTTATGAACATGGCAAATCTGTGATTTGTTTCCCAAATAAAACATGTTATAACTGTACTTCAAAATAAAATATAATTAAAATGTGTGCCTTTGACATAAATCCAACCATACTGGTGCAACAAAGCCAAAACTTCTTCATTTTCTAATTCTCATTTGCTATGCCATGCATTGTGAGCTGTAAGGTCTTATATAGACAGGTCTATAATAAAATACTGAATGTGTAGAACCATCTCACTGATGATCAAATGTGTGACAATCCATATACTTCAGTTTTCCTTTGTTCACGTCACTTTTTCTTACCAAATTTTTGTGTACTTTAAGAGGTTTTTCTGTAAAAATTTATCTTTGTGAGACATTAAGGGAACTACCTGCTGAGAAGCTTTTCAAAAAGATTTCAAACCAGTATTGTTTTTTTTTCTGTTTTAACCACTGATTTTAGAAATTAATTCAATTGTTAACATTGAGTTTTGTCTGCGGGTACAGGTCCAGTTCCACCCAATGCTACCGTGATCTTTGAGGTTGAGCTTTTGCACATCAGGAGAGGCCCACGCAGCATTGAAGCCTTCAGGCAAATGGACATGGACAACAACAATGAACTGACTAAAGAGGAGGTACATTAATCGAGAGCCTTTTCCAGTTCTTTATTCATACATTATATACATATTTCTGTTTTCTACTTGCAGCTTAAAGAATTTGTGAAACTGGAAGCAAAGAGGTTAAATACACACAAAGACGAATCCTACATCGATGAGGTCGTGGCAGACGTGTTTCTGAAAAATGACCAAAATGCTGATGGGACTTTGTCACTAAATGAATACAACGTTTATGGCCATGATGAACTCTAAACTCTACCTGATAGACACTCTATGCTTTGGGGGCGGGGGGTACCACTAATTGTTTCAATAAATTTCAACTGTAGTAAGTTTAATGATTCTTTTAATTACATCCTTCAATAACATGGAGGTTTTTGGTGACTAAACTAGAATGGGTTTGAATGCGATGCACTGGAAACATGACCAGAGTCTGGAACACTGCTTTTTGCCCAAGATGAAACCCTGTGGTATTCATTTGTAGATTCAAAAGATGAATGAGCTTTATAAATATCTAAACAATGCTAAAGGTGCACATCTGAAACTCACTGTTACAACATTAAACTGTGCAGTAAAGCCAAAAAACAAGTATTATCTGTTTGGTTCCTAACACTAGGTGGCTCAGTATCCCAATGGAAGGAACAGATGCAGACGACTTGAGTAACTTTTATCTAAATAAAGAAAGCAGAAAGAAACCTCTTGTGTATGTTGAAATGAAGTGAGCGATAAGGAATCTGTAAACTTAATTTCTGTATCTAGAGTACTATGTCTATAAGTGTAGACTCCATGTAAGGAATTGTAAGCAGTACCCACTTTACTTAAACAAAATCAGAGCTTGAAACTATTAAAAGAAACCTTCGTCCAGATGAAGCTACACAGCATTTTTTTAAAGCACAAACTTAAACCAAGGTTTGTTAATGTTAAACTCAGTCCCTTAACTCCCCCGCATGCCAAAAGTGACGTAAACCACAGCTGTGCCAAGACTTGAGAGCGGATCCAGACGGAGAAGGGAAAGGGGGGGGGGCAGAAGAACACACTTTTCAACAAAGTGAAAAGTACAACCTTAGGCAAGTCTGTGCAAATTTACTCTTAAATTGATTTTTGCATTAAGTGATTAAAAAAAAAACGTATTTCCTAAAACATTGGTTGTATTTGGTTCATTGGTAAAGGTGGGATTTAAATGGCATTTTTTAGCAAGTTCTTGCTTTCCATTAGATGATATTGGTATCTGGTGGTTTTGCCTTTAGAACCAGTTAATTACAGATCTGGGAGAACAGGAGCGGTTCAAAGACCACTAGGCACAGTTCCCTCCAAAGTATTATTTGTGCTACACTGTACTTCATCCTTGTCAGGTTCCCATGGCTTAATGTGCTGCTTTGTTCCATTAAAGGCTCTATGAGTTTTCATCATCGATTGATTTTAACTATTTATTAAAAGTCATTTCTGACGTAAATCAAGTACATTCAAATATTTTAAACTTGCATGTATTTCAACAAAGCTCTTTGACATCGCTATTTCTTTTGTAGCTTTATTTCGTTTACAAATATAATTTCTTGTTTCTAAGATTTGCTACAACTTTTTTTCATTTTTTTAAAAAGCACAGTATACGTTGTCATGATTTGGTAAAAAAGGAACTTTAAAAAAGGCTGACCGGACTAATCTAAAACACATGCCCTAGGTTAGTTAAATAGATTAAATAAATGGCAAAATATAACACATTTATTGGTATAAAAAATAATTACAATTGAATTACAATTGGAACATCAACCGAATGTTGAATGAACCTTGAACGTGACGAAGGTGGAAGCAATCGGAGCGAGCCACCAGTGTTCCCAATTAAACCACTAAGCTTTCATCACTATGTAAGCCAATCCACTCTCTTCCTCATTGACTCAGTCTTAGTGGAAGGAGTTTTATGCAAAGAAAGTGTGTAAATCACAAAACAAGCAATTTCAGTGTCAAACTGAATATTAAAAACTGTGACTGACCCACTGACTGACAGACATGTCCAGTACTCTAGTTTGACCTGAGAGGACCCTAATAAAATGATCGAGAAAGTACATGGCGTGAAATAACAAGGCTCACCATGGAAAGAACCCAATGGACATCGTTCCTATAATCCAGTAACAGCACAAACAACATCTGCATGAATTCAGGCCAGACCCCATCCCAAGAGTCCTGTAGCACAATTCAAGAGCAAATGGCAATACCACAAGCCTGACAAGAACATGTTTCATGCATTCAGACTCTCCAAAATAAATAGTCCATCATAAATCCCTTTTTCACCTTTTTGCTGTCTGCTTTTACCATTTTCGTGCGCTCCATGTTTGCTTCGTTTATTCTGGACCTAAAACATTTCTCTCGGTTGATTTTTTAAATTAAAGATCCGCTGAAAGTTAGCATTAGCATGGCTACTTAATTTTCCATAAATGAGACTAGAATGTTTGATAGTTTACAAGCCTTGTTTGTTTCTATTCGTAAGACAATCATGGCAGATGTGCACTTTATGGGATGGCAACCGAAAGAAGGCCCGAACAAACACTAAACCATGTACAGCTGAAAGAAATGCAAGGTATGCTGCATTGATGAGCTAGTGAGAATGATCAAATGAGCATGGAGTTTGCGATAAAACACCTTGATGGACTACAAGATTATGAGAAAAAATATTCTCTGGTCTGATGAGACCTTTTGGCTTTAATTCTAAGCGGTATGTGTGGAAAAAACAGGCACTCCTCATCACATGTCCAATACAGTCCCAACAGTGAAGCACGGTGGTGGCAGCATGGTGTTGTGGGGTGGTTTTTAGGGACAGGACGACGGATTGTAATCAAGGGAGATATGAATGCAACCAAGTACAGGGATATCCTGGACGACAACCTTCCTCAGAGTGTTCAGGACCTCAGACTGGGCCTGGAAGTTTACCTTCCATCAAGTGGCTTCACAGCAACTCAGTGACTGGACGTCCAGCACTGGATGCTCCCTCATATTTTTTATGCTCGTTTTTTTAAATATCTTGATCGATGCGTATGTCTGTTTTCAACATAGAGCTCAATTTGGCAAATAACACGGATCCAATGAGGAGAACAGATCTGAGCACTGAGGTCATTTGTATCGCATTCATCATGGCTTTAGCATTTCCTTTTTACACAGCCCCAGATCCCTTTACAGAAGCCCCCCTTTCCCCAGTCACTGGTTTAAATCTGCATTTATCACTAACTTTCTCAAAGAGGAGAAACAGCTTAACTTGTTTCAAAGTAAAAATGGCTGTACTTGGTGAAAAAATGAGAATGATTTAGATTTTGTTACCAAAGCAAAAAAAATTTGAGCCAATAACAGGAGTATTCAGAGAAACTGTCTAATCTCAATTCTGCAATAATCTGTGTTTCTTAAAACATACAAACATTAAAAGATGTAAATATGAAACAACCCTCCTCAAAAATTAGGATATTTAGTGAAAAATGGAATTCCCAAGTTCTGAACTTATTAGACAAGTAGCAACAGACAGGAGAACAAAGCGCCAAATAAATATTGCAATGGTTGGCTGCTGCTGCTCAGTTCTGTTATTTAAAGAAAACCTGCCCAAGGCTAGCTTTCCTCCTTGTTCCGCAATCAATCAGTCACATGAAGAAATGAACATTGACACATTTTTGAAGCGATAAACTTTCACTGCAGTGACATGCAGAAATGTTTACGTATGTCCTCATCAATGTCAACATTCATCATCAAGTCAGCTCTCAGGCTACGAGCCTCACCAATTTGTGCACAAAATGAGCAGTTCCTGTTTCAAAAACCTTTCCGAAGACCAATAAATTGACTTTTTCTTGTGTAACAAAAGATTATGGAACCAAATGTTTTGTCAATAAAAATCGCATATAAAAGTGACCTAAATTCGAGTAATTATGACCCTTAGAAGTCTCTACGCCCACCGGCGCATGTGCTAATCACAGCGTCTGCTTTGAATTAGGTAGAAATGACACAACCCAGTTTAATTTCAAATATAATGTACGTTTCAAAAAGTATTAGTTTTGATATTCATTGTCTTTTTAAAGACCCCAAAATGACAATGGGTTCAGGATTGGTGCCCGTGCCGCCCTGCGCAACTGCGCGTACATGTCCGGCACACCTTCCGCTATACCATGGGGGTCGGATGACGGTATAAATTGAAATGTATGATTGTTTATATCCGAGGGACGGCTTGAACCACACTTTAAAAGGCAAACCAGCACAACTGTAAACGCAAGTTACTTAGTGAACGTGAATAATTCTGAAAATAGTTGATGCTTAAATCAACTTAGATTTCAGATTTAGATCTCAGATTAGATTTCATGTCAGTAAAACAGTAGTTTAATAGGAATAGACTTTTATATGGCATGTCACATTTTAATTTGATTATATATGTATCATTTTAAAGGCTTATGGAATTCGGAACTATTTGTACAGGTTTGTAGGAGTTTCCAGATTCATAAGGTATATTTTCATCTCTCAGTTTCAAGGGTTATGGGGTAGGCGTAGGGGAAGGGCTAAAGTGAGAGAACTGGAACTCAGCCTGTGTTAGGCTAGAAATACTTCCCAAAATGTTCAGACAATAAGTTCTTTTTAAGACTCAAATAGGTGAGGTGTAAAGGGCATTGCTCTTTTGCTCTTGCATGACCCTTGACTTAAGGCGATACAACATAAATATCTGAATCATATGATGGATTATTGAAAAATAACAGCAAGCTTTGAATTCCGTTACAAAGGAGAGAACCTTGAAATCCTCGAGGATAACCTTCAAATTACAACATCAACTCAAACTCTGAGCAATGATTTGTCAACCTTTAAATTATCCAAAACTAGGTTGATTGGGGAAAGAGTAACAGTGTAAGAATGCCCCCACCCTGAGTGCGTTTCTGTGGTAAAAGTGCTTGGAAGAGTTACCCCTGACCTCATCCCTCCCCTATTTTACCGAGGTCTGGAAACTCCTACTCTGCACGGCAGCCCCCTTCTGGAGCCTTCAAGACGAACCGTCTGGAAAGTAAACAAATGTCTCTCCCTCACTTTTAAGTAGACGACCCCCCCCCCCTCACCACCACCACCACCTTTAGATATCCCTGCAGTGACTCATACATACAGCCATCTTGCTTTGCTAAAATTTTCCAGTTGGTGCAAATCATTTCCCCTGACCAAGAGAAACCAATTTCACTCGTGGTTTGTGTGTAAGGAGCACAAACCTCAACATAGTCCTCCCACGATTTTCCTTTACAAGTATCCAATGACTTTCCAACATGGTTCTGGGAATTGACTAAGTCTTTATACTAAATATGCATTTTATTTTAATAACTAAAACAATATCAAAAGTCATTTGTGAATACAGATTTATACAACACACCAATGTATTTGCTTTAAATTTTGTGGAGATCTGACCAAAGTGACCAAGGTCTAATGCAATCCAAGGTTATCGACTCTCGACCACTATTAGAATTCTAATAGAACAACAAATTCTAATATAATTGTTGTCTGCTTGTACAAAAAGCTCAGAATACCACTAGTGACCAAGCATAATGTTTAAAACATTTTTTTCAACTCTGTACTCAAAAATGAGGAACATTTTTTAATTTTCTAAAATACGTTTGCATTCAATAGGGCTTTGGGGTCTCATTGAGCCTTTCTTCAAAAGACAAACTGTTCAAATTAATGGAAGATTAAGTCCTGACAAATCAAACACAAGTGACCACAGGAGACAAAGTTAATGTTAACGGGACCTCAATTGAAAACCAAATTATTCTAAATGCTTGAACAGAAATGAAACATTAGTCTGCACGCACCCACCCTGTAATGACTGAATTAATCAGATCTTTATTTGTGTGATGACACAAACTTTAGGATCCCATTTCTGATTCTTGCCAAAAAGTTTAAATGTCAGGACTTGGTAAAATTTTGGTTGTTCAGCGAATTAATTTGTAAGGGTGCAATGATATAATACATGCCTCAATATTATGTTTATGATCTGCATCACAATATTTTACAACACCCTTTTTAATCAACTATTAAATATATAATTTAAAAAGTTACAAAGTTACTAGGGTCTAGGTTGACTTGTATAAGAGCATTTGATGCCATCCATCCACTAGGGGGCAGTATTAATGTTTGCATTGCAATCATCTTTTTACTCTAAGAGCTAGTTTTGTAATCTTTCTCGTTTAAAATGTGAGTAAAGGATAATTATGTCCAAGAAAGTTACATAAAACAAGGAAACAAGGTAAAGAAATTTCAGAAGTGACTAGAATCACAATCACTCGAAGAAGCAAAATCACTTCAGCTCCTAGACGATATCTCCCAGTGTCTCCATGATCCATATTGTGACAATATATCGTGACAGTATATCACAATACAAAATTGTTACACCCTTATCCATTACCAATTTTAACGAACACATTACAGGCGTTTTAAGAACTAAGAAAAATAAAAAAAGGCATCGGATATCCTATTTAGCATTGTATGTAATAAATAAATGCATCTAAACAATCTATAAATTATACACAATAAAGAGAAGAATTATCCCATTATCAGTTCTTTCCAATTAAAGTAGGACCCCTCTAGACTTTTTGCCCTTTATTTAACTTCATAATGGGAATTTTGCTCTTATTTGTCTCCTTATATTGTTTTGCTTCCTTCCTTTCCAGTGTAAATCCCTGCAGAACAGATATGCATTAACGTTTCAAAGCCTTAAAATGTAAAAAGGAGTAAACTGAATTAGTTGCTGATGTTTTAAGACTTGCATATGGTTGTGATGGGGATAACATGCTCCTATTTTGCCATATTTATTTTAAATCCTTGGGTGCTGAGTTAACAGATGGAAAACGCATTGAAACGGATCAAAAATGCATATGATTCTTGACCAGACTTGACCATTTAAATAAAAACATCTCTTCAATTCACAACAATGCATACTTAACAATTTAATTAAAAACCTTTAACCTTTAATTACCAACAATTTGGCAATAACCAAATGTCTTTTTAATGAGAAATCTTTAAAGCAAGCATTTTGTGAATAAATGCTCTCCTCTCTCACAAACCTCATAAAAACGGAAATTTCTTCCGCTTAAAATGATTTGATAGTAGGAGGGGCTATGGAGGACTTTTACCCTTATATATGTAATTGATGAGACGAAAACACGAAACTCGACAGCTCAATTGCACATACTATCACCCCTTCAAATAAAAAGTAAAATCGGTGATAAAAAAATGAGAAACTAGAAGACACAGTTGTGGTTACAGACCATTATATGAATGTGGAAACATTCTCACATACCACACAGAAAGTCCAAGCATGGAAAATACACAGAATCATATACGACAGGAACTTCCTCAACTACATGTGGTGGCAACATGTGTCTGGAAACAAATCGTCCCTGGAGACTGCTGCACTGCAGACCACAGCATCAAATGTATCTATTACTAACTAATAAACTGAGATAAGTCTTCAAAGATTAACTATACGTACTGTATTTAAATGATAAAAATCAGCCTCTTAACAAGAGTGCAAGTACAGCACTTGATTGGACATTCTCATGTTTGTTTTCCGTAGCTTCGCTGTGGTTTTATTGGTTACAGATGAATGTAGTTAAGATGATTTTAGCAGGAAACATGGCCGAAATTTAACTCTGGAGGGCTCCTCACAGTTTTGCTTGGGGATCTCCACATGTGGAGAAACAGTTAGTGTCAGCGAGCAAACTTTTTGTGTGGGAGGTTTCAAGAGGGAAGAAGTTGCTGTTCAGCTTACATTTGCGTTTCTCAGGTCCTGGGACTACATGCATTTCTAATAACTAGATGAGTATCTGCAGGATTTACTCTGTATGTAATATATATATATATATATATATATTAGGGATGTCCCGATCAGGTTTTTTGAGCCCCCGATCCGATCCGAGTCATTTAATTTTAAGTATCGACCCATACCGAGTCCCGATCCGATACTTGTCTTTTCCTTGTGCTAATTGCACACTTTAAGTGCATGCAGGTTATTAAAGTATTCTTAAAGTTCAAAAATCCGGCGGAAGCCAGTATTCTCTACCACAGAGAGGGGTTGATCGTCCAAAGCGATGAATTCAACGACCCTTTCTGTAATCTTTTTGGCCTTGCAGCTCTCAAGAGGAAATTTCTGTCTCCTTTTAAAAGTTTCCTCCAGTGTGTGTTGCTTTGGTTTAGCCTTTTCCTGCGTTCGCTCAGTGAAGTCGCAATATTCTGTCGTGTGTTTCGTTTTAAGATGCCTTATCAAGTTGGTAGTATTAAAGGCTGCTTTGCTAGTACCACCGCGTAAAATGCTCGCATTGCAAACGTTGCATGTAGCTACCAGACTAGAATCACTTTCCAACTTAAAATACTTCCACACTGCAGACATCTAAGCACCGTATTGCAAGTAGTAAACAACATGCGAGTTTGACATGCGAGTTTGCGACACGTGCGTGACGTAGCTGACGTAAACATTCGATTGGTCCGATACATAGAGCCGATTCCGATCATTTAAAAAATGCCTCGATCAGCCCCGATACCGATCTTTACGATCGGCTCGGGACATCCCTAATATATATATATATATATATATATATATATATATACCATTTGAAAGTTAAAGTGTCACAACACCCTAAAACATTTATTTTTGTCAGATTAGCATGAATACGTTGGTCTCTGTTTCTGTTGAAGACTGTAACTAGAACCATTTACATCAAAAATATTGAAGTCATTTTGGCACAAATGCAACACTGACTAACATATGGTTTGTAATCATTGTGACGTTTGCATAACAAATTTCAGGAGGAGTTATCAGAACTCATCACCAATCATCTTAATTAAAAGCAGACCAACCCATCATGCATTGACTTTGTCCAAGCTATTTCTCCTACCACAGTTTGTACCTGCTACATACGCTCAAGATACTAGGCAGATCCAGACAATAAACTTGTGAAATTGTTTCTTAAAGCGCTTTCACACCTCTAGTTCATTTCATTTGGTGTGGACCAAGAGGAACAACTGATACACTGCAACCGTCTGCAGATTTAGCCGCCGTTCACACCACACTGATCGCACAGATCTGCTCTAGCTGAAAATACAGCCATGTGACCTCATTGTCACTCATCGAACACAAACTTCATCGTGCGTGTTTCCTCGAATGCTTTTCGATTGGTTAGTATAATCTCGCACACGTTTTTTGGTCAACTGTTTTTAGGACGGATCAGAGATTAATCACCAAAAACAAAACCACTCTAGAGTTTGTTTGGTTTCGTACCAAGACTACATCCTTGAGAAGATCTTTAGTTCGATTAAAATGAATAGAATAGTGTTGTTGAGCAACACGGAGTCAATATGGATGGAAAAGCACACCAGACATTAGGGTTTCTTGTTCAATCTTGGGGAGAGCAAAGTCCCAAACAAGCTAGTACAAGTAAGGATTTGGCCATTCTCCAGTTGAGACATTCCTTTGAATAAATCAGTCATTGTATTTGAGAGGGTGGTGTCATAAAGAGTTCAGCACTTGTCACCATGTTCAATGCCTTTCATCACAGTCGTGTAAAGCAAGGATCTGTTGCAGAGCAATAAACTTCACTCTTCACGCTTACGTTCAGCTTTCCCTTTACACAGTTACACCTTACAATTACTCAAAAGTGAATAAAAGAGATGTAACAACACTAACCATTCTTTCTGACAAAGCAGGACATTTTAAGCCATTTTTTCTGAAACACTTCATTTAGTTTTTGAAGTGCCTCTATTAATTGTGCCTCAGTGGAACTAGTTATTGCCTTTAAAACAAAAGACTTGATTCAGAGTTGTTTAAATATATCCCCATTCAAACTAATCTTTAGATGCCATGGATATAGAACATTACCATATCTTACACTAGCGGCATGCGGAGACCCGACAAAATGTAAACCTCCTTAAATCATTTTCGACGTAGAGGTCGCGCTGGGCCAGGTCGTAATGTTTAGCAACTGTGGTGACACCTTCTGTTGTTAAAGATATATATCCCAGAAAGTCCTAGTCAATGTTTGGAAGCTGAAAAAAGAAATATAGGCTATTTGTCAGAAAAATATCAGTCGAAGTACAACTTTGCTTCTCAGCATCTGTGTGGTGTGTAACTATCATAATTGAGAGTCGTCGTGAAAATAAGGTATCAATTAAAAAAAAATCATTTGAACTCAGAAACCTTTAAAGCGCAAACATTAATTACCAGTAACTCAAATCCTTTTGTGTCAGTTTTTGTGCATGTCATCAGGCCAAAATCACCAACTTTTGATCAAGGTCGTTTGTAAACTTCTGTTTACAAAAATGTGTTTGTACATTTAAACACTTACTTTTTTTTAAACACTTACTTTAAGTTTTTTTAATCACAAATTTGTGTACTGGATGAGAATTTTGATGGGAATTTTAGCATTTTTGGTAAGTCAAGGGAAGTTTATTTGCATAGAACCTTTCATACTTTACATGGGATTAATATGGGGTATAGTATAGTATGCTTCTATTCTACGAGCTTTTAAGGGCTGTTTCATTAAGTTCTGCCATAAATACCACTACTTTTTTGGTAGGTGTCCTGACGAGACTGCATAACCAAAGCTTATCAAGCTGAATACGGAGTGGCCACAGTAAGCTTGACATAAAGACTGCCAGACCACCGATTCGGCAGTGAAAATAGTCAAATGCTGCACCATTGAACTGGAAATTAAAACAGTACTCTGAGGCAACAAAACGACTTGTGCTTATCACTTAACAAGATCACTTATTGAGAAAAACAATAGTCTACTTTCCCATCACAGAGGATGATCATAGTGAAGGCGACGTAAAACTACACTGTTGTTTAGAACACACTCACTACAGGAAAAGCAAATAATCCATAGAGAAACTAAATAGGGCTCAACCAAAAGTTCTGTACCATTTTAAACCACACAACAGAAAGGTTTTATGCATGAAGCTCCACATCAAGAAGGGTCAACGAATCAATATGTTCAACTACACTGGAGAGACATCTCTACAAGTAGCCAGATCTGAACACAAGCTAAGATAAGTCACAATTTTCCTCTAAAGAGCCAATAACTGGCAGCAAGAGTAAAAAATGTGTTTCCTCTCTTGCTTTCTCTCTCTTTTGAGCAACATTCAGAGAGGTCTGGAAAGGTTATCAGGTCAATCCATGGGGCTGGGCTAAAGGAAGTTGGTCTCAGACCAAAGCCCACAAGAAAACCCCTCCTCTTCTGCTCTGTGCTCTACAAGAGGAGATGGAGGGTAAATCAAGAGCCTGAAGAACATGGCTTACAGCTGTTTCCTCCCCCATCTCCCTCAGAAAGAGACTTGCTGCATTGAAAGTGTCTCAGAACATCCACAGTATTTGCATATTGGTCATGAAACGATTTTACGTGATTTTAACAATCATGAAAATTATTTTAGAGTTGACAAAAAAAGCTTAATTAGTCAGAAATCTCAGACCCCTGCTGTCTGTCCTAGATATTCACACAAGATCAGCGACAGGAAACTAGAAAAACAGACGAGACATATTTCTA
Organism: Danionella cerebrum; assembly: GCA_007224835.1. Classification (NCBI taxonomy): domain Eukaryota; kingdom Metazoa; phylum Chordata; class Actinopteri; order Cypriniformes; family Danionidae; genus Danionella; species Danionella cerebrum. The sequence goes on from SRMA01025643.1 coordinate 440,622, forward strand.
TCAGATCCACTTTGAAATCATCTTTATGGTAAGATACACATTCTAAAATTCTTTTAAAATTGCTGCTTGGTCTTAATCTTAAAAGGTTTGAAAACAAATGGAAACATGTCCATTCACAACTCTTAACCATTACAAACAAACAGTGCTCAATAAAACAGACCAAATTTATCACGTTTGGTTCTTTTCTCTAAACTCAGACCACCCTCAGTGTTTAAACCCAGCCTTCAACAGATGTGTCAGCCATCCTCACGTCTGTAAAAATACTATTTTCTGATTGGTTGAAATACTTGGCCACTTGTCTGACAGTATTCTTAGCCTGCAGGAATTACAGCAACAGGTGTGACTTAAATTAGAGATTTCTGTCGCATTGGAAGAACTATTTTAAAACATTTTCTGTAAATTTATGGGAGCCAATTATAACAGCAAAAATAAAAGCTGATGAATATTTGTAAATAAAGGCTATATTTCCAAGTAAAGGTTTGAAAAAACCTGTCAGAGAGGAGCATCAAAGTGTTAGGGACTTTTTAAAAAAATGCAAAACCAACCCACAGTTTTATTTTATAGAATAAAATTGAAATATTATAACTCTAATCAAAAATTATTAATTTCTTAAAGATCTGTTTTTGGGCCATTTATGTCTTAATTTTTATATGGGACAGTAGAGAGAGACAAGAAGTAAGTAGCGGCGAGAGAGTAGGGAGGCTGGGAAATGATTCGAACTCGGGTCACCCTGCACAACTATTCACAGAGGGCCTCAACATAGCTTTACTTTTATATTAATATATGATTTTATTTATATATATGCTTGACACTTGAATGTGATGCTTTAATAAATTTTAAATATTAAAACAACCGATTTCCCACTAATTCATCTCATTTTAAAACTAAAAAATAGTTTAATTATATTGAATTTAAGCATTTTACTAAAGCTGAATGCATCAGCGCGTCATTGAACACTGACATTAATGTTGGCTTGAACCGTACACTAGTAGGGGTGCAACAATCCAGGACACAAAAACATCACACTACAGGAGTTACTGCGATAAATCTGGGATCTCTCCTTAACCACATACTATACGTGCACAAATATTAGTGCTGCCCTCTAGTGGATGGATGATTTTCCATACTAATACAAACTAGATGGCTAAAGTATGAACACAAACTTTGATGTTAGCTTGTAAAATAGCCATTATAGCCACGGTATGTACTTGCACAAACTGATAACCTCCCCAAGTGAGGTCAGATAGAGTTACAGGCGGACAAAGTTTAACCCTATTTTAATCAAATGGAAAATTTCCCAGCATTCTCAGCGATATCCTAGAATTCCTTTAGTCGTATGACTTTGGATGTCCTTATAAAGTTTAGAGGCTGCCGAATTTTTCAACATAAATAAACGTAAAGTAATGTTAGAATTACGTTCTTAAACTTTCAAAATGCAGTTTTATTCGGACAATTTAGTCAATAGTAGGTAGAAATTATATAGTCTACATTTAATACATTTATAAATGTGTTTTTAATTAAGAATTAGGCAAGTAAGTAGATGTATAAAAATGCTCAAATCAGCAATAACAATGTTTTGGCGTAAACAATGAGTTGCTCTTTTACAACCGGTGGTTTAAATTGGTCCAAAACAACAAATGGGACATTAACCCTTTTCTTATTCCCTTGTAAAAGAAAGCACCTATGAGGAGACGCAATAAAATCACTGCAGTTAAGACAGTCATAAAGCCACTTAACTGTTCTTCTAAACAAATTCTAACTGTCATCAATGAACAAGCACCACCAACTCAACATTGGCTTACACTATACTCTATTTTAACCAATAACACCCTACTTTTAAAAGAACTGCTGCGAGGTTCAATGTTCTCGCACCTAGCCAAAGTGGATGCTCATGAGAGAGCACTGACAAAAGGGGGAGGAAAGCAGGGGTTGGCAGCATTCTTCTTCCTCAAGGCTATTAAAAAAGAGGCAGAGGAGAGTGGGGCTGGGTCTGATTGCGCCTCTGAGCAGGAAAAACCTCAGTCTGTCTTCATGCTGCAGCGATAACCTGGACTCCTTTTTTTCTCTTTCCCTTCCCTGTTACTTTGCACTCAAGAACAGCTCATGTCTTTGATATGGGGATGATGATCTTTGAAGCCTCTAGGACTGTCCTTTTTCTGGCTTTATCCTTGACTTTATTGCAGTCTGTGAAATGCCAAGAAAGTGGTAAGTTGCTGGTTATTCATCAAGCTAAATGTGAAAACCTAACAATAGTTTGCTGGTTAACTTTTAACAAAGTAGTTTGAACATAGTGGCAAACAGAAGGGCTCATAAATGTTCAGTTTAAAACTTCCATGAATCACAAATGTGATTTGAATCATCTACGTTTGAGGATCATTTGTTATTGATCTTAAAAAAATGTATCTTCGCAGATATGGTTTAAGCCTGACCCTTGTGTACCGCTCTGACCAGTTGGTTGTCCCATGTGGTCACCTAATGGTAGTGTCGCTTTGTGGTCTGTGATTAATGCGAGTGGTCAAAGGGCATGAGTTACTCTTCAACATGCATCGTTAAACTTGGTGTCCCTCCATCGGTATGGTTTTAACACATCTGCTGATTCGATTCCAACTCTAGCCCTAGTGTTCACATGTCTGTGAAGGAACACATCTTGCATCTTAATGCACAGCAGATGTTTGCGGTGATCGTGAGCAAGGTTCTGACTCTGAACATGCAGGGACGGAAAGAGAGAGAGAAAAATTCTAGCCGAGAAACCACCTGAGTGCTATTACCTCAGTCATGGCTTACTACAGAGCATTTTAAACATGTGACGAGCGTTTTCCTTTAATGATGTCACCAGACACAACCCCTAGGGAGTGGGTTCTCACAGGTTTTCTTGTTTGAGAAAATGTTGAAAAAAAGAGTGTTTTATTAAAGGAACACTCTGCTTTTTTGAGAATTTTCATTTCATTTTGCTCATTCACCATATTTCTCTGACAGCATTTTACCATTTTTATATACGTACACACATCCTTGAATATGATTAGACAATTAGCATTTCAGTAAAAAAACCCCAACCTTGTGTTGTAATACCAGTGGTAAAAGTGAAAAGTGTTTTCACCAGATCTGGAGAACAGCTGACCAGATTCCACAAGGGTAAACCTCAACTTATTTCCTCATTGGAGAATAATGCTAAGAAATATTGTTCCTTTAACAAACTCAGCACCACCTTGTGGTAATTGATCACTTCATAATGCAGCTGCCTGTGGTGGTTAACCTTATTTATTTTGTATTGCAAAAAAAAAAATTACAGCCTTCAAACTTTATAAAGACATCCAAACCGGTCTGACTCGGGTTGCTATATCTTTTGAGACTGATGCCACCAAAGGCATTCTAACAAATCGCTGAGAATGCTGGGACATTTTCCATTGATTTCACATGGGGTAAAACTGTTAAATCTGAGAACCTCATAGAAATCCCAAGTATTTTTTACTTTGACATTATGTAAACTTTAGCCATTGAGAATAAACTGCACCTACGAATATTAGCAGCCCAACCCTGATAATAAAGTGAGACATCGTTTCTAACCTAGAACTACGATGGAAAAAAGTATTTGAGCAATTTTTAATGTTTGCCAAAAGGATGTAAATCAATCTATTAATTAATGGTAGATTTAGGTTGAGTTCTATTTCTTTTACTCACTTCTACACCTACCCCTTGGCCCTTGAAAATAAGTTCTAGAGAAGGGCTGACATATGTACCCTAACGGAAGTACCCTACAAGTCTATTGTTTAGCATTTATGTTACTCGGCTAATTATTCTACTCTTGAAAAACTATTGATTAAAATTACTTTTGCTGAGCTACATTTGGACACAGGGAAGAAATTTCATTTTTTATACAAAAACATTTACATTTGTGGGTCACTTTTGGCCCTTTGTGGTTGAAACTGCCCTTTATCTCAATCCTTCAACTCTGCCCTTCCCCTTTATTTTAAAGAGAATTGGGATAGCACGTCATGTGAATAAACTAATCAGAGGTGAAGGACTAAGTGGTAGAAATGGAACTCAATCATTAAAGGGACACAAATACAGACAAAAAAAACAGTCCAAAAAATAAATATGATAAATTAATATAAATTTATTTGTGCTCCTAAGAGTATTTGACTATCAATTAATCAGAAAGCAAGATGTCTGGCTTCCTGATGGCCTTTATATAATAAAGATTTCAATAAAAGCAAACATGGTGGTGGAAACATCATGCTTTATAGATCTTTTTTTTCATTCAATAGAATTGGATAACTTCACCACGCAAATAATTGATAAGACAATATCAAATCAGAGGTGAGAACCTCAAACCAAAACACAGTGAAAACAAGAAGCACAAAAAGATCCAGAGGCGAACTGTCCCCAAACTTTAATCGCAGAGAAAATCTACGGAGGGAGCTGAAGGTTTGAGCTGCTATACATCAACCTTGAAACCTGACATTGGGGGAAGCAGGATGAAATTAATTAGATGGTCCAAATGTTTTGGCATCAAGCCAAGTAATATGTTTTTTTTTATGCGATAGCTAAAAATGCAGTATTTTATAATAAAATACAGCAAAAAGTGCTAAAACAAGGGTTTAATAAACCCCTAATTGTCACTGTTTTAGCCATCGTGTCCTTTCAGACAAACAACGTTAACCATGACTCACATAAAAGTTCTGTGAAGTGGTAACTCCAACTATTCTTTCTTCATGATGCATCCAAATATTTTTTTCTGAGCCTGCATGGAATGGTTTTTCCCACCCTTGTTCATTTGGATTGTCTGTAGTCTTTAACACATCTGAGGACTTCTCACAGTCAAAAATAAAAGAGAAAAAATTAAACTACTTGGAAATTAAACTTTCCTGGATGTATATTTCAAAGAATTGATTATCTACACTCGTTTGCTTTCTAATGATGTTTCCACATGAACTACTTTGCGGCAAACATTGTGTTTTCAGTTTACAGCTAGATATCCAAATATGTGCATTAGACAAAGTCCAGAGTTTATGTGCTGATGGAAAACATGTGCTGCATTTTTGAGCTATGACTTGATTACATGCCTCTTTGGCCCAGAAAGAGGAACAAGAAAGAGAGAGAGAGAGAGAGAGAGAGAGCTTTTCTCTTTGGGACACATTACCAACACTCCAACCATTTATTCTGCAGCAGGCATGGTGCTCACTGGCTCCTCTATGAACTAAAAGAGTCAGAAGATGGATTTTTAATGATGAGTGCACTCCATGGGAACTACTTTAAAAAACAAATTAAGAAAGTCAGCAAAAACACTAGATGACTTCCAGATGTTCAACTGGTTGCTTTGGCAGTATGTGTAAAAAAAATCAAACCAATCTTGGTTAAATGTGGTTGTGAAGGAACTCTTGTTAGATGACATAAGGAACACTGTGTCTTCAAAGAATAGAGGTAAGAAATCTGTTTGGAAAATGAGAGCAGATGCCTGAATTTCACCACTAGAAAGTACAATATCTTTGTCATAGGGGGCAGTTATGGCCTATGCTAAGATTGACTGGTGATTAGAAGGTTGTTGGTTTGATCCCCAGCTCCACTGGAAGTCGAAGGTGGGGTGAGTGTTGAAAGCCCACTCTCTCCCACCAGTGACAACCATAACCATGACAAATTCTTAGTATGGGTGACGCCATACCTGCCAGAAACGTCACTTTCACTACTGGTATACTGTACAAATATACTGAAAAAAATCATGTACTGCAGATGTAGAGAAAACAAAAAGAAATGATCTTGGCAGTCAAAAAGGAGCAGGAAGCAAGGGGGGGATGAGACGTATGCCAAACATGACTTTAGAAAATGCAGAGGCTGCAGTAGAAACTCCCCTTGAGATGCTTCATAAGCATCCCAAATTCCACCAGCTGCTCCAGTTTGTCCAGCACTCGCTTGTATTTGGCATTTTTAACATAATATTTTACTGCAGTCTGCTATACCACCACATCTTAGTGAAATAACAGACACAAACTTAAAATTAGGTCATAGATACATATATCCTCAAACTCTAACTTAAATACAGAATGATTCCTTTGCAAACCAACAAAGAAAATCCATCTGATTTTATGCAGGTGAAACGAGAGAATTGCAGATTTCGAGATATTTTTGGAGCTTCTGTCTAATTTCATAATCTAATCTTAAAGTTTTTCCCATTCAAGGATTTTAATAGTCCAACAAATTCCAGTATTTCCAGTATCCCCAGTATTTTGGTCCTGCTCGGATGCTGTGGTGGTCCACACAATGAACAGGTTCGAGTTCAGACCTTGTGTTCCTTTCCCGATCATGCTCTAATCGCTTAATCTTCTCCATTTCCCATCTCATTACCTACTACTCTATAAGAAAATCTTTAAAAGAGGTTTTCTGGTCAGTGAGAGATCTTTTTGTCAGTTATTGTTGTCTAGAAACCAAAGCCTCCATGGAAAATGGAATGACAAGGAGATTTCAACATTATCACAAGATTATTCGCTGCAGATTTGGGTCGTAAGATCCACACAACATCAAACAAACTTTTGAGCATAACTATTGGAGACTTCTTTTGACTTTTGCCAATGTCTAACAGAACAAAGCAATACGATTATAACAGTGTGCTGAAAATAAAACAGATGTCTTTTGGGTTAGTGATTGAGGGCTGAGCATAAAAGTCTGTTTTTGATTCACTTTGAATTTTAATACATACCAACATGTTTGCTGGCTATTGTAAGTTAATATTTCTCTTTTAACGGCATTTCATTTTTGGCCAATACACGTTTTGTATTGTTTCAATTCAGATATGCTGAATCAAAATAGTGCAAAAGAGGTCCATAGACAAATTGAGCAACCCAGAACACACATGGATTTGATCTGAGACACTAAACTCTCATTTACAGTATGAGCCTGCCCAGCTAAGCTGTATGCAGCTGTGGTTTAATATTGTTTTATGGAACCAATGACGTCATATGGTTGCATTATTTGTAGAACTTGTGTGTGTAGTTTTCAAAATGACCCTTGCTAGGGTTTGTGTTCCAGTTAACCAAAAGAACCCACTGAAAAATATGAATAAATAATGCTTGGGTTCTTTTGGTTAACTGGAACACAAACCCTAGCATTTATATATAAATATAAATATAATAAATGTGTGTAATTACTCACCATTGATGAATGATGTTTACTGAAGAACAAGACGTTAAATCACGAAGCAGACGATGATGATGATGATGATTACTGTGCCAGACAACAATGATGATGACCTTGTTGACCCATAATGGTGGGATATTGCTGCAAGACATTTAAAAACGCATCGTAAATCCACCATCTCTACTTTTTTCTGGTGCATGATATCCTTTGTATTGAATTTATGTGTCAGTTTATACCTTGAAAATGACAGAAATACAATAGTAATATTGTAAATTAAGTGATGTCTCAAACAGTTGACATGGCTGTGAGCCAATCAGAACAAAGGATTTCAGTATCTAGAGCCTCTTTACTATAGTAATGCATAGCAGGTGAAAAAAAAAGTTCTGCTTCCAGCCCTGGATTTCCCTCTAATATGATGATTGGTCAGATAACCGTGAAGAAATAACTGGTCAGGTACATGTTGTTTTAACCAAAGATGCTCCAGTGGTAATGGACTCCACGTGTTTTTCATATCCTGTTATTCTAAGGTCTATTATTAAAGATAAAAAAACAATTTCCTGCTATTGCAACCATATACTCAGGTTTGTGTTCAGCTCACTTTTTTTTCTCAGCTGTTATAATCTGTTGAGAGCAGAAGCTAAGGTTCTATAGCATAGCTAACCTCACTCAAAAAGGGTTGAATTGTTAGCTTAAAAACACTGAATATTTAGAAGCCTATTAGTGTGTAGATGCTGAGCTGAAAGGGGATTTTAAAAATCCAGTCAAGGAAACAAATTTGTCATCTGGCATCATCTGGTCTTATCATATTAGGATTTGCAAATTGCATCAAGGCATTGCACAAGCCATGGACCATCGTATGCGGTCAATCCATTTATTATAACTGGACCCATTTGTGGCCCTTGTCTGAAAACCAGACCACAGACTACAGTCCTGCCAAGCATCATAATTCATTCTGGACTATACAAAAATCGAGTTGTTAAGGCCAGATAAAAATACTTTTCGGGAAACAAGGGTATATCCAAGCTCTTGCAAGTCTCACTTCTATTTGTATTTCACTATCAGTAAGCATGCTGGAATGCGTTATTTTAAGAAAAGAGTGGATAGTATGCAAACCAGGCACAGCAAGATCTGCCCCATCATGCTTGGATAAATCAGCATCAGACGATGTTTTATAAATCATTTTAATGCATTATAACTTGAAGAGCAAGTTTGGAAGGAGATAAAATATTTTCCAGCTCAGTTTTGCATGTAAACCACAGGAAGTCTCTCACACTAACATTCCCTTTAGACAGAATGCTGAGTAATGTCTAGGTCTGACCAATGAGATCACTCCCTGCAGACATATAAAGCATTAACAAACATCTCTTTACTGACTTACAACCTGTAAGAAGATAGCTACTGTTAGAAAATCGTTATCAAGCCAAAGGTATACATTTTCACTCACAAATTACATTTTTATCTCATAGCCATAACAATCTAAACTCAGAAATGTAACATTAAGTTATTTTAAGAATTTGATGCAATGTTTGTATTAGATTGGTACATTTTATGAAAATTGAAATGAATTAACTTCCATAAATAAATATTATGTTTTGTTATCTTATTAATATCATCTTTCTGAAGAAGAAAAAAAAAGAAAACATTGTTCGGTCTGAAAGATGACCACATGTGCCGCACTGAAATTAAATACATCGAAGGGACTGAACACATTTAACACATTATAAAGTGGATTTCTGGAAAAGATATTTTAAGTGTGCGACACAGTTCTAAGTTTTTTCAAAAAATTTTCAAAAAGAAAGAGTTGACTCGGAGTCGCTAAAACAAGTGGTCACTAAAGGAATCCTTGGCTAGCACATTGTGACGTACGAATGTACAACTACACCGTTCCCACCACCCAAGTACCTGAATTGTACTTCTCTAGCAAGCGCTGTGTCAGCACTAGCTCACTAATAACAAGGAATTAATCGGGACATGTTTTCTTTTGTGAAAGACTTGCAGCTTTAATTCTAGTCTATGAGGGACCAGTGCTTGCGCTTCCTGTTTTCTTTCAAGCTACAGAAGAATAAATCCAGACATATTGCTACATGACCTGCTTAGTTTTTACTATGTGTGGCAGTTTATGACTTCCAATTAATAGAAATACTGTTCTTTAAATCTGATCTGTAAGCACAGTGATTTCTCACAATGTCAAACTGTTGACATGCCTGGGAGCCAATCAGATCAAAGGATTTCAGTATCTAGTGCCTCTTTACCAAATAGCAACCAACAATTGTATGTACATGCCAAGCAATGCATAGCTGACAAAAAAAGGGCATAGCAAGTTCTGCTTCCAGCCCTGCATTTCCCTTTATTTTGATATTTAGTCAGATAGCCACAAAGATTAATTTGAGGTACATGAATATTAACATATACATTTAGGAAAATTGCAACATGCTTGCAATGCCGGTCTCGCTTTTATTAGAACAACTGCCAATTCCCAGTTTATTTGGACCAGCCTCTTTTACCCAAACGCAACCAGTACATACAATGATAACAGTTGCTCTAGTGTTAACATGATAACATGCTCTGTGGCATGTGAAATATTTGTATAACATCACAAAACAAATCATCTGGGAATCTGCGTATAATCTGATAAATACATTTGTGAATGAAAGGGTTTTTGACATGTGCGCCAAGCTGTTGCGCCAAACTCCCAAATCTAAAGAATAAACATTTGAAAATTATAATTGGGATCTTTAATTGTTCATCAAATTTCCTGATTTCAGTAAAAACACCAACCCTGCCACTAGTCTTTTTTACAACAGCAACCAAAGCATCTTAGGACATGAGATTCAAACCAGAAATGTTTCAAAATATTAAGTGAAGCGTCAATGCCTCATATAATTAAAAATAAATAACAGTTTGGAAGTTTTAGATTTTTACAGTTAATGTTTAAAACATATTTTTTGTCATTTTCTATATTTCATGTTTCCATTTCTAGATGGGTTTGCCGTACATCGTCAAGTAAATGTTCTGGGCAAATTCAGTCAAGCGTTTCATGGTTTGCAGGATTTACAGCCTTTAAAAGAACGGACCTTTAGGCTGACCTTTTGACCATACTAAATGTCATGATTTATGAAGATATAGGCCTCTACAAACTTCAAAGAATTTTCCAGACCAGCATGGAGGCCTTCGGGTAGTTTACAACTTCAGTTTTACAGATCATGTCCCAAACAGACACACAAGCCAATTTTTGCACTCTAGATATAAAATCCCCCAAAACACAGATGAAGAATGTTTTGCTGTTTGCAGTTGCTGAAGTTGGTGAGATCTTCCTGTTAAACGTAGTTTGAGAAAAAGAAAAACTAATATGATACTCTGACGTAAATATTTAGATAAAACTCCAAACATTTCCCTCAAGATACTGCATCAGAAACAGTGCAATATAAGCCAGGAGCAGCTGGGAATGCTCTGCAATCTCTCATAACATCCAAACAAAGAAAGGCGGATGAAACATGCAATAGGAAACATAAGGGTGAGATCTTCTAGTTTGTTACATCTTAGAAATAACAAATATCTTCAAGAAGCAAAACTAGTTTTTAACAATGGTTTATCAAAAATGCAATGTACGGATGATTCTTTGTTTAGAAAAATCCAACACTCACTTTTAACCTTTTAAAAGAGTTATGAGGCAGTTTTCTGAGCCTCTTGGTTGACAGACAGAATTATAAAAAAGAAATCAACAGAGCAAATGACCAGTCAAGCTTGAAGAATATGCCTTAAGGGAACACAGGGCTTGCCACACAACAATTTTAATCCAAAACATTCCTGTACACAACGCAAAAGTTCAGAACTCAAAAGTTTTCAAAAGTTTAAAATCACTTTTATCCAAAGTGGCTGGCAGAAACAAAAGGAGTTGCTATTTGAAGAGTTAAGAGGGTTTGTTTGTTTGTTTACATATGCGTAAAACAGAAAATGCTTTAGAAACAATTTATCATTATTTAGATTTTTTTTTCTAAGAAAAAAAGGTTTCCCTCATGTCCCTGGACCATGTTTTACTAGATCTTCTCAATGGTACAGTTTCAGAGACTGGTCACTAGCAATTAAAATCCCAGCTGACCCCAAGGTTCAAATAAAAGCGTGAAGAGTCTTTAAGATGTGCATTCCGCTATTAATATCTTCTCTAATGCAATAATAATATTGTATGAAATGTAAAATTGTAAAAAGTATTTTTTTTTTAATTGAACGGTACTTTTGTAGCAGTTCAGCAGTCTACAGACAGTTTGATGACCACGGAATTTATTATAGAATGTATGAAACCAATCAAAGACCTGGCTAAAGTTAAAAATAATTTTAATAATTAAAGAATAATCTGGCTAAGAAGAAAAATACTTATTATTAATATTAAATTCAAACATCGCAGCTTCAAATAATGTTTTTTTGGGAATTTGTATGAAGTCTTGCAACGTGACAAAAATGTACCCTTCAAGCTAATAATATTTTATTTTAAAAAAGTGCCTTTGGCCTGTTTCACATTAGATTTGCACTATTTAAGGGAAATGTGGAATAATTACAAAGGTACTTTATTATTACAGGTCAGTTATTTGGGAGGTAAATGTCCCTCCTCCAATACTATGCTTTGTGTGTATGTAGATTTTTAGAAGACAAGTGATGTTCTGTGAACTTTGATGATAATATACTTTAGGCTAAGCAGTGCTCAGTGGAGTGGGACAGACTCTGTCACCTATGTATTTGTAGGCATTTTTATTGCCATGCAAATGAACCAAGTGAAATTTGAAGATCTTGGAGTGATTCAAAGGCACTGTACATGGTAATTATGATTAATGGGGATTTTTCTGCGCGGTTACAATGTTTTTCCACACATAAACACAGCACCTTTTCATGTAACTGTGTGGTTTGGTCATTGTCGTTATGCTCGTAGTGTTCGTCATCACCGTTTTGTTTATAAAGACCAAGTTTAATGGTGGACGCATGAGGACTGTGTTGCTGTTTACTTTACTTATGGATGTGATGTTTTCTGTTTGATCACAGAACAGAAGCGCATGCATTTTTGCAAACTCAATGCTGAATACAAGTCTTAAAAATGCATGAAAAATTGCCAACTATTGGTTTGGTTTAAACTTTACAGTCTTTTTTTTTTTAAACAGGCTCATGTTTACACTATTTTTGTTGTACATAGTGTGAAAAAAACACCAGTAGATAGATAGATAACACTAATAATAAACTTAAAGTACCCTTTTCTGTACCTGTTCTTAATTCTTACAGCATTTATTTTATGAAATACGTGCAAAAATGGAGCAAACGCTACAAACTGGAATACTCACTCAGACTTCTTTCTGCAGTTTTACTTGCTAAATAACAAACTTGTAACAGTTTGTTCTCTTTATCTGTTTCTGAACAACTTTCAAGGTGCCCCCGAGACAAGTATATCACAAGCTCACATTCTCCAAGTGTATTATGAGAGCACAAATTCCATGGTATTACAGTCATGTTGTTGGAACTATGAAAAATAAAAAAAAAGATTACAAAAAAAACACATTCACATAGTTTAGATTCAAGGTTCCTGAAAAAAATTGTGAAGTGGCTGTGGATTTGAGGTGCATTACCTGCTAAATTTCGATAAATGTTGAAAACTTTGAGTTCTTATACAGAATACCCTTCAACAAACAGGTAAAATCGACCTCTTTTGAGAGGTTCATTTGTATCAGAGTAAAGGTGAGACCCGAGCTCATAGACTTAAGGTCTTGATAATAACAGGTCTCACCATCACTTTGAGCTCGACCTGTCTTGAGTGGCGGTCTTGAATTACAGTTTGGACAAATCACTAACTTTTCACCCAGATTGCTCTTGAAAAAAGGGAGTTGTGTGTGAACGGTGGGGCAGTCGATGAGTTAATTACAAGAGCGGTCAGAGGTCTGCGAGACACAATTTATTTGTGTAGTTCATGTGGAGCCAGTTTTACAGTTTCCCCTGAGTTTGAACACAACTGATCTTTGTTTAAGTAGAAAAACAGATGCTTCCTTTACAGACAAGTTACATGCATTAACTCAAGAAAATCTGATTTTACAAAGGTCTTATGATAATCATAAAATCAAATGATCATGTGGCTTATGTTCAGGTTAAAATCTTGCATTGATGGACTGCTCTCACACACAAAAACCACATGGAAAGCGCTGAAGACAGGCTTAGATGACTCACTCTTTCCATAAGGTCATTTTCTAACGCATACAGCTTTGCTCCAAGGGTCCCAGAACACAGCAATTTATGAGTATTTCCACATAAACTGGGAAAATGCATGTGATTTCTTCTACAGTTAATCTCACTCTTTGCAGTGTCTTGGAAGAGACATAAATTGTGAAGAAGCTCTCTATTGTTATCTTGAACCATTCCTCAGTAATGCTGAGAGCTTGAGATGGACCTGCAGTTAATATTGAGTGCGGTCAGGTTAAGAGAGACTGGAAGACTGGTGGAAAATGTACATCAGAGCTGTACGATGAAGCATGGTTTTGCAATCACCATCATGTCTAAGGGTAAATGCAGACTCAGGATTTTCAATATATATAATTAAATAAAGATTAAAAAAAGTTTATATTATTATATAAAAATGTTTCAATTTGTATAAAAATTTGGCCCAACTTTTCTATGGACCCCTCACATGGTTGAAAATCTAGTTGGTGAATATAAATTGGTTATATAAACATAACCAAAATATAAGTCACTATGTTTATGATTTTAGCACATTGTATACATAACTCACTTTCTAAATTAAATCTAAAATTGTTTTAAACCAAGTAAAAAACACTGACACTGGTGTGTCAGAAGCCCTTATATCCAAATTCATTAATTCATTTAAATTATTTATTATTATGTTTTTTACAAAAACACTTTCAAACATGGGTGAGCTGAAATCTAAGTGGAAAATAAAAAAGCTTCTGAAGCTAAACAAAATTAACTCCAGGGTTGGATACTTTAGTTTATATTGTTTGTTTGTTTGTTTGTTAGGAACTCTTTCGCCCAAACTAAATGTTACTTTAAATGATTACTTGTTTTTTAAGTTGCGCATGGATTACAAAAGCACATGTCCCTGAACTGATCAATAATCAGTTTCAAAGAAAAAGCCACTTAATGTTTTGTTGTTGGAACGAAACGTTACTTATACTCGGAATAAATATTCTCCAATTCTGCTCAAAATATGGTCATACCTGATTAATTTGTATATGTGAATTTAGTAGTTGTGTAGCTGCCTAGTTTCATCAAGCCACTTGAATTTACCAAAGGTGCCGGAGGTTGCCTAATGGTCACCACTTAGAATACAAATGAGAACAACTTGATATGGTACATTTTTGATTACTATTTTATGATATATTCTCATAAAATGAAGAATAACACATCAGTTTTGGCGTAAACGTTCAGACGATTGTTACCTGGTTTGAACATCTCGTTGTAGACTGCCATGTGAAGCTCATCACTGCCACCTGGTGGACCGGTATCACACACGTAAAGGCTAAAAAAAAAAAAAAATAAATCAACGTTGCCTGCCACCTCCAAAACGTGAAAATGATCCATTTAATGTCTTGAAAATGTTATTTGGAAATAGTTTCGTATAAAATACACGCCTGTATTATTTTAATCGTGGAATGGAGAACACATTTTGCAGTTGAAGTCTGCTGGAAACATCATGAATGAATCAGACATCCCAGAGAGCATGAGCTCATGTCTTCCCACAAGACCGTCTAAAAAGTCAAGGGATCACCTTTTCCAGTCATTCGCAGGCTCTTTCTCACTGCTTTTACATGCCTGTCAGTGTGCTGTTGCAGAATTAAAGGGCTTGTAAGTGACATTGTTTACTAAAGTTTCAGAAATCAAGTTCAATGTTTCCATAATTACTTTAGTGTCTACCTCAGTGACAAAAGAGACTGAGCTATAAACAAATACTCAAATAAAAATATCTTATTTGTTTTAAAGATCATACCATTTTGATGTTATCACACAAACTTATTGAATGGGGTTAGATAATGGCCATTGAATGGCATGACAACTGCCGAAGTGGTACAGCAATTGTTGAGATTTAGATTTTAGCTTTTTAACATAAACATCCAATGTTTGGAGTTTATGTTGCCATGTAAATGAAAAAAAAAATCACACATTAGTGGGAATTGAGGGCGTGTGATAGGTGAGGAGTGCAAAATTGCTTTGTAGAGTTACACAAGTGAACACAAATGGTGAGATTTAAGTGTTATTTTATTAATATAAAAATATTTGTAGGTTTTAAAGGTACACTAGGGGGTGTTACCTTTTATTTCCAATCCCAATCCATTCCGATGCTGTCAACCAATGGCCTGTCTCTCTGTTTATTAATGTGCTCCTCTTTTTTCCCTTGTAGAGGATGAGCTGAGCTGCACAGAGAATGGCCAGGTGTACACAAACAGAGATATTTGGAAGCCTGAACCTTGCAAGATCTGTGTCTGCGACAGTGGAACGATCTTGTGCGATGAGGTTCAATGTGATGAGGTGTCAAACTGTGCCAATGTAGTAGTGCCAGAGGGTGAGTGCTGTCCTGTGTGCCAAGGCGACCAAGCAAGCACAGGCAATGGCAGACCAGGTGAACACCACAAAAATGTTATATACAAACATCTTCTTCTTTTCCTTTCGGCTTGTTCCCAGTTTAGGGGTCGCCACAGCGAATCATCCTTTTCCACCTAACTCTGTCCTCAGTATCTTCTACTCTTGCACCAACTACCTTCATGTCATCTTTCAGCACATCCATATATCTTGTCTTTGGTCTTCCTCTTGACCTCTTGCCTGGCATCTCCATCTCCAACATCCTTCTACCAATATAACCACTATCCCTCCTCTGCACATGTCCAAACCATCTCAACCTGGCCTCTCTGACTTTGTCTCCAAAAAAAAAATGTTATATACAAACATATGAGTGTATATACATATTTAATCCTGATCAAATCCTTTTGCATGAAGGCAGCCCTGTTGCCTGGAGACCGTCATTATTGCTACAGGCAACTATTTCAAATTTTCACCAGTTTAGAGCACCCGTTACCATTCTCTGCACCAGTTTACTTGTTCCTCACCCAGTTTTAAGCATCTTACACAGCAGTTTCTATTTCAGATCATTGATTATTAGCACCTGTTTGACAAAAATGATTGTTCATACACATGCAAAATAAGAATCGATGCCGGTATGAATGAAAATATCGATTGGATTTTTCTTTTGGATTTGGTAAAAATATTATTTATCTTTACCACATTTTCTTTAAGTTGTGCATAGTACTATGAGTAATATTATTGTTATTATTTATTCTTATAAGAATAACAAATACCTTTTTTTTCTCCTTAGTGGGCAGTATTGCAAAGGTATGCCATCTGAATTGATATCCTACGTGTTAATCTTTCTTTCAAAAATAAATAAGTGTTAAATATTGATTTCAGGGTCAAAAGGGGGAACCTGGAGATGTACCAAGAGTAAGTTTTTGTAATTATATTCATTGTATTTAAATGTAGAGAAGAACATACTGAGAAATTGTCCATTTGATGTTGATTTCAGGTTATGGGTATAAGAGGCCGCCCGGGACCAATGGTGAGCTCTTTTTTTTTATAAGTGGTAAAAATGATATCTTTGTACACATCTACTGTACAGAAAATGACACAATCCTCACTTTAGTTGGGGACAAATATACCACCTCACAAGCTTATTTTGTTTTTGTTTGTTAGAAGAGACCTCGGGTGAGCAAGAATTTTTGTTGGCAGAAAAATGTGCCAAACTGCCCTAGAATGGTCAAAATCCATCTTTATGCTAAACACCAGAAATCCTTAATGAAGCTCCCAAACATGCTATTCGCATAAATTCAGCCAAACTGAGACATCATCTCTGGGGGTTATGTTCATTTTGAATCAGAGTAGCACACTCTGTTATATCTCCCAAGTGATAAGAGTCTACATTTTTTACTCGACAATCTGCCGAGATCTTGGCAGCTGATGCTGAAGATCATTTTCAACCTTCAAAAACAAGACATTTTGAAGAGATTTGACATTATTAGCAGACTAGAGGTGCTCTCTATCTGGCCTCTAAATATATTTCTTTTATCAAGCTATGCTCTCGATGAAACGTTATGAACATATCTTCTGTTACTGAAGCACACTGATGTTACATTATGCTTTCAATTACATTCACTTGTCCAACATTTTGTTTGTTCATTCATCCAAACCGATCATTTTTAATTCATTCGTTCATTTTCTTTACACATGGGTCTGCTGGTCTCCAGCACACTCCGAGCACAAGGCGGAGGTACATCCTGGACAGGTCACCAGTGTGTTAATGCAGTATTACTTTAACCCATGCGAGCACAGCTAGACTGCGAACTCCTCCTAGGAACGCAAACTGCAAGCCTCAAACTGGCAACCTTCTCACTGAAAGTTCAACCACTGCACCACCACACCGCCTGACACATTAAAACCTATAAGAAATAAAGTGTTTATCATCATAGAAAAATTTACAATCAATTCTTGTTTTAGCCCCGACTCAGTAGTATAAAGGTTTGGTACCCATGAACCAAAAATCATGATTTATGGGAAATAAGCATCTGAGGTTTCACCTTCACCATTTCCTCTTACATATTGCTCTCATGGAGGGCTACATTTGATAGCCATGTTGCCATTTAAAGATGAGAAAATGTATGTACAAAACTGGAATATTGCGTAAAATATTTGCGAATAATGCACCGTTGCCATCAAACGAGTCCAAGAGAACATCAAAATAACAAAAGAAAAATAGAAGTTCCGGCATTGGGCCTTTTTTCATATATAATAACATACTTGCATCTTAGAACGTGTAGATAAAACACAACAGTCGCAGGTGTCATCTTGTTTCTTGCTTTTGGACGTGAGAGACTGTTCTGATCAAGACAGTCCTGGAGGTGATGATTCCGAACTACGTGGATGTCAGACAATGAAATGAAATCAGTGCGTTGATTAATCTATTAATGCCACCCCATCGCACCCCAGCTCCTACAGAAAAATGCATTGCCATTGCATTGGGATTTATTTTGTAAATGCGTTTCCATCATAGTTTATGCAGATGTTTTCTAATCGCATAAAAAGTACACAGTTGCCGTTTACACAATTTGCCATTTTTTAAAGCAAGTAAAGTAAATCAACAACATTTTTCATGGGCAAGTTCAATTAAATGAATACACTACAGAGCGCATTTAATTTCCTTTTGATGTTTTATATTTTATAGGGGCCTCCGGGAGCTCCAGGGTTCAGAGGAGACACCGGACATAAAGGACGACCAGTAGGAAGCTGCAAACTAGAATCATAATATAATTAAAGACGCAGGCAGAGTAGATAAAAGTTTGCATTTTCATCATTATGACGTTTCCTATAGGGTCTCCGAGGTCCCCCGGGATTGGATGGAGAGCCTGGCATTCCGGGAAACCCAGGAGATCCAGGGCCTCCAGGACCTCCACCAGGAGTTAGTTTCTCGAAGATGTACTTGTAAAATCATGATCATTTCAGTCAATTATAATCCTGTTTTTTTTCTGTTATCCAGGGCGAGTTTGCTTCACAAATGGCTGGAGGATTCTCTGATAAAATGGGACCTCAGGCCTTGATGCCTGGAGTTCGTGTGAGCACTGATCTTTTATTAATTATACTCACTGCATCATGTTGGTGAGAAAGAAATGAACATTTGTAGGCATTTATATGAAAATTATGAGACAGATTCATGTGCCTTTTCAGATTCATGCACACAGGTTCAGATGACTTTTTATATTTTGCAAGATAATGACTTTATAAAGGGAAATAGAATAATAGGGATAGAATAATGAAAATTAGTGAATGTGAATCCACATTACTGTCCATCATTCCAAGAATCAACGTCAGTAAATAATGAGCCCATTGCATCTTATTTGGCGTCCAGTAACAAAGCTCTTTTTCAACAGGGGGAATCAGGTACAAGAGGACCACCTGGACCAAACGGATCACCAGTATGTGACGTTTTATGTTTGTTAGACATATCTTTTCTTTCTATTGCCACTCATCACATTTATGCACCTTTCTGCAGGGGCCATCTGGACCACAAGGACCTCCTGGTGATGTAGGAGACCCTGGGCCAATGGTGAGGAAATGATTCTTCTCCTATTGTCTCAGAACATTTTCCATTCTGCAAAGTCAAGGGCAAACACCTGGAAGGATAAACTCGAAATTTCTGTTTGTTTACAACTTGCACATTTGGTTGGTTATACTTTTGTTGGCTTTTAAAAGGATGCTCTTAGGAACTGCAGCCACCATACATGCAGCCACCAAACACCCAAACTGTTCTGCTTCAGGTTTCTATACATTTTTAGACTGGTACAACTAAAGGAATTGTAGAAAAATTGCTGACGATGCTGGGAAATTGTCCATTGACTTAACACTTTGTAAAACTGTTACTAAAACTGAAAACCTCATCGAGATGCATAGCTCTGAATGCACTCTTTTGTTCAGTTGCCAACAAACCTTTGTGTCTCATTATGAATAGGGCGGATCTGGGCAAAGAGGACAAGAAGGTCCCCCAGGAAAACCTGGTGACGATGTGAGCATTACACACTAACATTGTAAAAGAAATATCAGAACAAGATATTATAAAAATTATTAAATGCATTTTTGTGTGTATGCTGTCATAGGGAGAACCAGGCACTGCAGGAAGTGCAGGGGAAATGGGGTTTCCTGGATCTCCGGTAATAATTGACCTTCACTGTGAATCTTTTGATCATGTTGGTAGTATTTAAAGTTCACTAAAAATGTTTTCTCAGGGGGCAAGAGGATTTCCAGGGATGCCCGGTGTCCCCGGATTAAAGGGACACAGAGTAAGTGCACAAAAGCAAAAAATAAAATGTTCATTTTATGGTAAATAACCATCACCTTTGGTTGCCAGAATTTTACAGTCAAATATACGGTATTACCATTATTATGCGTTACATTTTACAGATTCTAATCATTTTTATGGTTTTTATGGTTTTTATGGTTTATCTAACACTACTGTTACAATTAAGGATTTAAATTGTAATATTTAAAGTTCATGACCATCTTTTTTTACAGCTCAGAATTGTCTAATATAAAGGTTTATGTTGTAATAATTAGAGTCAATTTAAAAATAAAATGCAAAATCTACAATAAAAAAAAAAAAAAAAAACGGCAGCTGTGGTTCCCAAAACGTCTCGGAACGTTACTGTCAAATTTACAGTAACATGGTTATTGAATTTACGGAATTGGGCTGTACATTTTTAACATTGAAACCATGTTTTTACTGTTTATACTGTTTGCTCGAAAACACATTTTTTATAATATTTTATAACATATATTTATAACTGTTAAATTTAAGTTCTTACTCTGTAAAACTTTTTATTTTTGCTGTATATTCAATGGGTGTCACATGGTGTCACATTTTGTGAAATAATATTTATCTGTAGCACTTATACAGTATTTTACAATAACATATACATAACCAAATAAACAAAACAATTAGCTAGCTTTACAAAATAGGAGGCAATTACTAACTACTATTTAAGTGTAATCACAACATGACAGAAATAAAGTTGTCATTGTGTTTAAAATGCTGAGAATCTTCTCTGGGAATGCATTATGAATCTCAAATATTTTACATTTTTACTCATGGTTTTAGATTACTGACACTTTTAAATGGAATGATTTCATTTTTAAAAGACAGACAGACAGAAAACCTACTGAGATTCTGTTGAGAACTTATAAAATATCAGTTCATTACTTTATTATAAAGATAAGTTGTGTATTATTATTTGAAGTTACATTAAAACCGGCAGAAAATGAAACTTTTCTAGGCTGATACTATTAGAGGTTGTTACTCTATTCCATCATTATAATCTAGAGATTCAACAGACAAAATTTGAACATTTGTTTTCAGCTGGTAATAAAACACTAAAAAAGTTTTAATTATCAATATTTGACATTTTTATGAAAACTGTTTGTTAATGTTCACTCAAACGCTCCTTGATTGAATGATTTATACAGAGCAATGTACCGTGACCAGATCCAAAGAGTGGATGAATGGATGGTCTTCTTAGCAGGAAAGTACTTGTAGCTTTTTTTAGTAAAAGCACAAGCAAAAAAAAATTAAATAAATAAAAAAAATCTCAGTGAGTGTTTACCTTTTTTTTATTATTATTCTTATTATGAATATTTACTGTATAATGTATTGAGAAAGCCAACTGTATAAAACTTCATGTTTTAGGTTGTCACGTTACATTTAGGTTGATTAGCTAGAGTTACGTACATGGAATTTAATTCTAACACTTATACATTTCAGGGGCACCAGGGTCCAGGTGGTCTCAAAGGAGAGCGGGGTGCAGTGGGATCAAAGGTCGGGTTTCTCCTCAGAGATGAAATCAATTGCATCATTCAAGCTCCTGCTCTAATGACAATTTGAATAGTTCTACACATAAACATACAAACTATATTTAGTTATTATTATTAACCACCGTAATATTATTAACCTCCTAAAGCACACTTTCATCTAACATTACGGTCATCTTTTAATTTTTAGGGTGAATCTGGTGGATCTGGGGCAATGGGTGCCCCTGGCCCAATGGTAAGAGCACAACATATTTATTATTTGTGAGAAAATAATTACTGATTTTAAATTATAAATAACATAAAGGTTTAAGTAATTTAATAATTTCTCTTTGTTCTTGAATTAATCAAAAATATTTAGCTTTTTTTTATAATTTCATTTATTTATCTAGGGTCCAAGGGGGATTCCAGGAGAAAGAGGACGTATTGGTGCAGGTGGCGCAGCGGTAAGGGAAAATACATTCAGTTTTAAAAAACTTAATTATTTTGATCATTTTAATCAGTATTTATAATAACCATGTATTCCAGGGCATGCGTGGTGCTCAAGGAAACGTTGGAAAACCAGGTCCAATGGTGAGACACTGTAACTAAACAGAAATATGTGAGGAACTTCTGTTTTCCCAATGCTAATATTATTTACATTTAATTTAAGGGTCCAATGGGAATCAATGGTGCCCCAGGATATCCTGGGTCTCCAGGAATGAAGGTGGGAAAAAAATAATGGTGCTTTGGCATATTTAACTGAAAGGGGACAACCTACATTTCCTCAGTTTGCTGTAAATTATATGTAAAAGAATATAATATATACGCATATTTTTCAGGGTCAACCTGGACCTACCGGTGTGAGGGGTCCAGAAGGGCAACAGGGACAGAGAGGAGAGACAGGACACCAAGGCAGAGCTGGACCACAAGGCCAACAGGTATATTTGCGCTCCTCATTTCGTAAATCAACATCAAGAATTTCACTCAACTTTAATTCCTGACAATTATAGGGCCCCGTAGGTACTGATGGTGGTCCAGGTTCCAAAGGTCCCTTGGTATGTACAAGAAAATTGAATGAGGGTTTTTTACATTAATCCAGAATTGGTATCTAATTAGATATTTGCCCCCAGGGAGTTCCAGGTCCTCAGGGTGCTGTTGGTCTGCTGGGCCCCACGGGGCCTCCAGGACCTCAGGGAAGCACCGGACAACCTGGGATCAAAGGTCAAGGGGTAGGACAGTATGCTCCTTTAAATTGTGGCATATGAGGAGGTGCTATGAATGAAACTCAATTTGAGTTATTCATTTAAACATATAGACTTTTTTGGTGAATCTAGGGAGATGTAGGTATCGCCGGATTCAAAGGAGAGGCTGGACCTAAAGGAGAACCTGTAAGTTATATACATTTTGAATATCGAATAAATGTATGTTATCAGGTAAATAATAATACTCTTTGTGGTTTTTAGGGTCCACCTGGATCACAGGGAGTACTTGGACCACAAGGAGAGGAAGGAAAACGAGGATCCAGAGGAGATCCAGGTTCTATTGGTCCACCTGGGCCTGTTGGTGAGATAGTGAGTCTAATTTTCCATTTGCAACTGCAATATAACATGCGCAATTGTAAAAATTACTTCAATGCACATGGGTTTTTATTGATATTAATAGGGGGCACCTGGGAACAGAGGCTTTCCTGGTCAAGACGGGTTACAGGGTCAAAAGGTAATAAAGAGAATACAAATGCACACAGAAAACTTCGGTATAATCATCTGATTAATGAGAGAGTTTTGTCTGCGTTAAAGGGTGCACTTGGTGACCGTGGAATTCCTGGAATCTCTGGTCCAAAAGGCTCTACTGGAGATCCAGGACGAACAGGGGAACCAGGTCTACCAGGAGCAAGAGTGAGTCAATTGTTTTCTCAATTGTGCCAAATTGTCGTAAAAAATAGCTTTTAATTATTTTACTACTCCCTCTTATTTCAGGGCTTAACAGGCACACCAGGAGTTCAGGGGGCAGAAGGAAAGCCAGGGCCTCTGGTATATTCGCCTTATGCTCACCACTGGAAAAAAATATCCAGACTGAAAATAGAAAAGGGTTAAATGTTGTTGTTCACCATCTACAGGGTGCTCCTGGTGAGGATGGGCGCCCAGGCCCAGCGGGTTCAACTGGAACAAGAGGTGCTGTTGGAACAATGGGACCAATAGGCCCAAAGGGTTTTAGTGTGAGTTGAATAAATTGAATGATTAATTGGTTGATGGGTAGGTTAATTGACTAATTTGTTGATTATTTGGTTGGATGACTGGGTGTTTGGTTGGTTAACTGACTGGTTGCTTGATTGGTTGGTTGCTTGATTGGTTGGTTGATTAATTGGTTGGTTGACTGGTCGGTCGGTTGGTTGACTGGTCGGTCGGTTGGTTGGTTGACTGGTCGGTCAGTTGGTTGGTTGACTGGTCGGTCGGTTGGTTGGTTGACTGGTCGGTCGGTTGGTTGGTTGACTGGTCGGTCGGTTGGTTGGTTGACTGGTCGGTCGGTCGGTTGGTTGACTGGTCGGTTGGTTAGTTGGTTGACTGGTCGGTTGGTTGGTTGACTGGTTGGTTGGTTGGTTGACTGGTTGGTTGGTTGGTTGACTGGTTGGTTGGTTGGTTGACTGGTTGGTTGGTTGACTGACTGACTGGTTGGTTGATTGATTAATTAATTTGTTGGTCGACTGGTTTGTTGGTTAACTGGTTGGTTTGGAATACAGAACAAACTATTTGCATCTTATTTTAGGGTGATCCAGGAAAGGCAGGTGAGCAGGGGTCTGCAGGGGTTCCGGGACAGAGGGTGAGTGACAGTAATAAGAACTTTAAGAGATATTACTGTAAAACTAATGGATTTAATGGAGATTCTTGCTCATGCAAAATCTTCCAGACGAATATTGGTCTTACTAAACATAACAATGTTTTGAAAGGGTCCACCTGGGAAAGATGGAGAAGTTGGACCTGCTGGTCCACCAGGACCACATGTAAGCAGACAAAGAATTAGTTTTATCTTCCAAATGTTTCAGCCAATGATTTAATTCACAAATCAAGAGGTCAATCTTTGAGCCTTTCATTTTCAGGGGTCGGCAGGTGAGAGAGGTGAACAAGGACCTCCTGGAATGCATGGATTCCAGGTGATTGATTAAAGTGCTTTATTCTTTCTTTTTAAAGATATTTGTAATGTTAATCGTTTTACCTGTTCCTCAGGGTTTGCCAGGACCAGCAGGTGCTCCTGGAGAAGGTGGAAAACCTGGTGATCAGGTAGAGTGAGCACAATTTCTATAAAGAGAACTAGAGGAAGATCATGTCAAGCAAACATCACTCTTTATGTTTAAGGGCATTCCTGGTGAGGGCGGCCCAGTTGGCCAAATTGGACCAAGGGTGAGTTCTTGCTTGACCCCAAATTACCCCAGGAAACACATTTTGAAGAAAACATTGAAGTTCTTAATAGTGAAGCACCTAATTCAATAGGGTGAACGCGGAATTCCGGGTGAGCGTGGAGAGCTGGGACCGTCTGGTCTGCCTGGAGCCAAAGGTATTCCTGGAGCTCCTGGTCCTGATGGTCCAAAGGTAAAACTAAATGAGAAATGTGTATTGCTGCTTTCAAAAAAATGATGAAATAATGAAATAATATTCCTTAATTTTTATTTTAAAGGGTAGCCCGGGCCCTCCTGGTACACTGGGAAATGCAGGTCCTCCTGGACTGCAGGGGATGCCAGGCGAACGAGGGACCTCCGGCCCTCCCGGACCAAAAGGAGATAGGGTAAGTTGGAAAGATGTTGAGTTTAGAAAAAGACTGTAGACATTTTACAGTTTTAATTAACCTCTTTTCCTACATTTAGGGAGCCCTTGGGGAAAAAGGATCAGAGGGAACACCTGGAAGTGATGGTGCCAGGGTACTTATTAGTGTTTCCAATTATGAAACATTTTGATTGGTCGAAAGCTAGCTGCATGAGTTCTGATAAAAGAAATATTGAGATAGAAATAGGCCTCATGCTAACACACATTCTGTTACTGATAGTTTTGTTTCTGCAACAGGGTTTGACTGGCCCTGTAGGCCCAGCAGGCCCTCCTGGTCCAAGTGGTGAAAAGGTATATTTACTGATGTGTTGTAAGGTTTATGGTGCATATTTTGAGAGGTATTATTTATTATTCTTAGGTCAAGTGAGTCAATTCTTGTTCTTTAAATCTTACTTGTAATTTTTTATACTAAATCTTTAAAAGACAGTGTTTCTTTTTAATAACACTTCGTTAAATTGGTTATTTTTATACTAAAATAAAATGTAAAAGATAACAGAACTCAATGATGAATAATAAAATAGTTTTGCTATAAACATAAGTCCATTTTGGGCCGCTTCATTGGAATTCTGTTCTCAGCTCTGGGCTGCTAGCATCTAACATTTTTCCCTCTTTTCAAATGTCTTGCCTTGTTGGTGTCCTGAAGTCTATAACATCTCGGCAGTAGGCCCCAGAGTGTCCATCCACTTTTGACTCCTCTCCTCAACTTAAACCATTGCTTTGTGTCATAAATATGTTACATATTGTTTTTATTACAATCTCCAGAAATCTGTATTTTATATAAACTAATTTTAATTAGGGTATTGAAGTATAACTAAATCTATCAACAGGGAGAACCAGGACCAAAGGGACCACCTGGACCTCAGGGATCAAGAGCAATGCCAGTAAGTTAAATAATTGTGAAAAAAAAAATAATAATAATAGTAAGTTGATTGAATGTAAAGTAAATATTTGTGCTTAATCCAGGGATCTCGAGGTGAACCTGGCCCAATAGGTGCCGTAGGGTTTGTTGGACCTCCAGTGAGTTGAATGTTGAATATGATTATGTTTTTTATCAGATAATGTACTGAATAAAGTCTTCACTCCATTTGCACTTTCAAAACCACAGGGCCTTGATGGTCAGCCTGGGCCAAAAGGACCTCCAGGAGAGCCTGGACAAAAGGGTGATGCTGGATCTCCTGGCCCTCAAGGGTTAGCAGGTCCTCCAGGACCACAGGTCATAAAACATTTGCAGCATGTTCCAAAGTGATTTTATGGGAATGGTATATTAACAATTTCCTGTTATCTGTGGGAACAGGGTAAAATTGGTGTAGCTGGACCAAAGGGAGGTAGAGGAACTCAAGGGGCACCTGTAAGAGCAAATCTGATGATAAATATTATCCATTTTATGTGATGAATCTGTTAACATGTCTCACTGTTAAGGGGCCAACTGGGTTTCCTGGATCTGCTGGAAGAGTTGGTCCACCTGGTCCCTCGGTATGTTGCATGTTCTTGAAAGCTTTAAGTATTGCCACTTAGGAAGATTCCTTACCATTAGATGGTATCCTTAGGGTCCTGTTGGTGAGCCAGGTCCCCTTGGTCTTCCTGGTAAAGATGGTCCCCCTGGTCTTCGGGGAGATCATGGTCCCCCAGGACGTCAGGGAGAACGAGGCCCCCCTGGGCCTGCTGGAAGCCTGGGAGACAAAGGAGATTCTGGAGAAGATGGACCACCTGTGAGTGTACAGCAGAGTATTTCACAAAATGAACGGAATAGCTTCTTGATAAGAAATCCTGATGGTTTATCTCTATTAGGGTCCAGATGGTCCACCCGGTCCTGCTGGGACAGCAGGTCAAAGAGGAATTGTAGGCCTTCCTGGTCAAAGAGGAGAACGTGGGATGCCTGGACTTCCTGGACCAGCAGTTCGTATACAGTACTGTTTTGAGTGCAGGCTGCATGGACTATTTTTTACACAATACTTCCATTGTCCTCTTTCTCCCAGGGTCCTCCGGGAAAACAGGGGTCATCAGGAGCCCCAGGGGATAAAGGACCACCAGGTCCTGTTGGAGTGCCTGGGGCTAATGGACCTAGGGGAGATCCTGGACCGGATGTAAAATCAAATTTTCTACTTTGTTGATGGCAATAAAAACAAAAACATTTCATTTCAATTTAAGTGGTTTTGATTATCAGGGACCTGCTGGATCTGATGGCCCACCAGGAAAGGAAGGTCTCATAGGAGCCCATGTGAGTCTAGAAAATAGTTTATGCTTGATTTAATATTCAAATCAACACTTTATTCCAAATGTACTGCTGTGTTTAAATTGTAAAGGGTGATCGGGGAGATATAGGCCCAGAAGGTGTGATTGGAGGTGTTGGTCTCCCTGGTCCTCCTGGTCCAGTTGGTGCAACTGGAGGAATTGGGAAGAGAGGAGAGCCTGTAAGTTTTATATATTGTTTCATTCATGATTTAAAGAACTTTAAAATGCCTCTTTGGAATGAATTTTAATGACCATGTTCAACAGGGTTCAAAAGGTCCATCTGGCCCTCCAGGACCTGCTGGAAAACGAGGACTCATAGTGAGAATCTCATGGACAAACAATACTCACCACACATATCTAAGTACACCATGTGATTTCCTTATTTACACCTATCCAAGGGACCACAAGGACCCAGGGGAGACAAGGGTGATATTGGTGATCATGGAGAAAGAGGACAGAAGGGTCACAGAGGATTTGCAGGTTTACAAGGTCTTCCAGGGTCCCCGGTGAGTTGGTTTTCTCATTAGCATTGTTTCGAGACATCAGTAATATAACTATAATGACCATTCACATTTACATCACTTTAGGGAACTACTGGAGACCAAGGAGCCCCAGGCATTGTTGGTCCAAGTGGACAGAGGGTGTGCAGCTTGTATAAAATTAGTCATCTGATGTTTAAAAAATGTGAGTGATTCATCCATTAAATCTATCTAACAGGGGCCTCCTGGACCTATTGGGCCTCCAGGAAAGGAAGGATACATTGGACAGCCTGGACCCATGGGACCTCCTGGTTCAAGAGGAACTAGTGGTGACATTGGACCAGAGGTTTGTTACCAGATTTTTGTGATTCTGTCTCATGGTATTGATACTCAATCAATAATTTTGATTGCAATTTATAGGGACCTCCTGGAGAACCCGGCCCACCAGGTCCTCCTGGATCTCCTGGACCTGCCATTGCAGCAATGGATGATCTTTTTGCAGGACCTGAAGATTATAATGCTGGTCCTTCACTCCCGGAATTCAGTGAGGATGAGGCCCTTCCTAAAAGTAACTCAACTAGTGTGTTCCAGGCTGATCCTGGGGTTCAGGCTACTTTAAAGGCTCTGAGCAGCCAGATTGACAGCATGCGTAGCCCTGATGGTAGCAGAAAGCATCCTGCCAGAACATGTGAGGACTTGAAACAGTGCTATCCTGATAAAAAGAGTGGTAAGTTAACTGTAGAATATTGTATAGGAATCTATTCAGGTTTCTATTCAGGATGAACGCCCTTTGTATGTAGCCACACATTACGTTATGATATTGGTGAACAGCTCTTGCAAAATCGGCTTGAATTGGCAAAACAAATCAAACAAATTAGACTTGCTGAAGGTACTTATAGAGTTTAGATGTTCAGAGGGGTTTGGTATTTTATTTTACCCACTTACTTGAGCAAAGATTTGGGGTACTTTTAATGTGCATTTAAAAATATTAACTTATGTAAAGAATAAAGCAGCGATCAAAGCACCTCAAGCGCCATCACCCCTTGGGCAATTTGTTGCACTTTGCATTATGACCAATCCAAAATTAGGAGATGTATTCAAGAAAGAATGAAATTACAAAGTCAATTACAAATGAAAAAAAATATATATAATTTTTCATTTATGACTGGCACACTAGTTTTTCATATAATGTGTTTAGACCTTTTCATATAGATGTGTATGATCTTGGTCCCTTTCAGATTTCAAATATTTATTTCAAACACATTGAAATAGCAGCATAAAGCCCCAGAAAATGGGATTCACTAGATGGCGCTACAACTGACATTGAAGGATGCTACATAGATTTGTTCGGACTCTTAACACGCAGGGCAAGTTTGAACCTGATCAGACATTGTGTGGCTGAGATACATCAACTTCCTGTTTATGACATTTTCGAATTTTGATGGCCACTGTGTGCACATAGATTAGCAACTCAAAAAGTTTAGTAATTAACATCCCAAATACCTTAAGAGTTTAACTAATGGAGGTTGGAGAGGGACAGAAAAAAATTCTAAGAGCAGTTTGTTGAGGTACAACAAGACAAAGTTGGCCTTTTCTAGAGCTTTTTTTAATAGGCAACTTCCTGTCGATTTTGAAAGTGCAATCTCTGCTGAATTTCATTTATCTAGGACAAACTGCACACTATAAGCTGAAATGTGTACGCATTAAATTCCTATCCTAAACAAACTTTTGCAAAAGTAGTACATTTTCACCAGTTCTGACATATGTCCAAAATTATGTGACTTTTCGAGCATGTTTAAAAATATTTAAAAAATGTGATATTCAAAAAGCATTGGTTACCTTTACAGCAACTAAATAATCTGTATTTTTTAGGTGAATACTGGATAGACCCAAATCAGGGAAGTGCTGAGGATGCCATTAAAATCCACTGTAACATGGAGACCGGAGAGACTTGCATCTCTCCGATAACTGCTACCATCCCTCGGAAGTCATGGTGGAGCTCCCCAGGAAAGAAACCTGTGTGGTTTGGAGACAATATGAACAGAGGCACATATGTAAGCAAATTAAACCACTCTAATTAATTCATATGCCATCTTTAAATAATTATAAGCATGTCAACCTCAATGACTAATATTCCCCATGTCTCTTCCTCAGTTCACTTATGGGAATAAAGACCAGCCAGCCAACACGGTCACAGTTCAGATGACTTTCATCCGTCTGCTCTCCAAAGAAGCATCGCAAACAATCACTTACCACTGCAAGAACACTGTGGGCTACAAGGAGGAATCAACTGGGAATCTCAAGAAAGCAGTCATCCTCAAAGGCTCTAATGATCTTGAGCTCAGGGCAGAGGGGAATAACCGCTTCAGATACACCGTTCTTGAGGACAGCTGCTCTGTAAGTACACTGCTGTTCATCGCTAGTACACAAGAAGTCACAAAGTACACCCTCACTCTTATAAAACTTAAAAAAAAAAAAAGACTTGAGCATGTATTCTGAAACCGTAAACATACAGTTTTAAAATGGACAGTTCATGGGACGTACACTGGTGGCTGAAGTTCCAGTACAGCTCTGTGTCCTTTGACATTTCTCTTCTTGTTTTTTTTATTATCCAAAACAGATCCTTATTTTAGCATATGGCTAAGCTAAAAAGGTTAACAAAGGAGAAATCTAAATCAAATCAAGCTTTGGTGTGACCACCCTTTGGCCGGCAGCCATTCTTCAACTTGGACTTGCACACAGTTTTGAAAGACCTCGACTGGTATTTGAGGCCAATACGTTACGGGCCAATCGTACAACTGCCAGATTGTATTGCGTGATGAACAAGTATCTGCCTGCATTTGGCAGCATTTAACTTTGATAAGCAATCCTTATCAAATTTCCAACTCTATAGACCCAAACGGTCAAGGAACCTTTGGTTTGAAAACTGGATCATACATTTGACTAATAGTGTACCTATAAGAATCGATGCTGTTTGTTAGGGCCTGCCGTACGGTGGATGGTGTTCTGAATATATATAAGCGCAGTTGCAGAGGACAATATCTTTATTTTCCATCCTTTCATCTCGCTGTACATGCTTCTCTTCCATTCAAAATAAAGCCCACCCCTCCCCCACCAAAAAAAAATGCTGTTTGAAAGCAAAAGTTTCAGATTTTAGATTTGTCTTTTGTTCGCTCACTTTGCATTTTGCAAATTCACTGAAAAATATGTATAAATCAATATTTGCATTCCTTGTTTGCAGACTTTATTTTCACCTGCCTAAACCTTTTGCACAGTACTGTATTTTGGAAGAATTTGACAGTAAAGGCTACACAGATCTTCCCATCTCTAGCCTACCAGGCTTTCTATACATAGATTTGCTTTTAGCAATACACAGCTTTTGTTATTGTAGCATATGGCTTAGCGAACGAAGCAATTCTTTGTCAATGAAAAACCATGCTATAAAGGCTTACCTCAAGACTGAATTGTTCAGTTTACGGTACATGAAGATCAGAGTTCCAGCATATTTCTGCATCCTTTTACTTCTCTCTACAGTTATTTCTATCATGTCTAAAGTTGCAAAATCTACTAATCAAACAGTAGAAGCATAAATACACAGCTTTGAAGCTGTCTCTTTACAATTCTTCCTGTCACTTCTAGTTTTGTAAACACGGCTAATGCATCAGCAGAATCCCTAAATCCTTTTCCTCTCTTCACAGGAAGCTAATGGTAAATGGGGCAAGACAGTGTTTGAATACAGGACCCAGAAAACAGCAAGACTTCCTATAGTGGACATTGCACCTGTGGATATTGGAGGTCCTGACCAGGAGTTTGGCATTGATATCGGGCCAGTGTGCTTCCTTTAACTCCAGAGAGGGATCGCTTCTTGAGACTCTTAAAGTGACTGCTGCCCAGACGAGCCTTCTGTACATACAGAGCACTGGACTTTTCTGGCCCGTAGCGAGATATTTATTGTGCCTTCCAAAGTTTCAAGAAAACAGCTCCAAGCTCTTTGTTTGTTTGTTGTCCAAGATTGAGCCCTTGAAATAAATTTAGTTCAACTTGATTTTTATGTAACAAGACTATCCTTAAAATGCTAGAAATGGGATGTAGCACAGTTTGGTGCAACGTAGTGTACAAACATTAAGTTCAGTTAAAATGAACAGGGTTTGCCTGTTGCCAATACAGTGTTTGTACAGTTATAAACAGAAATGGTGCTATAGAGGACGTTTACATTACGACAATACTCCTGTACTCCTGTGCATTCGTCTTGTAATTACTTGCCAACTGAATTTATAATTAAAGATGGAAAAATATTCATTAGTGCAAGCTACCTCATTCTATAGCCAAAGCTGTGTGTGAATGGAGTGTTTGTCAGCAAAAGCTGTGAAGGACGGTAAGGACATGCAAATAAAATTCCACAACTCTAATCTCTAAAACGTGCATCATCTTTTCTCTTTTCTTAAGTAGTTTTTTTCTTCTGTTTGCCACTCTTTACTGTACACAATATTAAAAGGCACAATAAAATAAAAGCTTTTTTAAAAAAGCATGCATACCTATCATTTTGACACTTATAAATATTTTACACCATTTTGTACGGCTCTGAATCATGTATTTGCTTTGCAAAGTAAACACGCTCGATTTTTTTTTACATATATGTTTGTTTCTTTCCAACTCTTTAAGCATGACATATTTAAATGAATAAAACGTACAATTTTCCTTGCTTCATACTTTTATTAATCACTGTATTATTTTTTAATTTAATGTATATTTGCAGGAATTTGCATTAAATGTAATGTAGATTTCAAACCTACTTTGTTTACAGGTATTCAAGGCCATTTGTCTGCATTTATAAACCTTGTTTATATGTTTGTCACAAAAGAGGAGAAAGGTTTTATAACATTTCAAACCAAAACAAGTTAAAGTCAGATAATTAAAAATAATAATAATAATAAACATTCATAAAAGATAGCTGTTTGCTTCAGGTTTGATGTGTTTAGAGAAAATGTAATCTAAAGTCTTAAAAGTATGTTGGATGTACAGGAACATCTATATAATACTCATTGTGTCATTATCTAATATTGATATTTTGAGAATGATTGTATTAAAACATCTATAAATCTGCTGAGAAAAAAAAATCAAACCTGAAGCTTACTTTCGCACACAGTGCTTGAAACTTGCTTTTCTCACTGGAAAGAAAGATCTCTGCAATCAAAATAAAGGGGATTAAACAAGGCTGAGCGCATTTTTTTAACAAAGAAAATTATAAGAAAAACAAAGCATTGCAGGTTGAAGGTAAAATTAAAAACGGAAAAGGGAAGGATTGATGTAGATTTGGGTTGATCTTTCATTATCGAGTCAACTCAATCTTTTCTCTTCACTGGTGTCTTTCCAGTCCATCTTTAGAGAGGACACTAATGGCTGTTTGCGTAAAAATTATATATGTAAAAAAAAAAACACATTTTAAACCAAATATAGAGATGTAGCAATTAATACCTAAAAAAACGTTGCTGATATGATGTTGAATCCTTCACCCAGGTTATGGAAGTGGGAGGGGCTTCTCACTGGGCTACCTTCAACACCACTCTGGACAGCCATTTTGTATTATGCATATGTTTAAGTAATTAGAAAGAAGAATCGGTTGCTCCATCGGCTCTTCATGAACCCTTTGGGCAAAAGGAGAAATGTTTACTTGTTCTACACGAGTGTTCAATCGTATATTTATCGCATTGAGATAAAAAAGTGAATTTACTCGGATTTGGCCTGGAGCTACAACTCTGGAACAGCTCAATTCAGCACAAGCTACAAGGAGCTACATCATTGTGTCATCATATAAAACAAAGATGAGTTGTAAATATGAAAAAAAAATATGGTGATAAGAAAGAAAGTCTTTGATCATTTGATCTGAAATGCTACTGGTCTGTGCGATCGCCAGATCTGAAGAATGGTTATGGCTTGCTTATTATATCGAAGGCACTTGGGAAATGAGCCTGATAAAAAAAAAAGTGGATTTTCTTTAAATACGAGAGAATATGGGTGAAGTTATGTTTTTTTTTTAATTAAGTCATGAAACACAAATAGAGAATACTGTATGTACCATTTTCATTTAATGCCTACAACAGCAAAGGCTAACACAATGCTTAAAAACAGAATTACCAATAAAACAAAGTCTCCCAAAGTGCTTCCTTGTGCAAGATTATACTAAAATATATATACTATAAAATTAAACTGCATTACAAATGTTCATGAGCAAACAGTCCAGTCCTTGCATTCACGAGCCTCTGCTCTTCAGTTAAAAATATTGTCATGGATCCACTGCTACAAATAAAAATGTTACACGTGAGATTAGATATAAAAAGATATGACGCACGACACGCTTTAAAAAATAATTATGTTACAAAATAACACACAATGTATTTCTGAACTAATAAGAAGATCCTAACTTTATTTTAAGCAAGTTGAGTTTAAGTGTGCAACCGTACATACTTTCTTCTATATCCTTCACCAGCTCTTAAAGCTACAGAACTATTTACGTTTTTTAGTTCTTACAAAAATAGGGTTCTACAGATCTTTCTCAATATACTTTGTAAACCAACTTCAAATGTAAATAGAATAAATGTAAGATAAGACATTGACATCCTGACTGTAAACCCGAGTTTGGCACTTTAATACGAATGGTTTGAGACAAAAGTGTGGAAACTTCCTTCTTGGCATCAGCAGCGGCCTTCAAGCGGATCGATGGAGAACACAGTGCCCTCTACTGTTAGTCCCATTTTGAACCCCTCCTGGAGAGGAGAAAAAAAAAACTTATTTAAAATCCACGACTTGCATTAAAATGCTAATTAGCTAAAAATTCAACACAGGAAGAATACCAATTCAAACTCTTTGAGGGAAATGCTAACAAAAGTGTTTTTTTTAACCATAAAACACACTAAGAATTAAGGCTTCGAAACATAAAAAAAACAAATCACAAAACCCTCAAAGGGAAAAAACTATAAGGGAAATAAAAGTTGAAAATTTGACAAAACCCAAAATATGTAATATTTTATAACGAGAGGTCCCTTTCAAAAACAAACGACCACTTGGGTATGGCTAAGAATGCTGTAATTGGCACTTTAGATGCTAGCTTAGCATTAGCTGGACATTTACAAGATGCATCACAAACTGCAAGTGGTCTTTGAAGACCTAAGATGAAAATCAAAATAAATGTGCTTTACTTGTGATTGCGCACAACCATAAGAAAATTCTCAAAATAAATGCAGATTTGTTTAATACCACTCTTTTTTTAAATCCCTCTAAAAAATTTAAATATGCCCACAAAGAGTAGTGTTGTGTTGTTGTTGGGTGTAGACAAACAGAATGGTGATCATTTACTGTCAGAAACTCAGGTGTTTTAACCATAAAAAGTTAAGCTTCAAAACATAAAAAACTAAATCACAAAACCATTAAAGGGGACCTGAAAATAAATAATAATAATAATAATAATAATAATAATAATAATAATAATAATAATAATAATAATAATAATAATAATAATCACACTTAACACGAACTGTTTAACTGTAAATGAAATGAAGTTGAAAACTTGACAAAACCAAAAATATCTAATAATTTAGTAACATGAGGTGACCATTTACTCTCAGAAATTCAAGGACCAGACTTCAAAAAAAGAGTCAAACTTGACAGGGGAGTTGTGTTTAATGACATCAAAAAATGTTCTTACGATATCATTAAAATGTACTTTTTAAAAATATCCCTAAAAACCACATTAAATCAACGGGTGATAAATAGGTATTTGCTGTCCACTAATGAGCTATTTATTTAATTTAAAAAAGGTCAGAAAATACACACCATCTTTGCCTCTGCGAGCGGAAAGGAAAAGGAGAGAAAGTTGAGGTTGTTAGTTAAACAAAACAAGCAAAGCATACAATATTTCAGTTTAGTGGTTCATTCGTGTGATTTTCTGCATGCTAGCGAATTCAAAGAATAATTAACAAAAAGCTAACACAGCACTGCTCTTTTAGTTTCGCATCCCTAATCACAAATCAAATGCAGATCGAAACAGACCAAACAAACTAAACTCAGAACAAACAACGTAAAGTATTCATAATAGTCTAGCAGCAGCATCACCTGCATCTCGTCCAGTTTGGACTGGACGTCCGGAGGAAAATCGGCTGCACCACAGGTGAAAGGGTCAAAAGGCTCTGCACCAAACAGGTCTTTCCCTGAAAAAATATGCATATAGGCACTTTTTGCAAGCTTTGGCATATAACAACAATAAACGCAGAAGCATTTTTACAATGAGGAGATAAATGAGATAAAGTTACACAACACACAGCGGACAACGTGAAATCCTTCATCCAATGAAATATTAAATATTTAGCATTAATGATACCAATCCATAAACAACAACAACAACAACAACAAAAAAAAAACATTTCACTTCTAATCGTTATATTTACACTTATGTAGACTCACCGGCCACTTTATTAGGTATACCTGCCCAACGGCTTGCTAGTGCAAATTTCTAATGAGCCAATCACAAATACTTTTAGGCATATAGACATTGTCAGGACGATCTGCTACTGTTCAAACCAAGCATCAGAATTGGGTAAAAGGTGACTTCACCCAGGAAGGCTGGTTTCATTATTTCAGAAACTGCTGATCTACTGGGATTTTCACACACAAAACCATCTCTAGGGTTTACAGAGAACGGTCAGAAAAAGAGAATTGAGTCGTGTTGATACCAGAGGTACAAGAAGAATGGGCAGACTGGTTCGAGCTGACAGAAGTGTGCACAAGAGTATCTCTGAGATTCTCCAAATTCAACAAATCTGTGATGTTAGCATGTCAATATGGACCAAAATCTCTGAGAAATGTTTCCAGTACCTTGTTGAATCCATGCTAAGAAGGATTAAGACAAAAAGAGGGACAGCACAAGCAAGGTGTACCTAATAAAGTGGCCGGTGACAGTATTTGGCAGATGCTTCCTTCTATCCAAAGTTGTCACATTATTTGGGGTTTGAACCCTAACTCTTGTCATTCCCAGCACCACACTCTACTGACTGAGCCACAGGAAAACTAACGAGCCAATTCGCTCTTTAAAAAAACCTTACTATTCTCTGTGGGCCTGGCTGGGTCTGCAGGCGTCGATCCATTGCTTGCAGGTAATGGAACTAATGGAGTCATTTGAGAGAAAGGAACCATGTCGAATAAGTCTGTGGGTGATTTCGAGGACATGTTGTCTCCCTGCAAATGTGAAAAACCCATTAGGTACACTGAAATAAAAGATCATGTTCATAAAAACACTTAAGGATACGGGTAAAAATGAAGAAAAACATATGTTTTTGTATTAATTTCAGCAATACAAATACTTTGAACGTAATAAATCAATAAATAAACAATTGCCATGTACACTAGCGCTCTCAGCTGTCATAATTTTTCATTTGTATTTTTCTTATTGCTTAACCTGACCACTAGGAGGGATTTCCTGCTATTGAATGATTGGTGCTAACATAGCATTAGCTGGAATTGTTTATAAACACAAAATTACAAATTTGTTTTAAACACAATATTTAAACAACTGCTTAAGTGCACCAACTGCACACGACTGTTAGTTACTGAATTCAACCTTCAATGTAATTTTACAAAATATAATGTGATATATTAGAGTGATATTTCAATCCGCTGCCATAACAAATACCCCATTGTCTTTAAGATGAAGAGAAAGGGGTTGAAAATTTTTCCAAGGGAAGGCTTTAACCTCAGTTCGAAAGAAAAGAAAATTGTCATTTTCAAAAGAAAGAAAATGACAATTGCCATCAGCGTCATTTCTAAACTTTTTTCCTGTGTTTTTTGTTGCATTTTATGTTGCATTTACATATACTGGTCACAAAGAATTGCCATTTTGCAGCAGTCGTGTGCCATTTTTAACATAAAGTAAAACATTAGTGCAAGGTGACTTCAAATTGCCCTTTTAATTATGTTTATATGTTGAAAAATGTAAAAAGAGGTTTTTAGGGGTGTCTATTTCAATCCACGGGTGTATTCCTTTTAGCCCTCGGGGTAGACGTAGGAGAAAGTACGAATAATGGACGAAAATGTACAACCCATGAACTCTCTAAATTCAAAGCCATTAACCAAATCTTCAGATTAAACGAAACAATAAAATCTAAAACAAAGTTCCTGATGCTACGAGGAAGCAAGAGAGAAAGAAAGAGAGTAGTGCTTCACAGGAGGGTGAGGAAGGACATCCAGCGCTGGTTCAGAGGCTGGAGGAGTCATGGGAGCTGCAGACAGGTTAGAATCAGGAGAGCTCATCGGGGTTAGTGTAACAGAAGACATCTCCAGACACGAGAGCGAGCTCATGTTGTGACACCAGAACAGAGACGCGGGGCTCTCAAGCATATAGGCGTCATTGCAAGAGTTACTGTGCAGAAGCTGTGGAAAGAGCAGAGCCTGTCAGAAACGGTGTGCTATGTTTAGTGCAGTTAGTCCTTCAGCCGCTTAAAGAAAAGCCTCTAGGCATTGCTTTTTCCATGCACACACGCTTCTACAGACAGGACGTGGGTACTGAGCTTACAGGAGGAACTTGAGCGATCATCAGCTGCTCTTCTAACATTTGCAACTGTGTCTTCAGCTCTGCGTTTTCAGCCTCCAGATCTTGAATCTGTGGAGAGATATAGATCCACATAATCAATACCTGAGAACACGTCTAAATTAAGCGAATCTTCATGGAGCTGCATCTGAAATAATGTACTAATATGGCACATGAGGAATAAAACATTCCGTGTTTCCCAAAGTGTTATGTATACAGTGGTACCCCGAGATACGAATCCTGGCGCTCCCGGAACTTCACACTTCAACAACACAGCGAAACATTATGTATAGTTTACCAATAATGTACTAGTCAATGTGTCGTAAAAGAAATAACGTTTATAACATGGAAAAAGCTGTTCTGTAGCACAAGTTAGAGAAACCCAGTGACGAGTTCTCAAAAGCCTCCTCCGACACATTGCCTCACTCTCAAGGTAAGGTTTCACATTTGTGCACATATTACGTATTTTTGCTTGTGTTTTATTCTGTTTTATTATCATTTATTACATTCACAATGTGTAGATTTAAGGATGTAAGAAACGTTACTTGATTTTTCCCTGGTTTTCATTTTTTATCAACTTATACTGTAGTTTCTGAGAGTCGTTGCATGGATTAGGCGTTTTACATGTAAAACTTGCTTCGAGATACGAATTGTTCGACATACGAGCGCCACCCTGGAACAGATTAATTCCATATCTCGGGGTACCACTGTATTTTTTTTTAAATACTCACTCTTTTCTGAAGACCACCGATCTGTTTCCTGGTTTCGACATCTTTTCCCCCAGACTCCAGAAACTTCTTGTATGCCAAATCAAAAGCTTGACCGATGGTTAGAGTAATCTCTTCTGCCTGGAATCACCAAAACGATGCATAATGTCTTACATAGAAGTAAAGAGTCATATCATCTTGTGCCGAAAGGGTCCATTTTAAAAACTACTTTAGAGTTTTGAAAGCCCCATCATCATCCCTTTAAGTAAAAAAAGGTTACTAGTTGAAACTGAAGAAATGTTTGTTTTCTTACACATTTTTCACTGTCAAACACATAGCAGAGATGCTTGTTGGACTCTGAATCTTTACAAATAAAAGTAAATATCCTTTTGTCGGTCTTATCATCTGCACAGAAGGATATCCGGTGCAACTGACAGTTGTATTGTACTTCCTGTGGACAAAAAACACAATCATTAGCAAGAAATACATATTTTACTAAACTTAGAATTACTTGTAATTAAATAATTAAAATAATCCACTTTTGACGGCAAAAAATAAAAAACAACACATACACATGCACATATTTACATATACATATATACATATATGTAAAAACAATATTTTACTGTATTTTTTTTATATTTAGAGATTAATACAGAAAAATAAACACATATGTAGACTGTAGACCACCAAATAACATTGGTATACAAATGTAATCAAATTTAAAATAAAAAATACATAGATTTTTGCTAAAAACACAAAGAACAGTATATTTAGTCCAAAAAAACAAATCATAGTTGGAAAAATTTTCACATCAGGATGTGCAACACACGAGAAATATATGTGTATATAACGGTCCTGGCTGACAGACATCTAAGCATAACCACATTTATTTTTTAAATCTTAGAACCACATTTTCACATACTTTTGATTTGGGGTCTAATATTTTCACTCCGTAGATAGAGATCTGTAATTCCACTTTTGGAATCTTCTGTCCCTCTGATTTCTTAATGTGCCTCTGGAACTGAGAGAAAGAGATTGAGACGGAGCATAAAAAGAGGACCATCTACAACTGATCTGAAGCAGAAAATGACATCACCCTCTCATCAATAACGGCACTTCCTGTTTACAGATCCAGAAAAAGAAGCAGCAGGAAGTTACCTTGAGCTTCCGGACGGCATCTTTCACCACTTCTGTGCCCTTGGGTTGGTCCACTTCGGTATTCCCCAGAAACTGAAAAAGATGCATATATGGAATAGAACCAAAACAAACAAAATTCCCCCAACACAGAATAACAATTGTTAGAATTGTTATACTGCTTTTTATTGTTATTTTTATGGTTATATTTTAAAAGCCACTAATATTTTTGACAAACTTTTTGGTGAAAATAAAAGTAATTACATATAAATAAAATTAGCTAGATGCTATGAATGCTAAATATTAAAACACATTTCAGCAGATGGGTTTGATCAATTCATAAAACATCCTCCAGATTAAAAAGAAACGTTGTTTAAAGCACTCTTTACGCTACATTTCTCCTCCAACAGATGGAGCCATTAACCTTCATAATGGTTTTGGTGGCTGTACTCCAGTCTAGACCAGTGTTAGGCAACCGTGTTGCTGCAGTGCCACTTCCCTGTCCGGCATTAAACATCAGAAGCTCCAAACAAGTCGATGGGAAATGATCAG
This sequence comes from Danionella cerebrum, assembly GCA_007224835.1. Classification (NCBI taxonomy): domain Eukaryota; kingdom Metazoa; phylum Chordata; class Actinopteri; order Cypriniformes; family Danionidae; genus Danionella; species Danionella cerebrum. Next base: position 481,609 of record SRMA01025643.1, read on the forward strand.
AAACTAAACATTTCAAATGCATCTCCTCCTTGACTCCTCCAACTACAGCTACCAAACTTCACCAAGATATCCAAACTGGTCTGACTTATCTATTCAGACTGGTACCATTAAATGAATTCTGGGAAATGATCAGAGAATGCTGGTACGTTTTACATCGACTTAACATGGGATCAAACTTGTAACTCAAACTGAGAACATTATAGCATACCAAGTGCTGTGCAAAAGTATTTGAACCCTGTGCTCTATAACTGGTTAAATATTTACCATTCACTTATAATGTCCATTTAAAATAAATGGGATAAGGCAACAAAAATATCAAGAAACCTATAAAGAAAGTAACACTTTTTATGACTGTCAGCTCCCTAGCAACCAAACTTTATCCTAACAACCACAATTTATGAAGTCTATCTCAGCTTTGGCAAATGATAGAGACATCGGGGTTGGTTTATGCTAATCACAGTGACATTGGGAACATTTGCAACTCCATAGCAACCACACTGTTTACCACAGCAACCAACTCAGTAGATCAATATATCAGCTTCAGATAATGCTAGCAACATAGGACTTGCAATGTATCATTCATAGTTAGAAGGGCGCATTTTACCGACATCATTGATTTCTTCATAGCGACCAGATTGATTGTCCCAGCCACCAATAAAAGAAAATCTACAGCTCAGGAAAATCATTGATAAATGGGGTAAAGTTTTTAGGACACCTACGCACAATGATCACATTTCTAAAAATAGAAATTTGTCTACAAACTTTAGCCATATATTTAATATTATTATAATAACATCTAGATTTCATCAGAAAAGCTCTGCAGCATGTACTTATGATGGATAAGGTCCACACTCAAGGGCAAGTGAGCACACCGGGACAGAACGTGAGGCAGGGGTGATAGATACACTACATTACTCTCTTATTCGTGACGACTGTTCCCTGCCGGTCTGCTCGAAGGTGATTCTTGCCAATGACATCCTGCCTTTACTCATTTATCACTGGCTACACTGGCCGAATACAGTTTTTCCTTCTTTAGTTTGTTTTTCTGTCTATGTCCGTCCTCAAGCCTTCAGGCAGCTTCAGCATCTCTAAGAATGACAAAGTTGTTTTCATGAGGCGACATCTTCTCAAACAGCAGAGTCTGTTGTGCATCTACAGTGGGCAGACGACCAGTCATTTAGTGTGAAAAAGCACTGGGCTGGGTTTTCAAGATGTTCTTTCCCACAGGAGCACAATCAAGTTCAATGTTTTGAGGGAAACTGAACAAAAATAAGATTTTGAAATGATTGAGTGCCATTTAGCTCCTCGGATCAGGCATTTCCACGCTTGGTTTGGTCAAATAAAACCATTCAGACTAACGTAAAAGAAAATAGTTCCCATTCTCTTTCTAAAATCACAAAGTACTGACTTTTTTGTAAGCAGAGATTCATTGAATCGAGTCAAACTAATTGTTTACTTACATTTTGGAAATGTGTTTAAATAATTGAGAACTTTTTCCTTTCATTATAAAAAGAAATACAATCACTTTTTCACGAAAAAGTTCAAATTTATAAAATAACACATATTTATTTCACATTCTTATAAAATACCATTTTCAGTTTTATTGTTTGTTTAAAATGGAAAATACTTTTATTTATAAAATGTAAAAAGAAACTTCATTCATACAATGCTTATGATTCAATTTGTTGCTAAAAACAGTGATCCTAAGTCATGTCTTTTCCAGAGAGTAACTTTCACAGATAAAAAAAAATAAAATAAAAATAAATTATACAGTTTTGCTTTAAGACCTTGCATAGATTTTAATATTTGAGTTGATTTGCTAGTGCATTATCTTAGTTTATAAGTGTTATTTTTAACATTAGTAATATAAACAACAGAAGACTTTAGAGCAAAGCTCTTCAGAGGAATAATATACTGATAACACCCACCTTTGCATTGTATGCAATAAAATGCTTGGCCAGTGCTTCTGGAGTGTGCATCCAAGATTTATCTGGAAAGAGACAGAGCACTATTAGCCTAATAAAGTGTTTTATGAAGTATCTAAGGCCTAATTTTATAGATAATACAGTTTATAAATTATGTCAGCGATGCGGCGGATCCCTGCAGAACTGTGAATAATGGTTCAGAAGAGATAGCAATAGTTTTCCCGACTTTGACTATTGGTGGATAACGAATGTCTTCCAATTATCCGAGAAAGTTTTCCATAGAGTATTGATTTATTTGTGTGGGGTCTTATATTATTGTGATTGGCTGGAGTTCTGGATTGAACCAGCGCTTCCAAAACTGTCAAAAACTGTATAATTCTCCAGTTAAATGATAGTGGCGTTATCACCATTTCTGTGCATGAGAAATCGAACGTGTGGTATGTTAGAACAGGAAATGCATGCATCACAGCTTCAAAGTGTGAGACTTGAGAACCCTGTAAAGTACAGTACATTAAACAAAGTCAAATATCCACTTAAATTTGCTTTTAAAATCCAATGATTCTTTGATTCATCTACAGTTTTATGCTTAAAACCTGAAGCTTCTCTGTTGAGTACTCTATGAAATCCACACCGTGCAGCTATTTACAGACAACAGTGAGCAATTAATCTCCTGTTTAGTCAAGTATTGCTCAAGCAGATCGAAACATAAGACTCTTGTGAACAATAATCCTCTTCTGGTATTTAAAGAAATCACATTTAATAAGCAATTATGTCTAAATATTCTGAAAAAAAGAAAAGGTCAGGAAATGGATGGCACTTGGATGAGTGGTCACTGTTGAAAGGTTAAGACTTCCTGAGCAATTAGTTTCAACTGAGAAGTGTAGAAAGATAATTAGTAAATGCAAGCTGTATAAGTTCATCTTTTCTTTCCTTATCTTTGTGAATCCATAGCTTATTGAAAACCTGTCATTTTATTTTCTCCCCGGACTTGTCAGGATGCAGTGTTTGCCTGCTGAGGTTTGTGTGATTCATAGGTCAATGAAGACCGTTCACCTCCAAATGTCACTGTGCTCCTGTGTGCTCACAGTGGTGTCAAAGCCGATTACGAAGAGTCTGAGCACAAGTATTGCTTTCTTAAAAATGAGAAACCGATATAAAATGGTGATGAAAAAAGGGAACTTTGGGAAAAGAACTGTGTTTTAAAATGTGGCAAAAGTTGTTTATAGTCTGTGGTGCATCAAATACTAATCCACAAATCTCATTTCTATTCTTCTGCAGGTTCTCAAATGTTGGTACAGGTGTTGACTTTTACTTTAAAGAAAAATTAATTTTCCTCACATTCATTTGTTGTTACCCAGGAAAATGTTTTGTGTGATTAACACTTAGAAATCTGGGGTCCTTTTGAGTGTTTTTACAACTTTACCATTTTCTCTAATAAAATGTCTTTAAAATAATTATTAACAATATTGATATCGTTATTTTTGTACAATATTTACAAAGATTTTTTCATTACATTACACAGTAATTCCACAACAAAAAACTAAAAAAATACAATTCTGGACATTACATTTTGTATTTTTTTTTCAACTGCAAAAACTACTCAAAAATTGAAAAATAACATTTGTTAGTGTTGAGAAAATATAAAAAAACATAAAATACACTAAAAAACAGGCGAACTTCTCCTAACCTTATACACCATTCTAAGCACTTTTTGTGCAATTACACTTTTTTGCGACAGAACTTTAAAAAACACAAGCCATATCACACATCTTGCCTTCTCAGCAATTTGTGGTAAGTAAAATGAAACGGAAAGACAATTTTCTCACATTTTAATTTAAATACCTAGTAAATTATGTGTCATAACTCTTGTAATGTTTGTTTAAAACCAAAAATATAAAAACGAACAACCTTTTAGAAACCTACACATTATATTTTAAATCAATATTAAACAATTGCTGAGTTGCATCCTTCCTACTTCATTCGAAACAGCAAGTGTGAGCAAAGAAATGGGATTCAACCATGCCATGCCGTGTATTCTCACAGACATTTATGTTGACGTGCTCAAAATATTTGTGTAGGTAGTTAAAAAAATCATTGAGCTGATATGATATGAGTATTGCTGCTTGTGATGAGGGAGACGAGAAGAGTGCGGTGAGTTGGACACACTAAATCAATAAATAAGGAAAATTAGTTGTTTATAATTTACATGAAGATATTTTTAATCATTATGGGAATAATGGATAATGCTGAAATAACTAACTCCACTAACCACATGCCATCAATTTAATTAACAAGTTCCAATGATTCAAGTTCAATGAGCGACTTCATACTTGATTTTCCTCTGCTCTAAATTACGGACACTAGTTACTTTGTGTTCCGCGTCTGTTAATTGGATGCACTGGAAAGAATGAAGGTCCAATTATTTCTCTGTCATTACACAGTGTTTCTGTTGTAGCCTGAGAAAGAACCACCTTTTTTTCTGAATTTAGAGATGTGTACCTGTGGCGTACAGTAACTTAACATTTACTTTCAATGCGGCTATTGTTCAGAAGGAATTGAGTTTTCAGAGTATGCTGGAAAGCGTAATGCTGTCCTGTAGACAGATGGGCTTTTGGTGTTCTCCACGGTTGGCCGACGACATCTACAGCTTGAGAAAAGAAGCAATTGTGACTGACGAAACATCCGCACATGCAGAGCAGACTAGTGGAATGTGCTATGAATGCAAAAACGGTTGTGAGAACAAACCCGAATCCTAACCGCATCCATAGCCGATTTTAACACAGGTTATTTTACACATATAGTACCTTTGTAGATAAAGATCTGATGTGTCAGCCTGTGTCCAATTCTGCACATCATATAAACAACTGGCTCCCATTGATTATTGAATGGTGTTTGTTCCACTGTAGGGATTTATTTAATATAGTTTGTTATTTATGCACTTGACCCATTCAGATATTTTTTTTTTAAACCAAAGTTAAATTGGTTTTAAATTTGAAGCTGGGGTCTGGCACACAGTTTGTGATTGTGAGGTAGAAGCTTCGGCGATTGGGTCCACTCGTTGGAATTCCAAAGCAAAAAAATCTAATCAAATTAAACTTTGCATTTTGCATGCGCCCAGCTTGCCAAACACTACACTAAAGGAACAATACTGCAAAACAGCATGTATATTATTATTATTACTACTGGAAAGTTGAATTTGCAAATTACCGTTTTAGTTACAGCTTGGATATTTAGGCACTATTATTTCCAAAGATGTCCATGTAGTCATAAACAGGACAAGCCAAACAGACACCACTAGGAAATAAAGTTGAGTTATTCAAAAGGAATTTTGACAAGTTATTAGGAACTCCATATAAGCAGAGCACTCCATCTGGGATCAGGTCTGGTCGGCTTTGGTTTATCACATCAATGATCCATTAATTCACTTTGGGATGTGAAGATGGGACAGGTGGTTGTAAATAATTGGCGGTAAAAAAACATCTCTGGAGTCTAAGAGTTGTCTGATCCAAGCCAGAGAACCGAGAGAAAACACACAAGAGCACACAAAAAGAAAATAATCAAAAATCTAAAAGCTTCCCATTAGAAGTATTGTGCAACAGTAAATTTTAAGTTTATTGTAAATAACCCTACAGCATGTAAAGCAATACAGCAATGTTTTCTGATAAAATGCAGCAACATTGAAAACAATTAAATGCTCTTTATTATTTATACCATATTGCATATGAATACATACCATTTTTTGAGCTAAAATGCATTTTCTGAGCATCCACAAATCTATTTAAAAACCTGTCATTGACATTTATTACAAATTACAATTTTAGCTCATTTATTCTTCACTTAATCCTAGATCACCGAAACCTAAGTAAAGTAAACCTAAAGTAACCTTTCCCTGTGTATGTTACCACAGATTCTTTAAATATTCTTCAATATTGCTTATGTTTTAAGACAGATTGAGACAAATTGTTTGGAGAGTCTTCAGAGTGTTCTGTAGTTACAGTTCATTTTTGTTATGATGTGGATGTAGGCATCATTCTATGGTATGACAGAGGGAAAATGTAAAATTTTTCTACCTTTTTTCCTGTTGAATGCGCGGTTCATGCTTGAAAAGGCTCCGTCTCAGCAGCGATTTCGTGGAATGTGCCACCTCTACCTGGTGGGATGAGAGCACATGAAAACATTTAGTTTCCTGAGTCTGAGAATCAGATGAACATGTTTCATAGACAAAACTAGTGAGAGGGAGTAAATTTAATCTCTCAGGGTGCATTACGAAACCAAGTGTTACTGGGTTATAAGCCAATGGGTTCACATGATAAAAAAAAAAAAAAGTCTTAAAACTTCTGCATGAAATAAACCTGATGTACTTTAGCTGATCAGGAACTTAATTTATATAAAAAAAAAGATTGTTTAATGCTTTATTTCTATAAAGTAGCTCAAATGTTTTTTTTTTTTTTTTTTTTATGTTACAGGACCAGTGGGTCTGTAACACAATTTACAGTGATTTAAGAAGGTTGTACATTATTTAAAGACGTTTGAAAAAGTGACCTCCAGCCATCTTCTTTTATGAGTTTACCAGATTAATTAGATGCAGGATATTTCAAATCAACTGTGAAAACTCTTGATGTAAATGAAAAATTACACAGTAGCTTAATATTCAAAAACATAGTTATAATTGACCTATCTCTAAACCCCGCCCACTTTTCATGTTCAAGAGACTAACCCGTGGTTCTAAAATCTTTTATTTCTCTAAAATTTTCAGAGAAATCTTGGGATGATTTATGAAGTGGACATATGTTAAAAAGTAAAAGTGGAAATGGCTGATTCTTTTCCAAGCTCTGATTTGAAGCAGTGAATACTCGACATTGATTGGACGATCTCTCTTATACACAATTGCTCAGTGTTTAGGGAAGGTAAAATTAATCTTCAGGTTCTCTAACAGCTACCATATGTTAAACAGCTGAGAGTTATTTCACCTTGCTGAATAAGACGTGTGGGATGTAGTTTTCAAGGGTGTGGTGCTTCACTGGAGGGAAGTAGTAAATTATAGTATTCATATGAATGTGATTTCAGGTCAGTTATGCTTAAACATGTAATTCATACCACTTTCAATTAATTAGACGTGAAGTACAGTACTGTGCAGATGCCTTCACAAAGAATTGGAAATGTTTATCATTTATTTTCGCTCTGATGGTAGGTTCTCACAGATCTTCAGTATATGTAGACTTTCTCACATCCTTTATGTAATTCCAGACACTCTCAGCTCTCTGTAGGGACCATACCATCACTTTCAGCACTTATCCTTCTAATTTTGATGCCAATCATGCTCTGATGACATTACATTTCCTGACCAAATCTCCATCTCAAAAACTCAATTTTCAGAAATGCAATCAAAGAACCTCGACCATGGATCACTGTTGCATGCTCATTATTATACCACTCGGCCTTTAACCCATCACCTGTCGCATTTTCTGCACCCCAGTTTCTATGTTTTGTGCATACTTAATTCGCCTGGCCCTGTTTCCATTTCAGAAGTATGGCTTTTTTTGTTGCAACTCTTTGAAGACCACCACTGTTGTGACTATTGTTGCATTTTAACTACCTTGTGTCTTGTTGCGGACCATGAAATCAACCTTGGTCTGAGACTTTGGCTGTTCTTCCTCAAGTATTAAGTATTTACACAGTTTTTGATCACCTCACCATAATCCTACAAAATCCCTGACTTTGTGCAAGTATAACTTGTATTGATATTGATTAAATGGTAACAGGCGCAGACACCAAAAGCTGATTCGATTATTTTGTTTTACTTTGCATTTGTCATTCACTTCATGGGTTTTGTAATCATGAGGACCAATTGATATTAACTTCTAGAAAAAAAACAATGTGAGATTTGAAGACTGATTCCGATTTTGAAAACCTATAGAATCAAGACTCTAAGAATAAGGACACTGTCCATTACTGGATGAAAAGGTGAAGTCTCGAGTTTCCACCAGAAGAAAAAACTGAGAACTGGAAGAACTTCTGACGACTTCATGAATCCTTAGGAGCTCTGTCTGAAAATTTGTGAAATATCCCTGACATAACTAAACATTCTTATTTACAGTCAGCATTCCAGAGACTTCCTCCCCTATTAGCACATTGGTTCCACAGCTTCAAAAGAAAACCGCCGCCGATTTCATTACAGCATTCCTCTGGCAGAGAGATTGAGAGAGAAAACAACAACTCAGACTCTATTTTGCCCATTCCTTTACCCCTCCTGTGGTAAACCACCTTCTCTGTTGGTCAGTCACACCTGGGCAAATACCTGGCCGACAGTAGCTGTCGTGGTAGTCCATTTATTACCTTCTGGCCGGTGTGTCCGTCACATAGGAGAGACTCTGAAATGCCTTAAATTATTCAGATCTCCAAAGTTCTGCATGGATGTTGTTTTTTCTAAATAGTGGATGAGGTACGGAATTTAAACTCAACTCATAAAATCAATGTGTTTGAAAGCTTACGTTATTTGTAGTTCCAAGGCTGGTGGAAATGGCAAAAATTATCATATTACCATAAAACTTTTCCCATATTGAACAATACTAGCTATTTTTTAATGATTTCAGGTAACAATTATACCAGACAGCATCTTACCATGTCAATAAAAAGCCATAGTCACACATTTCATTCACAGCGGCTGTTCTGAAATAACTAAGAATGACAACCCACCTTTTTAATTTTGATTTCAAATATATTGTGTAGGTTTCAAAATGCTTTGATATTTTTGCTTTTAAACAAACATTAAGAAAAAGAGAAAGCCATCGGAAGTTCTGGCATGAAAAGTGCTTTGAACAGTGTAAAGAGTTTACATTGTCTTGACCACGTCTTTGTATTTTTTAAGGATTTATAATTTTCTGTCAACACTTTTGATTTTTACCATAAAACATGAAAAAAGTTATTCGCAGTAAAAAAAAAGACTAAATTGAATGCTCACAACTGTCATTTTTTGTGGAATTATCGTTTAAGGAAATGAAAAAAGGCCTTTTACGAGTTAACAGTTAAGGCATTGAACATTTTACCAATAAAAGTTTACAAAAATTTCTTTTAAAATTGAAATAAGATAAACATTTTTACATTGGGTAAAAATGACCAACTTTCTCCGTAAAAGGATAAGTCTGAATGATGAATGATGTTCAAACCTCCCAAATTCCAAAAGCTCATGATGAGTAGAACAATGTAAACACCAAAAGGCAAAAAAGTAAATACTACAGAAAACCAGTGAGCATTCCACATCTACAGGCCAGATTTAAAACAATGATGCACATTTTTGACAAAACAATTCCAAAAGATGCAATAAAATCATATTTCCCCCCAACAAACATCTGAAGATCTGAAGAACTCTCCACATTCCTCACATAGATGAGCTATACTTCTCCACTGCATTCTGAGACACTTTCCGAACGCTTTCCCGGGCCCCCTTAACATCAGTCTACAATCTTACCAATAATGAGTGACGATTTCCAAAGAACCAGCCGGTGTCTCCTGCCAAAGTCAAACCAGACGAAGAGTCTAGCAGCGAGAAGGTTAGACAAAAGCAAAACGTTGGTACGAATGCAGAGTCAAGCGAGTTTTGTCTCTTTCACACAAGAAATGCTGGAAAAAAGGAAGTTCCAGCAGTGTGTAATAGTTTTCAGCTGTGATCCAGATGGGCTGATGTGAGGAACTGAAGAGAGGGAGGTGGGTCAGAACGAGGTGTCCCATGAGTGTGAGAGAAACTTTGCAAGAATAAGAGAAAAGAACTGAGCAAATGATTGAGTGTATGTGCTGATTTGGGAGAAATAGTTGAATTAATGGAGGTCAAATACTTTATTCTGATTGGAATCTCACGCCACTGAACAATAAAACAACTCTATAATGACAGGAAATATAGGATATATGAATATTTGAATGCACTAGTAATGGATCTTTTGAAGCGCTGCTGGAACAATGAAGATAAAGTTTCAGTACTCAAAGTTTTTTTTTTAATTGCTTTTTCTACAGTCAAACACCTGAGTTACAATGCTAATACTCTTACTAATGAAAGACTCTTACTCTTCTAAAGCAAAGTCACATCTAGGTAAACATACTAGCTGAAATTAAACATGAGGATGCTCTGTTCCAGGTCACACAGCTACAAAACAACTGTTGTACCTACAATCAAAGCGTATTCAGAAAATATATTCAACTTTATTTTACAACTCTTTACAAAAAAGGGAGAATTGGTCACTTGCTTTGCTAAAACTTGATGGGCAGCAGAGTTTTATTCAAACTAATAAACTTGAAGCAAACAGTGAAAAAAGAAACCCTATGAGTAGGTGTTTTTAATGTGTTTCTCAATGCTGTGTTGTTTTTCATATTATTAACACATACTTCAAGCTATTTTAGTATTAATCACTTGTGTTTGAAGCAGACTGCTTTTGTTGAGTTACTTGAGCGGAGCAGAGTAGTTTTCATGAGCAAAAAAGTTGTTATGCTCGCTCTCTCTTCCTAAACCACGCTTGTTTTGCACAAACACTTGAATCACTGATCAGTGTATTCCTTTTAAAATGAAGCATGTTTCTAGACGTTCATGTTCTGGTTTGGCTGAAAGGTTGATGCCTGAAAATAAATAAGTAGTAGAGAAGCACACTTTAATCCAAAACAAACAAAGATCAACCATAAAATGGCACCAATGGCAACTAATTACAAAGATAAATTGAAAAGATTCTTTGCTTCTTTTGATACTTCAACTTAATAAGTAATGCTATGGTAGCTAATGCACAACACTGTGCTTCGTCAATGAATCTAAAGCAATGTTTTCGCACAGGTGGAAGGCATAGTGTGGCTTAATGAAAATGCCCAGCGACCATCACCAGGAATAACAGACACGGATATATTTCAAGTATTATTTACTTTGTTCAAAATATACTTATTTTTCCATCATTCACACAGATTTAGCAGTTTTTACTGACTATATTGATTTTTGGATTTATCCAAATGGTAAGATTATAGAAAAATAAAGGTTGAACATAAAAACCAGAGTGCTAATGAGTGGAACTGCTTTTTTTTTTAACAAGCTACAAGTCGTTGGGCAGATAGTGAACACAGAAATTCGGCTCTTGGGGAGGGTGAAGAGCAAAGAAACCTGCTATCGCTCGAGTAAACCTGAAGTGGAGTCATGGTCTGGGTGGAGTTGTGTTACTTTTGGCATCAACAGCTCTGTGAATAGTAGAAAAGCTTCTTGTCCTTTATTATCCTAAACTTGTTTTGCTTTCCATCATCTGGCCCCTCCGCCTCATGAGGACAGACGTGGGGTGGGGAAAGAAATGCCTTTAAGGATTTGACTTTTTCCATTTTGGGAAGCAAAAGAACTTATTGTGGAGTTTGAAGCGTGTGTTTTATGGAGTGCAGAAGTGTTCATAATGCTACACCTGGCTAACATTAGCAAGAAATGTTGACATAAATGCGTTTCATCTAAGGAAAAGTTGATGACAAATTACAGAAGGAAATGGACAAAAAAGCACAAGTGATTTTGTTTAATTCAATGAACTGAATGTTCATTTCCAAATATTTTTACAATATCACTCTACATACGGAGGCAGAATAATAATTTTAAAAAAGGGTTTTACTATTAGCATCCTGTAAGCAGAGTTTGGGCTTTTGGGTTTTGTCACCTTCAGTAATAAAAGCAAAAAACCGCAGATAGTTTCAACTAGTAGCATCAACAAGGTCAAAGCAGACTGGGTTTTCAAGATATACAAAGACAAGGGCTACGTTGAAGATCTGAAAGGTTGTAGACGCAGTGGTCGGCTACTGACAATGGTTTTTTTTTAAGTTTGTTTAAAATTGTATGGACAGGGATTTGAAAAAAAAACCCTGGTGGAATTATGGGACTCAAACCTTTTAGCAGATGCAGTTGTGCGCATCAGTTTAGATACACTGGAAAATTTTAAGATTTCTTGCCCATTTTTTCAAAAATATGAAAGATAACTCAAAATACACTCTTAAAAAATGTCTCCTCACTGGTTCACTGCAGGTTTGAAGTTCCTATATAGCTCTTTTTCACTTTAAAGAACCCCTGAAGCTCTTTTGGGTTCTTCACCGGCTCTTCGCTGGTTCTTTGTGGTTTTTGAGGTACTGTTATAGCACTTTGTCAGCACAAAATGAAAACTGTTATGGCCTTTTTGATTCTTGTGGTTCTAAAGAAGTTTTATACAGATACATGCTATATATGCAGATGTTTGTAATATACATTATGCCAAAGTTCATTTATTTCATACATTTGATGATTGGTTCTAAATAGCACCTTCTAAGTTAAATATTAAATGGCAACAAAAAAGGTTCAGCCATGAGAACAAGCCAAAGAACCAGATTTGGTTTTATATAGAACCTTTTTTATAGTGTAAGTAGTGGTAGGCTGAACCCATTTATTGTCAAAAAATTGTTTACACTTTGAAAATCATATTAACATTCATACTTTTCTTAAAAAAAAAAAAAGCCAGGGTATGTAACCTTAAGAGCCCAACTGTATGTAGTCAATGCTTTTAAAGGGCAAATTAAAAAATGGTTTACTACCACCACTAATCATCTTCATCTTTTCGTTAAAAATCAATACATTTCTGCTGTAATTACTAAACTAATGAGGCCTTGATATTGAGCGTTATCATGTACGGAGAAGCCATCACTCAGTAGCTTGCTGGAGATATTGGGACAAGATCTTTACAGAGCAAAAGACGTGAGCAGTCTTGTTAGGTCGAAGCTTGCTAAGAAAAGCCCAAAAAGTCGTCTGTTTGGGCTTTTCTCAAGTATTGCTCTGCCAAGAATGCCCTTGTACCGATTTGATCATACCACAGGACGTGTTTCATAATTCAGCTCTGTTTTAACATCACTGCCCATTTAGAAAAGAGTTTTGATCAGAAGCATGGATCACTCCCAGCTCAAATGGTTCCTGCTCAGTTGAGTAAGTTTAAGAGAAAATAAATAAAAACCAAAGAAGAATTGACTTTTCACCATGCTTCGTGCACAGCATTCCAAATTAACCACTCATAAGGTGTGTTTTTTTTTTTTTGCTAATTAGGATAAACACATTTGGATGAGCTGTAATTGCAGACTAACTTTTAAGATATCTTCAATAAATTCCACATCAAAAGAGAGCAATGGAGTATTTCTCAGTAGCTCAGAAGTTCTATAAACAAAAGTTACTAGTCCAGAAGGTAATTAAAGGAAGAATTTAATTGACAACCCAAAAAAATTAGAACTGAATATATTGAGATGCAGCTGCTTTCCTGATCATTTTGTCTTGCTTTATTCCAATCTTGGTCATTTTATCTGTTCGTAGCAATATAAAAACATATTTTTTTTGTCATTTATACTTAGATTTCATTTTTTTACTTACTATTTCTAAATCAGTGCATTTGTAAGAAAAGTACACAGCTTTTGAATACACAGAACTAGTACTACATACAATTTTGCACCATTTTTCTCACAACCCCTGGTCAGTCACCTAAACAAACAACCGTGGCCTTCATAGAGCAAGCACGGGACAATCTTTTAAGCAGCAGCCTGCACAGTTCTTCAAGAAAGAGCATGCATTGGCAACAAACAGTAGATGTTGAAAGGGAAATGTGGGTTCCTTCTCAATGGGACACTTACACACTCGTCTCCGAGAGCTGTAAAAATTGAGCTGACCTCTCTGCTTATTCTGACTATAGTGTGCTGGAAATGAAGGCCTCACTCATTTCCATTCATATGGATGCCTCCTTTAACCTACTGACACCGAGGTGGTTTCTCTCAGAGAAAAATCAAGGTTTTAAAATTGCCTTTAGAAGGATATGCAACAGACGAAGAAGAAGCAAAAGCCTGTCTCCAGCAATCTGTTTACCATTTAAAACCAAACAACTACAAAAAAAATCATATTAAAAGCAAAAATAAATCTTTTATCTTTATTTATCAATTGACCTGGAAAATTAACATTTTTTCCACACTGGCTGTAGTCATGGCAGATCTTGGAGCAGATGAGCATCTAGAGAAGCTCTGAAATTGTAAAGAAGCCGTTACGATTATACCAAACAGGGGCTTATGTCACATGTCTGTTGAAACCCAGTCATAAACTGAAACAGCTATGTAGGAGGTTCAAAACTCACTTTCAAGAGTTCCTATGAGATTTTATGCTGCTTTTTTTTGCATTATTGATTTACAGGTTTTTTTATCACCTGCCTTAAACTTCTGCGAATTACTGTACATTACATATTACATTTGTTGCAGTAATTTACATTACTGTAAATTACAAATTATTTAAATGAGCTAATATATAGAACTTATTTCAAGACACCTATAAAAAAAAATACCTGCAGCAAGCCTTATACTTCCAAAAACCAACAAGCTAAACCATAACCCTCTAGATGCAGCCTGTGATAGCCCATGATTATCTCTCCACCCTGCAAGGTCACATAATGTGCTCCATCAGCGAGAGAATCAGAGTCTGCTGCTCTATATCTCTGCAAACTGAATTACAGCCAGCTCACGGACCCGCGGCTGCACAGCCAATGGATCGTGATCAAACGACCGAAAGCTTTGAAAGATCCCACCAATGCCAAATCATCTCGGCCTGTCCATTTAACATACACTTCTGCATGCTTACAGATGTAACATCCCCGTTTCACTTTCACATCGTCACTGCTTCTAATGAGGGAGAAAGATCAAATCTAAACGCCGCACTCAGGGGATCTAATTGCCAATTAGAACCAGTTTGCAGAGGAACCAACAGAAGCAACCACTGATGATTGATCGAGGTATTCATATACAGAAGAAAGCAGGTGAATTTAACTCGTATTAAGAGCATTTTAGTGATTATTGTTTGATTTTGACCATATGTTGAAGGACAGGGCAAGGCGGCTGATATGATCAAGAATACAAGGCTGGTAGACATTCCCAATGGGATGCAAAAGCAGAGTGTGATGCTGTAACATCGTTGATACTGTTCTAGCCACTATGGACAAGACCTACTTTCTGTACATCTAAGAAAAAAGTACAACTTCTGATACTGTTATTAAGAGCAAGTTGTATAAACAGAGCCACAAGAGACACCTTTAAATTATAACAAAATGTCGCACTTGAGCAGGCAAACATTGCCAAAAGCAACATCGCAGAGCTCCTCGCAAAGTGATACAAAGAGAAAATCAAAAGTACAAGGGTTTAAATAATAAAAACAGTCCAAATTGGAGAAATGTATTAAAAAAAAACGATCATGAAATCAGTAAACAATTTAATAATTAGGAAGCCAAATAAGGATGAAAGTCAAAGCTGAGATTCCAGTTCTTATTTAATCAATGCAGTATAATTAAGCTCCGCCCCCAATTGAAATCGTTACAGACTCAGGTAAGCAGAGAATCCTTTATTGGAAATTTTTTTCAAAATTGCTGTGACAAACAGCTAGGACAAAACTTTTCCTGGGCTCAAGAGAAGCTCCGAAATGAGCATGCGAAGATGTTGTGTGAGTAAGCCTCCAAGAAGAACTCAACAGTCACAATATAAAGGATAAACAACAAAGATTTTTCCTATGAACATTAAAAATACTGGAATACAAAAAGGTGCACATGATACACAGTGACATAAAATGAAAAAAAAAGTTTTATTATTATATTTTTGACACTTGTTTTACTCTTAACATTGAACCGTCTGTTAGTGTTCCTTTAATGTGAAATGATCCCACACTTTGGATAACTTTCTACATTTTCTCCGGGAGTCCATCTTTTCTCTCTCACTTAGTTGCATTCCTTGGTCAGTCAATCCCATAAATTTTAAAGTGATGCATCCAACAGATTTGAATAAACGAGTCATTGGTTAGAGGAATATTCATTGATCAACCCTTCGAAGTCTCTGCAAGCACAGGTGGGTTTGCCACTCCTACACAATAAAGTAGGAATGAAGTACAATTTCAGGTTTGTTGAATTATTTTTAATGTTGAAAATTCTACGAATTTGACAAAGAAATACGCACACAAAAAAAACTGATGTTTAATAGAAGCAATGATTTTTTTCACAGTATTTCCTTTAATATCAATTGTCTTCCATAGAAAATCATATTTTGTTTATTTGAAAAAGTATTTGATCATTACAACTGTTTAATACAGGCCACACTATGGGTGTGTGTGTGTGTTTTGATATTATAAATAAAAGTGTAAACACTCACTAGTACTCTTGATTACTTTGAGAAAACTACTTTTTACTCCTACTTACAGTAGTACTTATAGACCATACTTTGGCATTCAATAGTACATTTTTTGAGGACTTTTTCACTCCTCATTCCACCACTACAGGTAAGATTTAGCTTGTCTTGCCTTTAAAAAAACAATAATTTGAAAGGCATATATACATTGCCAAAAATACCAAACACGATTACTCGACGAGCTTTTGTAAAATTGAGGGTGAGTAATAAGTCAAAAAGATAAAATCAATGCATATTTGTGCATAAAAACTCTGTGACTACAATAGACTAGCACAAACCCCCAAAAAACAATTAATCAGCAAAAACACGGGATAGGATTTTATAGCCTTGAATGCAAAGAAAGGACCTCAAACCACTTCAGAGGAAAACAAAAAAATAAATTCCATATATATCTTACTTAAGAGATTCACATCTCGCTTTAGTCAGCAACTCACACCACAAAACTCCAAAACTCCAGCCCGAGCACATCACAGTGTGTGGATTAGAGTGGAATTCAGCCAACATTCCATTGAGACAAGGATGATACAGTATTTTTTCTGTGCATACAATCCAAAGAGTATTTTGACCACAGCATTGCAATCTCTCCAAGCCCCCCACATCTGGTGAACCCATACACGTTTACCTCAAAAGTAAAAAAAAGTCCAGGCAGGGGGCAGAGGATTATACAGACAGAAAAGCAGATGTCCTAGAGCAGTGTCAACATCAAATAGAACCATTAACAGAAGTTAGCCGAGGAATGACCTTCCCATTTCCTTTAGAGTTACCACCACAGAACCACAGACAGGATTAAAGAAAACTGGACCAATATCCTTCAAATGAATTGCTGTGATGTTTACTCGAGTGTTTGTGGGAGAGCTTTACATTGTTGGTGGAGTGAACTTTCATGTCAAGAAGCATTTACATTATCATTAGTTTATATAAAGTTCAAGCCAATGAGGAGGAAGTAGAGACTGTGAAAAGCTTAGCAAATTGAAAGCAGAGGAGATGGAATTCCTGTGCAAATCATTCTTGAGTCTGTTCCTGAATAGACGATGTTTCATGAACTACTTGCGCAGACTTCATTCTGCTTTAATATTCATGAATTCCAAGTGCACCTAATAACTACGTATGAGTGAGAGAGAGAGAGAGAGAGAGAGAGAGAGAGAGAGAGAGAAGACGAGAACTATAAAGATCTAGACACTTTTTGGTGGTTCTTGGTGACTTAAACAACTTAATTTTTAAACAACGAATTTTCTCTCATTACACAGTGATATCTGTCTTTGCCTTTTCTCAAGAACAAACAGTAGAGACTTTTGAAGTTATATATAGGGAGATATATTCAAAGGAATTGTTTGTTGTATTGTCCTCTCTCACACAGCAACCATGATCATTTTATTCAATACAAAGTATAACTCATCCTTTCCACACTTTGAAATTAATTTGATATGTTTTATACTTCAACAGAGGATTGAAATGGGTTAAAACACTGGATAAACGGCTTGTTTTTAAAAAGTTTCCAAAGAAACTAGACCGTGCGCTAACAGTAATGTTCCTTACAGAGATTCTGGCTGAAGTACAGCTTTTAAGAGCCCCAAAACACATTCCTGACGTAATGTTCTTGCAAGAGCCACAAAACCAGCAACAATTTGTGAGCTGATGAGAAAAGCAATCTTTCAAGACGCAGACACCACCTTTCCAAACCAGTAAAGAATGCTTGTAGAAACGGAGACAAACAAGAGCCAAGCAACCATTCCCCCCTGAGCAACCTTGGAGATGGCTCTGGCTGTAAACAGCTCCAATAAAGCTTCACTCCGAGATAGAAGCAAATCAACCCGAACCTTAATATTCTGAGAGGCCCTACTCTATTATTGTTCTTTTAAAACCCAAGCTAATAAGTCTAGAGTGCTGAGAAAGTGGGAGGATAGAAACAGAGGGTACGGCTACATTACCGCCTGACCCAGTTAGAATAATTGATTTCATGTGTCAACTGAGTCAAGTTAAGTTGAGCAGCAATTCCATGCAAGCAAAAGAATTAATCAGGCTTCAACCCTAAACTGCAGACTGGGAAAGTGTCTATGGCTGAAAATTCCACAAGCACAAAAGGCTCTGTGCATGCACATTATGCTCCAGTAATGATGGACTGAACAGATCACGACTTTTCTGGTCAAACTGGAAAGCCAGTACAGTTTTTTTTTATTTTTCAAAATAAACACAACTGAAAATACAGCATTTTTAAAGTGTACACTTTTTATGGAATTCCTATTTTAATCAAGAAATCAGTGGTATTCAGTGTGATTAGTGACACTAGGTGTGCAGAAAGTTGCCTTTGTCTTCAAACCAGTATAATTTTCACAGTTTAATCCACAAAAAGCTTAAGAATATAAAAGGAACACCATTTAAGCTTTTAAATAAATTAATGGTGTAACGGACCAAAATTTGTCCTTGAATTAATTTTAGAAATCAATATGTGCAAGACCCCTCCCATTACCTTCCATTGAACAGTGACATCGGTTTCAAACACATTGAACTTAGCAAACCAGACTTTTTTCTTTGCAACAAATAAACAAATGCCGCCTCACATTCAGAGAAACGTTCACATGAGCATGAAAATGCATGCATAGATATAAATAATCTTGAGCAATGAGAAGCGGTGGTATTTTACATGACATCTTTGACTTTCCAGATCTATTGAACAGCCCAGAAAAATCTCCATCCTTTAAAGGGGGGTCCTTTAAAGTGTTGCATTCATCATGAAAAGAAAAAAAAGGTTATATTCTGTCATTTCATATCAGACTTCTGTATTAAAATCTTAGATATTCTGGCAAATTGATGATCAAAATCACCAAAAACAGCCTGGACACAAACTCATAACTATATCCACAGATGAAAGTAATTCCACCGTCAATGGGAAGTCCTGGGATACATTGCATTATAAAAGGGTCTTTGATGTTCTTTCTGCTGGGGGCTTTTTCCTAAACTCATTTTCTATGGCAATGAAATGCACAAATAGCATGTAATCTCCTGCAAATTGAATCCCAATTTAGTTGGAAAAGCTTTACTTCCTTGAGGGAACTAATGGCTATGATTAAATTTAGATTAATTAGAGAGTGCTAATTAGATTAATTATGTAAATAGGGGAAAACTTGATAAACACGGAGGCTCTGAGTGAGTCTGAATACATTGCACTTACACTGTGATAGTAACTTGAAGGTTGTAGACTCAAACTCGTAAGAGCCAATTACTATCTTCACTGCTGCCCTGAAAAACACACTTGGAAAAACTATGGAAGACAGAATACTTTATAGAAAGATGTGATAGAGAGTTTCCTTGAATAAATATTGTGAGTAATACTTATTTAATAGTTAAATAAAATTGTAAAGCTTTGTTTGTTAACACTGCAAGTTTAGTGACACGGCACAAGTTATTACAGTTATTCCAATCACAAGATAACAAAGAGCATTTATTTGAGTTATTTGTGCTCTCGTTTACAATTGGGCATTTTACAGACGCTTCTAATCAAAGTGACTTTCATTTCATCTCAAACACATTTCACCTTGTTACCTCACTTAAAGGCCTTGTGCGCAAGGCCTTTAAGATCTTTCATAAGCTGTTTCCTACATAACTATTCAACAACAGCCGAAAAGTTGTGTCTAACTTTGTATTTGGTATTAATAAATAAATCACAAATGATTGTGATTAACAGATAATTGCTTTGTGACAATTTTACACCATAGCAGCCAAGATATGTCGACTCAGTTGACTTTGTGACATTTGTCTGGATTCTGTAAATAGAAATTTAATTTAATTGCTGGCCAATTTCGAACCGCTAACTTACATTTGCGCATTTAGCACACTTTTTAGTGACTTAGGGATCAGGAGAAAAACACGAACAAGAATTTGCAACAAAGGTCAGTTAACCATAAGACGTGACAATAGAAGAGGTCCTGGCGGATTATGCAAGAGCTTTAGAAGAGCAATTATTTAATATTTTTAAATATGCAGGAGCTCTTGATAAATCTGAGTTTTTAGATTTAATTTGTCATAATGTCTGTATGCATGAGTTCAAATTATGTGTATGTAGAATAACCAGTGTCAGCACATCATGTAAAAACTGTCTTTACAAAGGGCAAAATTGGTACAATGAAATGTCCTGGCTGCCAGAGTAAAAGAAGATGGACAGAGCCAAGGCAGAAAAAGGGAGCATGGGGCCAGAAGAGAGATGAAAGCCAGCTAAAAGAAAGCAGCAGTGGGTGGTGATGGCTTTCTTTATCTTGACTCGGCTATAAAGAAACAGCAACGCCATGAGTGATCTGCTTTCCAGACAGAACACTGGCTGGGTCAATGGCTGGAAAAGGCCACGCTGTTCTAAAAGCTGGCCCGAATCTGGGCTGATTTCTGTCAGATAGAATGTGTCAGATGCAAAGGTCTCTCGTGGTTCAGCTGCATTATGCTGATGGACTGAAGCGTCACAGTACACAACACACAGTCTTTCTGAAACAGTTAAAGTATGTCTGGGTTTCATTTGGAGGTGTGGAACGTCTGTCAAAAACTGTACCTAATTATGTTCAAGGACGCTGCAAACTGTCATTGAGCTTTTTACCCACATAAGTATCCAAAATTAGAAGAATCATTAAGCCTTGCATTGGCCAAAACACTTTCACCTTCTGCTGCACCACACAGGATTTAAAAGTTTTCATTGGGGTGGAATTATAATTGTAGAAATGGAAAAATCCTTTATTTATTTAAACTCATTGAACATCAAAGAAACCAATTAATAACCAAACTTTTTAATGATCACTACTTTATTGTTATCTGTGGCGGTAAAAAAAGCCATTTTTAACACTATTTTTATAGCTTTTTATATTTCAAATAAAATTTTAAAACGGAAACATACATAAAAAATATGAATCAAAAAGCAAGATTCGTGGTGCAGAAACAAATAAATTCTCTTTTTAATTCGAGGTCAATTTGTTGTAGGCGAATGAAACCCGTCAGACCAACTGGCAACTTAGCCAAAAGTAAATTATTTAAATTATAATTTTTATTTTTCCTTATTTTTGCTCTCTGGCAAAACAAGCGTTTCAACAAAAACATTGGTGGTCCGCTGTGTAAATTAAATGTGAGCCTTGGGACTTTATAGGTATTAATAAAACTGCTTAAAAATACAATTTATTAGTAAGCAACGTGTACTACACACTATTCTTATTACACACTAGTCTCTGAAGCTACACTTCACCATAAAATATAATGACGAAGATCTTTTAAAAAAGAACCTTTTGATGCGTAACTCCAGATTATAACGTTTGTTTCAAATACATTTATTTACACTAATATCTATACTTTCTCAGGTTAGAAAAAATATGTCCCCAGTGTTTTACTCATTCCTGTTACCCTAATTCTTCCCCCTACAGAAAAACTGGGGGATTTCCATAAATCAGTTTGTCAGCAGGTAGTTGCATCACTTGGATCTTTAGAAGGCCACAGGAAGGGCAAATGGATGTTTAATTAATTTCTTTTTTAGATATGTGATGTTTTCTTGGAGCATTTAAATAATTCTCTCCTGTAACTCAAATTATTCCAAACCTTTAATTACAATTTTTGACAAATAACTGAATTTGCTGAAATCCTATGGTTCTTTGTGGCTATTTCGCATGTATTTGCTATTTTTTTGCTAAAACTCAGTCCTGTTACGTAAATAAAAAAGTTGTTATATGTTCCATTTTAATGTGTCACTGGCGCACTGAAAGGAAAATCAAAAGTTTCAAGTTAAAGTTATTCCAAGGAATTTAACAATACTGCATATAGAACCCTGCATATAAACACATTTCACATTCAAATTTATTAACACAACTGCTATGTAATACACAGTGCAAGAGACATATGCATGAGACCTTGAGTGAAGAGAAAATATTGTAACACGTTTTGTAAATTCCTCATTCCCAGAGTCACCAGGAAAGAACTTGGGCACCCTGAGGGTGAAATGTGGCAGATCTGATGAAACTCTTAAGTATAGAAGCAAGATTTATTTCCAATTACCTAAAGGTGAAACGCTAGGTGAAACAAAGGGTATTCTGGTCACAAACAGCATATACATTATAATTATGCAGTATTCAGGGTTTCCATCACTATGTGCATCCTTCAGTACAAAAAGAAGAACTTTAGAGAAGTTAGATCACTAAAATAAAAGATTATTTTCCTAGATGAAGACAAAGCTTTGAAATCTAAGCAATATTATCAATTCAGTTTCTGAAAAAAGTCACATTTATTGTCATCGCTGTCGGTTTCACATTCAAGTGTGCTCATTAACATATTTAAATGTATGTAAATGAGGTGGGAGACAGGCGGGGTGTTCTGCTTTAGTGTCTTCGCTCATTTTCAAGACAATCTGTGTGGGAATCTGAATATTTTGTGCCACATTTTTTTAAAAATTAACTTCAGAGCCTCTTTTGTCGTTACATGAAGGTTTGATCAACAAAAAAGGAAGGTCCTTCCCATGGTTATACTCAGGTGTTGATTGAATAACAAAGATTCTTTTAATTCGAACCATTGCTGTTGCTCTTGGCTTCAATGGAATGTACCGTAGCACGTTTGCTGACTGCAATGCAGACTACACCATATTTTACAGACAAGAAAATTCTTTTCAATAAGCCATCACCTGAGGCCACATATTCTGCTCACAAAAACCAATTCAGCCATCCACATGATATGTTGAATGATTCACACTCTTTGTTAAAATATTCCTTGGATGCTCTTTACTTGACCTTAATCAAGAACGCACTAAATCAGCGTGTCCCCTTACGTAATAGATTTGATTTACAAGGGTATTTGAATTATGCAAATCAGCCAAGTGTGCATATTACCAATGTGAGCACTTTGAAATCAACAGAAATTTTGCTTGCAGATAACTCAGCTGTACTTAAACAGAACCTGTCCTTTTACTGCAGATGCCTGACATTAGACAGTATAATAGTTTCTCTGGATTGGGAAATTATGTGGCAGCATGCCGGAGAAATGAATTATCTAGACACAGGTTAAAAGTGGTAAGAGATAACTGTTGATTACAGGGCCGCCAATGCTGGGGAATGCTAAAAAGCTTCAGCAATCTTTTGGTTGGATTGAAAAACCTGGTGTAAGTTTTGTAAACACTCAAGAGTTTTCAAAAGAGGCTTGAAATCAATAAAAGGCATAAATATTGGATGAATACGAAATTACATTTAAAGATGTGCCCATCATCTCAAAAATGCTTCAGGATAACAAAGTTAGAATGCTCTGTTTTGACCAACAACATCATGGCAAAAAGTTAATGACATCTTTAACAGAGAGTTTGCTTCTTGGATTATGGGTGTTATAGCCAGCTTTCCACAAAGAGTTTTGGTGAGAGCACAACTTGCGTGTGACTGGAACAAACTCAGTGTTTATCTATGTAATTCGTGTGGTTCAATGACGCAAGCAATGACAACTCTCTCAAACCAATCAGAGCTCACGTAAGTCATGCTTTCTCGGCCAATCAAGGGAATGGTGTCAGTTCAGAGTGATCAGAGGTACTTGTGTGCCACTCTCTGGTGATACAAAAAAACCTTCCAAGATGGTGAATGGTAATACAAAGATCCAAAAAGCGAGAATATAACATATTTTATAATATTATCGACATTTGCATCTTTTTGGTCAAACTATAGCATTCATAAATGCACAGATGAAGCTCAAATACATTCTCTGATTGATTTCCGAATTGACATGTCTCTGATGATCATTTTGAAATACATTGATTGTATACTTTGCTACGAAGATTAAAAAAAGACATAAATGCACAAGTACTTTACCATCTCACCAAAATCTTATATAATCCAGTCAGAACAAACAGCTAACATGTCAACAAGCGTTTGCTGCAGGTAAACACAAAAACTTGTGTCCTGTGCCATTTATAATCAAAACCAATCACATTTATGTATGAAACTGCAGAGCCAATCAATGTGTTTGTGAGCAGCACAAACAGAAACAAGCATCAGTTTGAATGTGATATATCCA
Source organism: Danionella cerebrum (assembly GCA_007224835.1). Classification (NCBI taxonomy): domain Eukaryota; kingdom Metazoa; phylum Chordata; class Actinopteri; order Cypriniformes; family Danionidae; genus Danionella; species Danionella cerebrum. Next base: position 505,749 of record SRMA01025643.1, read on the forward strand.
GCTGCAGCTGCATCACTCTCTAGTGGTGGGGTGGAGTCAAAACTATTGAGATGCTCCTCATTGCAGACTGTAGTGGGGTGATGCAGTACGTTAGGCATATGTTAACTAAATCCTAACCCGAACAAAGACTAGTTCTAGCTGTAAAGAGCAATTAGTTTTTTCACACTGAGGCTGTGGAAGTGGTGTGGGTCATGTGATGTGGCAGACGCAGACACTGCGGAACATTCTCACGCCTTCCACGGGATACTATTGGTTTGAACGGCAGTTCCTCAATTTAATGTAGCTTAAAATATTTTTTTTAATGTGCAGGGAACATGGGCTGCCTGTCCCCACTGAAAATTATGTCTGGAAAATGTAAAACGTCTTTAATAAATCAGCAATTTTAAAGAATGGTGGCAAACTGGATGCTACTAAATCATTATTATTAACTGCCCTGTGGTTTATAAAGGAACAATATGCAAATTAACATCTAGTTCATTTAAATTCAATTAGGTGTTAAGGTTATAGTTATACCATGATTAATGATATTAAATGTATAAAACAAGCTGATGTTTGTTCATTTGTCGTTGTGTCTGTGGTACCCAAGAAATCTATTTGAGGACTTTAAAAAGCAAATCAGCAATTTACTTAAGATGAAAAGCTTGCACATTTATAAACATCTCCAAACCTATTTTTAAACCAGAGCCAAACACATTAAAAAAACATACAACCTCTTTCATAAAATGTACATCAAACGGAACCTGCCTTTAAATAATGAACTATGTGGGCTATTTATAATCAAAATCAACTTTGAAGCCCAAGAACAGCAAATTTTGTCTTTAAATCAAAGGTAAAAAAATGAACCTTACAAATAATACCAAATGCATCGCAATCAAAGCAAAATGTCAAGTTTTTTTTCATGTGAGAATAAATGGACAAACTATTTTGATACTGAGGGAATCTTAGACAAAGCAAAGAACACGTTGGAGGTGTGAAGGTCAAACAATCTTAGAAGGTCATGTTTTGCAGCTTTATTTAAATATTTGCTTTTTTTTTTTTACCAGATTTTAATTTCACATAGACACACTTTGTAAGATTTAACTACAAGACTGTCAAAAGCTAAGCAGTGGCGCTTGAATACATTTTTCAACTTAATTTAAATGAACTTTTAACATGTATGCCAACTTCTTCAACTATTTAAAATATTAATAAACTTCTAATTAGATTCTCTGACAGCGTGATTAGATGCCACTCATTTCACAGCCTAAAAAATGGATATGATTGAAAAATTACGCCCTTAGACTAATAACCACGAAGATTTGCAGTCGTTTTAGCTTAAATAAACGCTATACATACAGATGCCGAATACAAAGACAAAGCCCTGGCACTGCCACATCCTGCTGTGCAATAGACTGGACAGAGTGAATTTAAAGAAAGTCACTGGATGACTCTGAATCAGTTTGCCTTTCTCAGAAGCGCAGAACATGCAGTTAATATAACCACACGGTGCAGCCAGAAGGAGATGCTATTATCATGCAGATTTAAAATGAACTGTGGAGGTCTCCATGGACAGACTTTCCTCACTTGTTGCACAAAAGAACCAAAAATAGATTTAAATGACATTCCACGGAACAAATTTAAATGGTTTGTTATGTACCAACTAATAGAAAATATTAAGAAAATGTTCTCTTTTAAAAGGGACCTCAGATAAAAATAACAGTTGCAAAGGGTTTGAACATACATTTGTCAATTTATAAACCACCGAAAGTCTGGAAAAATTGTAGAAATGACATTAGAATCCATAATAAACCACACTGTTGATAAGCATTCATTTCTCTGATAAAACATTATCTGTAGGTGAAGTGGTTGATTGCTTGATTTCATGACATTAAATGGCGATTGGCAGACAAGTGTCTGCCTATGCTCACCAAGCCAATGCTGGCTGCAGGGGGGTAAAATAACTTCAACAACCAAAGTTGTAACCTTTTAATGGCTATAAACTAACATCAACTGTCGTGATCTTCCAGCTTAAGAAAATCTGTAACTGTTCCTCTGTTGTTTTGTCTGTTTTCCAGTTGGTGACCAGTGACTTGTCTGGGATCTTCAAAATTCAGTAGGCTAGATGATGGGACTAGCCCTTGGTTTACTTGATTCCCCGTGTAAGGCGTTTGTAGTAGCATAGCTCCCCATGTGAATTGGCATTGCGAGTGTGGGTTTTCCACATGTAGCTCTGGTTTTCTAAAACATGTGCCCTAGGCTAATTTATTTGTCTAGAAATTTTACATTATTTTAATTTATTGACCTAAACACAGTAACTAGAGGAATAAAATGTCTTCAATACAACGTATAGCTTTAACTTAGCCATTCTGCCCCATAAAACCAGAACTAATCTACATTAGGCTCATCCTTCAGACTCAACTGAGCCCCAAGATGCAATTTCTGAAAAAGAATCCTCCATCGTTTAGCACATGAGCATCCATGGATTCAAGTCTATGAGTTGCCCTTGAGTTCATATCCTCCCATTACCAGATTCATGAGGATGCAGTGGACACGTCTTTTCTTCATAACATGCATCTATGTTTTCTCGAATCTTTTCACTCTGGACTGTTTTGTGAAGTTGTTGTGAGCTTCATTCAGAACGTTGGAAAGGCATTTGTTTGTGTTCCAACCTTTGCTCCAGAACAAGTGAGTTAATTTGTTTTAAAAGAATAATTTCAAAATAATATCTGACAATATATAATAATTATCTGTGATGGACTGGTAACTTGTCCAGGGTATTTCCCCCCCCCCCCCTCACCCTCACCCAATGTGCGCTGGAGATAGGCACCAGCAGACCACCATGACCCCCCATGGTTGGGAAATGAATGAATGAATGAATGAATGAATGATATAATAAGTATATGAGCAGATATGAGTTTGTTACAGATATTTCTTAAATACACAAAATAATAGTCTCAACTATAAGTTAAAGATTAAGCGCTTTAATCAATCTCCCAATTGCTTGTTTGTGCTGAACGGAAGTAAGAATTTCAAGAAGGTTTGGAATAAATAAAATGATGCAAAAAAACTAATAAAGTAAAGGAAAACAGCAGTAGAAAAAAATAATAATAATGCTCCCAAAGTCAAATGAACTGCTTTGACAACATAGATGTCAAAAAGAGGCTGACAAAAAAATGACAGAATGAACAGACAGAATGACAGACAGGCAAGAAGATGACAAAACAAAGACAAGGCATCATTTACTTACATAACAGACTCCGACAGCATAACATTACAAAGCTCAGAGGAATAAAAAAATAAGGATAAACAGCCTCAGCAACACAATCGAGCAAATAAATACACTTTTCCAGGTGCTGTCTATGTATGCCTGACTGAAAACAGAGACATTTCCACTAAAACAATCAGTTTATTTCTTAGAGGACACATCACAGACTTGTTTGCTGTCAATGTAGATTCGATTTACATTTTAACTTTTCGTGTTCAATCTGCGTTTTTAAACGCGATAAATAGCAACTACACACATTTTCAATAACGTGTGCAAAAGCTTAAAGCAGGTGTGAAAAAATGCTGTAAACAAAAGTGTTTCCAAGGAATCAATTTCATCACTGGACAAAAAGCAACGGATGAACAAAATGTAAATCTAAATCAAATCAATGTTTTGGTGCCACCGCCCATTCGTCAAGGTGAGCTCGTACACAGTTTTGAAGGAACTCGACTGGTTTTGTTGAAGAACTGACCAGAGATGTTATTGCCATCTCTTCTAGTGCTTCTTGTTCTTCTTTATGATAAAATAGCTCCTAATGACTTTGTTTGGGGTCATTGTCCTGCCGCAGAAAACATTTGAGATCAATCCTGTCTGTCTGTTAAATCTCCATTGCAGCTCATCAGTCCAGAGCACCTGCTGACATTTTTTCTGCACCCTAGTTCCAACATCCTCATGCGTACTTGAAATTTGACCCGATTTCTTTAATGCCATCCTTTTCCGTACAGAAGGTGGTGCAGATAGTTCAAAAAAGGGGGCACTGCTGGACATCTTAGGATAATTACGGTAACTTGATGTATATTGAATCTGCTGCAAAAGATCTACGATTCTCAACAATTCCCATTTCCTTGTGCTTCTCAAAACCCTGGTCTGCTTTAAAATCTTTTTCTGGGAGAGATCTTGATGATGCAGTATGACTACCTTGTGTCATGTCGCTGAGCTTGACCTTTCCATGAGAAGAATCTGTTTTTATCAACCTCACCTTGGTTGCAGTTTGGCTGTTTCTTGCTCTGTTTTAAGCCTCCTACACAGGTGTTTCTGTTTCAGTTCAGTTACAGGGATTCAACATACGTGTAACTTTTATGCTTTTTATAATCGGTCAAGCAAAACCCGAACTATCAAATTTTGATTTGACGTAGATTTTTACAAAAATAAAGGATCATTATTTATGTTTCTTGATTTACAGCATTTTTCACGCAAGCTTACAAAAACGTTTTCTATTCTCTTTATAAACTTTCGTTAATATGAATGTGATCTAAATGACAAAGTTTGATTATTCTTGTTCATTTATAAACAATAAACCATCAGCATCAATCTGAACGCTAGTTGCAGAGCTGGGCGTTAGCAGCCCTCGCTTTCTCTACAAATAAACCCCAAAGTAAAGCTTTCAAACATGCAACTTTTTCCCTCTGAAGCAACAAGCAAAAAAAGTCAAGTAAAAACCGAGGAGGAGAAGAAAGGATCACCCGGCACATGCATTCCCAGCATCCACGGTCCAGAAACAACCTGCTCGAGCGCATTCCTTCCTTCCCAAACAATCACTGCACGTCCATCGCATTCTCTCGCATTGAAACTCGCTCAAACCCACAGGACATCATGGCTGAAGCGCTGGGATGCTATATCCAGTATAAAAATGGAAAAGAAAGTTTTAAACCCACCTGAAAACCAGCTCACTTTGCAAAACTCCCGAGTTTATGATGCACGAGTCCAACCGGCGACGCGCAGAAGCAGAGCTCAAAGCAAAACCGCTCGGTTTCGAAAGAAAAGTCGCATTCGCTCACCGAGACAGAGATCCTGCGCTCGTGGACACACCAAACTGTCTCTCCCTCTTTCTCCCTCTCTCTCTCTCACACAAGCAAACACTGGGGCGCGCGCAGTACGTTGGAAAGTTTAGTGACGTCACGAGCGGAGCCGGAGTCTCGCCAGCTGGAGGTTTAAAGGGCCAGGACAAGACCAACAGGAGGCTACAACTAGGATGCTAACACATTCAATATGTCACATAGCTCCGAAACGTTTTGTATTGTATGCATCGATGCACAAACTTCACTTGAACTCAAAATAGAAATGTGCAAGACTTGTTTACGAAGTGAGCCGAGCCGAAGTGAGCCGGAGTTTTTTCACGATTGCTGCAGACACATTTCTTCAAAGCTGTCGTCGTTTCTCTAAACTGTAAACACAAAAACTAACTCTCATGCTACATTAACAAAACCCTAGACTCTTCTTGCATAACCATACTTTCACCTCAAAAACTGTATAATAAACACTTCTGATAGGTGCAATACTCACACACCACAGTGTGCAATAAATTATTTATTTAGTCTTTGATGCACTATGTACAGTTTATTTAGATTGAGTCTATTATATAATGTATATATCTTTTATTGGTTCTCTATTGTCTGTATACCATTGGAAAAATGAAATTTCACCATTGTGGGACTAAATAAGGTTTCTTGATCTTGATCTTTAAAACAGATCTGTCCTCAAAACGTTGTCAAATCGTGCCCCGAGTTAATCAAACTCTACTCAAGTCAAAAAAACACATAGAAAAAATACAAGAACAAAATAGCAAAAACAAAGCTCAGGACGTGAAGGAGGAGAAATAAATGTGCATTGTTCACTGTGAGCTAATGTGGCAAAACAAAGAAAGCCTGTGCGTTTTGTACACAAAGACAAAACAGAAATCTTCTGCCACTTGTGTAAGACCATGTCATTTCCAGATTACATTGCATCAATTGCTGTCAACATTTACGTACTGATCTATAGTGTCAAAAAAGGAATTCTCATGTTCTCTTCTCGATGTTAGGTTGTACCCTCACGCTCATACCATGGTCAATCACAGCACAGTTCTTTATCTTTGCTGACCACCTCGACCAGCTCTCACACCAACTCTTCTTCTCAGATTTCAATCTATTGTAGGGCCTCACAACCCAGTGCTCTTTGAACTGGCCTTCTGTACAAGTTCCCTCACTTCCTTGGTACCTTCAGTTTTGAGTTGTTGTGTTCAAGTGGTGAGAACAATTAGGGTTTAGTGTTTTAGCAATTCAGAAAAACTGTAATTTTTCACACAGTATTTATCTTTAGATTATAGCCTTATTCATAATGTGCACACTATGATTTTTTTCTAGCACAGTGAGACATTTCTAAAGACCCAAGAACAAATGCAAAGACACCAATGAAGGACTTGGCCAAGTCCAGAATTGACATCTCAATGAAAGGCCTGCACAGGATTGACTCCAAGAAAGACTCCACTCCTGGAGAAGACTGTGATGCATCATTAAAACGTGTCCCTTATTCAGATATAAAAAAACGAGATTTCTTGGCCAGAAAGATGTTGCCCAAGTTTATAGATAGAAGGGTTTTCACCAAAGTGATACATGGTGGTGGCAGTGGAATGCTGTGGTGGTGTTTAGATCTTTTGCTATCTTTGTAGATATAAGGGAAAAAAGAAAAGACAAGACTATAAGATGTTTTTTTTTTTTTTTTTTTTTTTGACTGGGCTGACTTTTTGTTTCATGAAAACGACCAAAAGCAAACTTCACTTGTGATGAAGAAATACCTTAAAATGAGCAAATTGAGAGTATGTAACTTGGTTAAAAAGACCAGACTTATATCCAGTAGATATTCTGTGAAGTTCAGAGTCTGTGCCAGAAGACCAGCAAATATGGAGGTGCTTGAGTGATGAACTCAAGAGACACGATTGAGACTTGGAAACCACAGGCTGATATCAATCACTTTTGACTAATAGCTTAAAGTTTTCAGAATTTTTAGTTAAACATTTATATGTAAAACAAACCCTGCTATCTTCCTAAATTATAATAAAATGTTGTGTTAATAAGATTTTCCCTAAAACATCATTTGGGAAATGTGCAATTCCACTGGAGGGGTGCTAATAATGTTAACCTTAACACAAAGAGGGAAAGGTTACTGTTAGTTCAGATTTAATGAAATGTATTCATTAAAAAGGCAACTAGTACTGCTCCCTTGCAGCCTCTGTATCAAGAAATCATCAAAAAATGTTGTTATTGTTTTTTTTTAAATCTGTGCAAAATGACACACTCCACTTTTAAATCATAGAATGTAGATTATTAACACATTCACATTAAATGGTTTGAGTGGTTGCCACTAAACAGCATACAAAACGACGAACTTAAGTTCATATTTAATGATCAATCTTTTAAAAATAATAATTATAAACTAAGAAGGATGGGTTAAATTGATGGCAACCTCTGATCACATTCCTTTATTTTTATTTCCAATTTTTATTGATCAGTGTCTATTAAGACCATTTCACCAATACAAAGGCGAGCTGTGCTATAAAAGGCCACTCAGATGGATTTATGTATGTGAACTGTCAGGTGGTTGATGAGGAATCCAGGAGAAGGAGATCAGACCGCCTTAGCATCACAAAGAGATCATACTGATTTCCTGAGCTCGCCGCCAGCCAATTGGTGCAAGAGAGTATGTACTGAGGCGTTGGAGAGATTTTAAAAATCACAGCTTTATTTGTACTATTGAAAAGCGTAGAAGAGAAAAATCCTGCTTCTTTCATGCTGGTCACGTTGCTCTCTGCCAAACAATGGCAACGAAAACACAGAGAACCAAATGACTGCAATTACGATGAAACATATAATAATAAAGTCAATGATGAATGGTTGGGAACAAGGTATCCAACATTAACTAAAGGTAATTTAAAGATCTAAAGGGGAACTTACTTTCATGAAGAAAGGTAGAGTTCTATCATACTTTGATTTGAATGCAGAGCCAATGTGAGGATTTAACTGTAGACAACTCATACAGCAAGGCTTTTAAAAGATAACTGTATGAATAGGTTCATACATCTGGTAATTCCACAGAGCAAAGACCCAGCACAACAGTTCTGGGAACAAAGACTGTACTGAAGTCAGAAAATGACTAAAGTCATGGCACTGAAATGCAAAGAATGTTTGGGATGAGACGGAGTTTTGTCTACATTTGGTATTTAAACATCTCCAAATTCCATGAAACTCTTTCCCCCCAGAGTCAACAAGGGTTTAGAGGTCTTTTGCTTTCAAAACAGCCTCAATTCTTATAGGCTCTATGTAGAACCAAATCGGGTTCGTTCGCTCGGAACAGTAGGGGAAACTTTTTTGATGCCATTTACCACTTCTCTTCAAAGGTGCTATTTAGAACAAACCGTCAAATGTATGAAATAACGAAATGTTGGCATGATCGATATCACCAGCATCTGTATATAGCACATTAAAAACAACACAGAACTACTTTAGATTGCTAACAAAGAGCTTAAGGGGTTCCTTAAAGCGAAAAAGTGCTATATAACACCCTCAAACCTTCAAAGAATCCCAGAAGAACCAGTGAAGAATCAAACAGAACTTAAGGGGTTCAAATCAAATTAGAACCGGCAAAGAACCTTTTTTTAAGAGTGTACACTTGCACAAGGTGAGGGATTTTGTCTGAAGATAAGATTATAAATTCCAGTCATGCAAAGGTTAAAAACAGTCATGACTCGAAACAGAAACAGCTAAGAAGGAGGTTTAAAACTGGGCATGGAACAGGCGAACTGCTATCAGGGTGAGGTTGAGAAAGACAGTTTCATGTCATGGTGAGAATAAGCTCAGCAACAAGACACAAGGTAGTTAAACTGCATAAAAAAAGTCTCTTCTAGACAAAGATTTCAAAACAAACTAAGATTTCAAGATGGGCTGCTAATGCTGTTTTGAAGAAAGAAAACCTGTATAAACTTGCATAAAATATTTGCTCAATACAGAATGCACTTTATTACTTCCAGTCCTCAAAGGCTGGCCACAGCATTTGAAATGGCAGCTGAGACTGAAGAAAGAGCATTATTTATAGTTATGGTGCAATCAAAGTCAAAGCCTCATCCCTGCATTGATATAGAAATATAAATACACTTCACAGTGCAGGTCTCTCTATAGTTTTTAATGAACTCATGAGAGGGGAGGTCCTTGTGGCAATGCTCGGTACATCAAACAAACCCCTTCTCTGGATGAAGAGGGTTCCTGTTTGATCAGGTAATAAACCTCTGCTGAAATTCATGGGAAATTAATTATCTATCTTTGAATTCATTGTTTCCAGGTATATGCAACAGCAGACGAGAAGAAACCAAGTGACTTTGTAAACTAGCACAAATTCACTGTCTATACTCCACTTCCTGTTTGGTGACAAGAAACGTATATCTGCCTTTATTTAAACTGTTTAAGGAACAGATTGTGTTCTGTAACCTTAGTAATCTGAATAAAGGTTGGCAGTTTCTGAATCCCTGGTTCATTCTTTTACAGTGTAACCTTCAAACCAACGCCACTACAAAGTTTAAATTACTCTGATCTTCAAGTTTAATTTCGAACATTATTCTAGAGAGCACTTGAACACTTTCTGGTGTTAACTTTTGGCAAGTTCATATACATAAAAACAACCAACGAAGGCTATTGGTGCACTTTCTCAAAATAAATCATGAGACAGAATGATTTTACAAAGCGCTAAACAAATAGAATTGAAAGAAGATGGCTAAACTTTGAGCACAAACTTTAATGTTCCCTTGTAAAAGTGCTGTTTCAAGGAATTTTTATGAGCACAATGGATTGGTTGCCAAGATAGTACTTTTTAGCTACAATAATCATGAGTAATATGTGAAGTTGGTTGCTATGGTAAATATTCTGGTTGCTACGGAGGGGTCAGTGACGTAACATAATGTTCCTATTATCACAGTTTCTATTAACCCCTATGTCTATAATTTACAGGTGCTGAGCTAGAGCTCAGATAATTTGGTTGCTAGGTTAAACAATTTGGTTGATAGGTCTTTTATGTCATAAAAATCTTTTAGATATTTTTGTTGCCATTTACCATTTATTTTTAGTTGCCATTATAAGTCAATAGAAAATATGAACCCCTTTCTAGAGCATGGGGTTCAAATAGTTTTGCACAATAGACGGATAACCTCCACAAATGTCATCTGTTTGAATGTTCTATGGGGTTCTCAGTTTGAGTTACAGTTTGACCTCATGTTAAGTGGGTCCCGATTTCCCAGAATTCCTTGAGTGGTACCAGTTTGAAAACATATAGCAACTTGAGTCACAACAGCTTGATGTCTTGGCGAAGTTTGGTGGTTGTAGCTCAAACGGCTTAAACATTCAGATTTTCTGAAATTAATGCAAAATGCAAAAATGTGTTTTTAAAGAGTTCTTGCTTTTGAAATATGATTAATAATGATGACTGATGTCCTCTACAGGATGTTGGGCACTTGCAAACGTCAATGAAAGATTAATGAAAATAAAAATGTACCCGTGTATTTCACAACTCTCCATTGTGACATCATTGTGCATACTCTCCAAAATGGTTTTCCTCTAAAACACAAGCTCCTGATAAAAAAAAAATGCATATCAGATTGATTGGTAACAAATTTGCCCGAAGGAGCATGAGTGTGAAGGGTGTTTGTTTTGCATGAGAAACATTATACTGTATAATTTATCTGGCTGCATACATTAATTTACATATGTTATTGCAAGGCTTTGGTTGGAGGTTAATAATTCAGTAAACAATCAACTGAAATAAGCTCCGTGTAAGCAGACGCATTAATATTGTGCAACACTGTCTCTGAATCTCTGCATGATCATTAAAACAACTCCTTTGCTTGTCAGGATTAATTGGATGAACAATCATAGCTATTTGTTTGTTCCAACATAATTAATCAAAACTGTAGATTCAAAAATGTCAAATATCTTCATTCAAATGCAAGGGCCAAATCCTGGTCTGAACCTAATCTGCTCTCTCTCTCTCTCAAATGCGAATCTGTGGATGTTAGCAGAAGCCCCAAAAACACCACTGCCTGCATGGCAGAGTAGAAAATCCCATTAAAAGAGTCCACTGATAAGATGATCACGGTTTCCTCAAAGAGCCTCAGAATTTCACACCTCACTATTGCTTCAAACCCACAGCGCAAGCACAGCAGCACGGACAAACTTGAGGCTTGTTAGGAGCAACACATTTTCTGATGTCTTGCTAATGATCGGCATTAAGGCTCAAAGATGTGGGAGTTTATGACAGGCTGGTGGTTCGGCGGACAGGGCTAATTTACTGAAGTAAAAAAAAAAACATGCCTACAAATCAGAATAAGCAAAACTACTTACGTCAGTAGATGTTATTCATGCTTTTGTGTCTGCAATGCAAAATAACACTGCGGTTTGCACTGGTGAAACTAAAATATAGCTGCAGTTTAATATAGATTTTTTTTTATCAGGTAATCACTGTGTATTTCATGGTGCTTTTTTACGGTCCCAGTCGCTACAAGGCTTTATTAAACCATTTTTGAGGGGCAGTCTCATAACTATGCAATAACACAGCATTTGGGTGCTCAATGAAAAGAATAAACTTTAATCTTCTTTGAGAGAAAGAATATAGGCGATGCCTTAAGGTCGTACTGTATAAAAGTTTTAGGCAGACCTGTGAAAAAATGCTCTAAACGAAAATTATTTAAAAAATGGAATCAACATTTCCAGCAAAACAGCAGCAGTTCCTCTAGGTCAGGGGTGCTGACACTTTTTCAGCGAGCTACTTTAAAAATGACCAAATCAAAGTGATCTAGTCAAAGTATTTCTGCAGCCAAACTAGTTTCTGCCAGATGATAATTAAGGATAATCATCTTTGAGTGTCTTGCATCGACTAAGTTGCACTGGCCAACCAGAGTACATGCCATACTCAATTGTGTTTGTTTCTTTGTTCTTAAAATCTTAATAACCTTAAAAATCTTAAACAGCACTTCTTGAAACCCCTGCTTTGGAAACTTTGCCAGAGATAGACCTTGTTAATCCAGTGTAACTACCTTGAGTCACGTTGTTGTGTTCAACCTTTCTCAATGTCACCTTGATAGCAACTTCAGCTGTTGCTCATCCAGTTTTAAGCCTTCTACACAGCTCTTCCTGTTTCAGTTCATGACTGGGTTGATTGAAGGTCATCAACAGCTGTGAGAATTGATGAGAATCAATGCTGGTCTGAATGGAAGGGTTGTAAAATCAAATATTACTTTAATTTAAATTTTTCTTAGGAATGCCGATTGTGAGCCGGAGAATGGAATCAGCCGAACATTGTGAGGTTGTAAAGTAGATGGAATCACTCAACCAAAACCCGGCAAAGTAAAACGACTCAAAAAATATTGTGAGGCATATGTAACCAGAGAAATCTTAGGGCAAGGCAAGTTTGTTTACATAAAAACTTTCATACACATCAGTAATTCAACGTGCTATAGAGAGATATGCGAAAGAAGAATGCACGTAAATACTAACTTAAATAAAAAAAAACTTTTAAATAATATTTACGTTGAAAGCAGTATTGCGAAGAAGAAAACTTGACCTGAAACCTAGTCAATTGCTTATGTTCTCCTAAGAAAATCTAATCTCTATGATTATGTTTGCACCCACTTGCACTCATGCAAAAATGTCACTTAATTTATAATCAGGGAATTAAAATTGGCAAGAAAAATTAAAAAGCAGCTTTCAGAACCTTTGTGATAAAATAAATCAAATCCCAAAACATCCACAATCATATAAATTAAATGCATTAATTATGTAGAGCATTAAATTGTCACTCAGTGAGCTTTAGTCGCACATAAAGGAAGAAAAACAAAGTTATTCATTTGTACAATCACCACAATGAGCTTCATAGCCTCCTTCCCCTGAAGATAATTAACTCTAGATAAAATACTCTATACTCCCTCTTAAAAACAACATTTGTGTGCAATGTTTGAGGCCCATGGGAGAAGAAAATGTCCGCGGGGCTCTGGTGAAGAGCCAAGCAGAAGTGGATGTGGCAGCTTTCATCATATCATTTCAGCAATCTAATTTTCCAAGGCTCACTTAAGGGAGCAACAAGGTCGATTTTCTGTTGATGACTGCGGAGAAGCTTTTGTCACCTGTTTCTGCGAGCATGCAGGAAAACGTTTAACATTTTCTCAGGAAAACGTTTAACACATTATTTGTGCAAGTACCATGTTTTCTTGGAAATGGTCTAAAGCCTAGAAAAGCTGTTCAGTCCTCTTTCTAGAGGTCAAACTATCCCTTAAGCTACAAGTTTGTTTATGGCGGCAATAGCCAATTACACGCTGGTTGTGAAGAAATTGGGTTATAATCTTTCAAGCTTTCACGGCTAACTGGAAAACAATCCCAGGGTCTCAGACAGGGCTGCACTGAATTAGTCTGGGCAAATTAAATGTTCTGATCACACCAAACTGAGTAGTTGTTGGGATGGAATCTAATGATTTGAAGATTCCCACTCAACTCAAAGCTGCCCCTAATGAATGTCTCAAACCGGTGTTTATTACACAAAAAGTGAAAAATATTTAGAATCTTATTGTTTGAGACAGAACAGTGACTTACATCACAAGAAGAAGTTAGCAGATGCCTCTCTTCTTCGTTTGATATTCTTTTGTTCTGCATGCAGCGTGATTAGTTAAATAAAGCTGCGCTTTCTGTCAAATCTTCTTAAACCTTGCTTCCAGAGTCTTTTTTTATGGTTTATGTATTCATTTTCAAGAACAGAAGGAACAGAATAATGACTTCTACCCTTAATCGGGTTAGAACTTTGCATGTAAACTGTAGTCAAACCCAAAAGGAACTGAAGCTAGAACCCCAGATCTCTTGGGAACAGAGAACCAGCAGTGAACCAGAACCCAGAAGTGGAAAGTTCAGAGGTCGGTTGGTAAACAGCCAAATATGTAACAAGGAAGGAGTCTACCATCCTTTATGGTCTCACATATCCCAAGATTCTAGGAACCCATGTACAAATGGTTGGTGCAGCGTTCAGAGGATTCTCTGAAGTCGTAGCCTTCTGAGACTGGGTAGTCTAGCTACTACGAAGGAAGTAGAACCTTGATTGGGACACAACTAACTTGCTGGAAAAGGAGGTGAGCGATTGAATTGAATTGTTTTAATTTCTGTTTGTTGCTAGTGAACTGGGTTCCTGACAGTCATTTAAATTGAATATACATAATAATAACAATAATATTTTTTTAAATATGATCATATTACACCAGTATTAGAATCACTGCACCTGGTCATTTCGGAATTGAAAAATTTACTTCAAGGCTTTAAGAACATCAAAGACATTGCAGTCATCTGACAAGGAGCTTATGTTGGTTCCTGGAACTAATTTAAAGACGAAATGAGACAGAGCTTTTGCCACTGCTGCCCCATGGTTGAGGAACAATCTTCCAACCGATACCCAGACAGCAAAAAGTTTTTAAAGCAAGCCTAAAGACTTAATGTAATGTTCCTTCTCTTTGTAAATGTTGAGCAGCACTTTGTAGTAAGGACATGTGCTTCATGTTAGTAACCAGATATAGGGTTAATTACTCAAGAGTCAGAAGTTCCAGCATCTTTTTAATGACATCTAAGCTTCAAGAAGTATCAGTCGATAATCGACATCTAAGTATCAAAAAGTATCAGTCGATTGTGGAAAAGCACACATTTCTCATCAGTATTCCCATATTCTTTAGGCAGCAAGTATTTCCTTCTCCATCAGCAATGAAGAGAAAGACAGTATTACAAAAAGCTATCAAAAAAGCTAGAATTCATAAAGGAAATGATCTTGTGAAATCTAGATGATATTAGATGGTTCAAAGCTACAGGACACTCCAAAAACTTTTATTAAATTACAATCTTTCCTGGACTTCGCTATAATGGTGAAATCCCTCAAATCTGGGATATATGATGGGAAAGTAATTGAATGATGCTTCTAACTACCCTCATCTCATTCCCATCATTATAGAGAATATTTAGTAATGTTGAGCTTTTTTTAGCCTTTTTCCTATAGTGGAAATTGTGATATTTCTCTAGCATTAGTATTGACACAAGCATGTACCATTCAATCCTTTCTCTCTCTAGAGGGCAAATCAAAGACTGAATGCATGTCTAAATGGCTTTTTCAGAGATCATTAAAAGGTTTTTGCTTAGAAATAACTGTCTTGTGTCCTCAAATAACTCTAATTTTTAATCGAACACTCACAGTCTCTAATTCAAGCCATTTTGTTGCCCTAGCAACATGGCACATCCCTTTATTAATCATTATCGACATCACTCATATGGTTCAGTAGGTGCCTACTACTATTTTTTATGCATTCAGCTTAGTTTAATGATAATTCTGTGCTGTAATGTTTATTATATTGTTTGATGTAGCACCTTGGTCCTGGGTAAACGTTGTTTCGTTTCACTGTGTACTGCACTTTATATGGTTGAAATGACAACAAAAGTCTACTAACTTACTTAATCACATTCAAATGAACATAAGAACATGTATGCAGATTAGACCTTTGTTTGCTAATAAACCTATACTTAACCCCCAACTTTAATACCATTTTGAAGGGAATACTCTACTCTTTCTTTTAATGAAAGCTAGTATAAGTAACTGCACCTACTTAAGCTGTTACTAGAATTGAGGATTTATTCAAAAGTCGGACTTACCAGCCACCAGCTCATGGATTCCAGTTGTTTCTTCAAGTTGCAGCAATCCATTTGCTTCTCCTGTCTTTGTATTCCGATCATCTGTAGAATGGTGATCTTTTAAATTCAGTTCAAGCAGTCAATCGCACAAAAGTTTTTCCACATTTTCAACATACAGCCACATTTACATAAATAGGCTTTTTGCCACTCACTCTGTGACTTCCAGGTACCATGATGTCATTTGCATCACCTCTATTAACACCTCATTAGATTTAAATATGTCCCAACAACTGACACCAGCAGTGTTGACCTCACTCCACATTCACACACGGGAGGGTATAAGCTACAGCGGTAGCCCCCAGCTGCCCTGGGGCAGGTTGAAAGAACATGGCTGCCATTTAGTGCTTATGACCACCTGCTCAATGCCAAATATGCCCCACCAGTCACACATATCCATACAGGGCAATGTGGGTGAAGTGGTGGGGATCAAACCATCAACCCTTCAGGTATAGGACAACCAAGTCTACCACTACACCACCTGCCATCCCTACCAAGCATAATAGAACTCAAGAGAATATTACAAAAAAAATCCAATTATGTGTTTACATAAAAAGGACAGTTTGTTTTTGAGGCAATTGGGTTCTACCAAAGATTTAAGTACTGAGAACTTTTAACAAGCTTATGTTATCCAAACATAATGATGAAGGTAATGCTGGACTGTTTTATTAAGATTTAATATTTGTATTTAACCTGTCAGATGAGCCTCTTTGCAATCAATTCTGAGTCTGGCAGAGAAAGTTCTTACCGTTGCAAAACGCTTTGACCAAGACATTCAGTCCAGCTTCAGGAAGCAGTTTCTGCCAGCTTCCCTTCACTCACTGGAACACAAACGAGGAGAGAGCATCTGTTTGTAGGTGCTTTAATAAAACATGATGTTGTTTTGCCAAATAGTGTAATACTAAGCACTGAGTTCATCATCGAGTAATTAAACAACGGTCGAATTTCATTAAAAATAATAGAGTAATAGAAAAACACTGAACTTTCCCACTGGACAGACACTTCTACATGACCGTTTCTAGGGTTCTAACATATCTGTAGAGTATTTATACTTTTTTATATATTTATACTCCATATTTTCTGCATCTGACTGAGTGAGAGTTCATTTATTTTGCAAGTAGTTCTCCTTCAACATATGCTCATGCATTAATCACCCTCTTAATCGAGAGCGCTTCAGCTCTCACACAGTGGGTCGTATTTTAAAGACTGTGGTGGTCCATATGAGGATGAAATCCATCAGCAGTAAAAGGATGAGTTTACTGTTAGATGCTTATGATGAGGTGAATCCGGAGCTTTGAATGATCTGCTGCATCAGCTGGGAAACGTCCAAACATTAATGAGCTTTTAATCAATGCCTGCACTGAGAAAGGCATTGTAATACCATTAACCTTTCGTTATTGAAATGCTGCGTAACTCTGTAGATAACATTAAAGATAGATTCCTAATAGGCCATCTTGATGAAAGGTTGTAAACAGCATTTTATGTATGTATATGTTGATGTACACTGTCAATTTAGCAAGTGCTGGACTCATTGGCCAATTTATTAGGTATACGGCGCTAGTACAGGGATGAACCCCCATTTTGACCCTACCATTCGAATTTAGAAATTGAACTCAGTCTTGGTCACACAGCTAAATATATTTTTTTTTACATGAGCCTATTTCCTAAAATCTTGGAATTAGTTTTATATCTAACATTTGGCTGAGATTGATGGATGATGATGTGTACCTGAAAAGGGTTTTTTTATGATACACAAAAAATAATCCACGGGAAAAGAAAGTCCACACGGAGATAGTGAGCCAGAAACACATTTACAGAATAAATCACAATGCAGTGCAGTTAATTTTTCTGTTGGATTTCTGTTGCGTTGTGGCGGCATTACTGAACAAACCAATGCACCGATTTCATTGCACAATATCTAAAATGTTGTTTTGGTCATTCTAAAATTCATCAGCCAAAGTCTGTTATCAAAGTGGTTTGGGGTTACCACCTCCCAGACTTGACAGGCTGCGTTCCCAAAGAATAGTCTCCAGCCTCCAAAAGCAAGACGAAATGACTGCCTATATTGCTTTTGTTCTTTGTGTTTTAAGACGCAAGTATGATATTACAAACAAAAAAAAGCTCTTCTCCTAATGCAGCCACTTCCGTCAG
Source organism: Danionella cerebrum (assembly GCA_007224835.1). NCBI lineage: Eukaryota > Metazoa > Chordata > Actinopteri > Cypriniformes > Danionidae > Danionella > Danionella cerebrum. The sequence goes on from SRMA01025643.1 coordinate 523,641, forward strand.
TTTATCAGGAAAGTTAAACTGTTCTCTTGGACTCATTGGATGGAAACGGTGCTTTATTCGCAAATATTTTATAAAATATTGCTGTTTTGCGCATACATTTCACTGGCATCTTTGAATGGAAACATGGCTAATGTGAGATTTGGAAATTGAGGTGTAAATGCACTCTGGGAGGGGATTGGCAATGAAGGAGTGGCAGGTGAACGCAATCGATTTGATTACATTCAGGTGCAGACAACCAGTGGGCGATCAAGCGGTGCTGACAAACTAGGGAACACAAGGCGATGCCTGAATTTAAGATTATAGTGTATTTTTTTTTTACAGATGATAAAATTAGATGTTGATATTTATAATAAGGAAGAAAGAAAGAAGCAGCTTCAACATCTGAAGCACGATTCTGTAAAGAATCAGGAGCTTGTGAGGCTGAGTAATCTCAGTTAAATTTGATGCTCACACATGCTTGTCTTCTGGAGGTTTACTCCACGATACCTGTGCTGTTTAGTATGAGAAGGAAGTGAGAATCTCATTACAGGCTCTGTCGGTTTCCTCAGGTGAGTGAATAATGAGGATTCTCCATAGGCTGACAGGAGAGATCACGATACGCAGATGAATAAACTGAATTAGGAACTTATTATGAAAAAAAAATCTCTTAAGAATGCGCCTGCAATGATTGAGTTACAGGTCACCACATCACTCATTAGAGAATCCTCAAGCTCTAAACAGAAGAGTAATGTGATGCGGATGTTGCTGAAGTGCCGACTGAAGACTCAACGACAAATAAAAGAAACAAGGAAATGTGCTCAGACATTATAAGATTGGTTTGGTCCCATTTTCAAGTTGAGTTTAATAAGAATTTTATTTGCCGTACAGCTCTTTCATGTGGGTTTATAGTGCTTTGTTGCACTTGCAGATCTACATTTTCTTTTAAAATAAAAGTTTATAAAATTTGGTTTATGAAAAATTATTAGAGATAATTGGGTTCGAAAAACATTTTGACAAAAATTGAGACTCTTCAAACCAGGCAATGCTTTTCCAATCGTATGTAGCACATCTACCTCAAGATTTGACGTCTTGTGCATGCTCCTCTGCATACCTCAATTGTAACAAGCGTTTTTTTTTTTTAGTTCAGCTCGAACAGGTCTGGCCATTCTCCTCTGAGCTCTGGTATCAACAAGGCCTTTGCATCCACAAAACTGCTAATCACTGGGTATTTTCACTTTTCTGACCATTCTCTGTAATCCCAGTAGACCTTTCATCCCTATTCTGATGCTCAGTTTGAACTGTAGCAGATCGTCTTGACCATATCGACATGCTGCTGCCATTTGAAATTTGTGTTAGCAAGCAGTTGCATAGGCGTACCTAATAAAGTGGCCAGTGAGTGTATATTACTTCATAACAAAGATATGCTTTCCCGTGTATCTTACATTATGTTAAAATTAAATTCAATCACACACTCTGTCCTTAGTTTGAGTTGTGTTTGCAGATAAATTTAGTTTGGACTGGATGTTGCAGAAACTGGATTGCTTCACCAACCGAATCTCTGGTTTTCTAAAAAAAAAAAGATCTGTCCGAGAAACAGCAAATCTGTTCAAGGGAAACCTTATTTTTTTTTATACCTTTAACATACTTATTCTTCCTTACAATGATGGTTTTGTTCTTGGCTGCTGGCGTGGTTTCCCGTCACTGACTTTTATGTCAGTAGTTTGTGACCTTCACAGACTTCCCCTTAAAGTGACTGTGCCTCTACTGTAGCGCTGGAAAGAGAAGACAGCTTTATCTGTGCCACAAAGAGATCCAGATTCACCAGTTTTTTTTTTTGTTTTTTTTTTTGCATTAAACTAGACAAAATAATTAATTTACCATGCACAAACTGGTTCTTAAGTTGTGAACTTGCAAAATGTCATTTTGATTGATAAATAGGAAAGAATGGTTTACTTTTTATGCGAAAACATGTTTAATGCAGCTGTGGATTAAGAGGTTTATACAAAAAATCCCTAACAAAAAACTTTTAAAATTACGGTAACTGAAAAAGCTGAACATGTGGCACAACAGTAAGATGTTAATGCTAAATAGCCTAATTTCCAACAGCCCTCTAGTGGCCCAGAAGAGAAGATTTGCAAGTGTTCCCATACAAACTGGAACTATTTTGAACATAAAAGATTTGATTTAGATTTTTGTTGTTTGTTATTTTCTACACTGACCAAAAATCACCTGCTTAAAACAGTACTGTGCATTTAAGGAATTATTATTTTCATGATTTTGAATCATTTATTTGAATGAGTGTTTGATTTATGTTCTACTGGATTAAATCTTTCTTTGCAGAACAGTTATTACATTAATAAAAATAATTAAAACTCGCATGAGAGATTGAAATGTGTTCTTGTACAGTTTTAAACCATGCAGAGAAATACGGCAACACAACACAGTGAAATCACTAGATGATTAAGAAAGTAAACAGTGGGGAAGGATTTCATACGGCTTGGTTTTATCTTTACTCCTTTATTTTGATGCCAAAGCATTAACATCCACCAAACCAGGCAAATTAGGCATTAATTGTTGGATAATCAGTGCATTGCTTTATTTCGTTTCAGGGTTGATGGCATTTAGCATTGACGTAATTTGATTTCTGACCAAGTATATTTCAAGCAAACAAAGTGGTTGAGAATTGTCTGGTTACACACAAATGCAGTTTGTTACTAAATCTGTTTGCTTTTTTATTTAATGTCATTGAAGGAGTCAATGTTTGTTTTCAATCAAGAAGAAAGAGCAGAAATGTGTCATCTATTAGATTTGGCTCGAGTGTGTCTGTGTGCTTATTTACTCTCGTGACCCATGAGCTTCAGACTCCAGCTGTTCTCTGAGATCACGAGCTGGAAATGCTGTTTGTTTCCCCAATGATTCATTTGCTTTCTTTCTTTTCTTCCAGCAAAAACACAAATAATGTGCCAGAGCATTATGCTCATTTTTATTTGAAAGCAAGTACATGTAGAATATACGTGTGCAAGGCTTGGGAGAGCATTAATACACGGACTAAAAGAACATTTCCATTTAGTTTATGCATTAAGCAGATGGTTTTTTTTTTCGAAAGCGGTGTACAAATTTAGAGCAAAAGTACAACAAGCAATTTGTAACAAAGGATTGATTATTAACAGAAGTTCCAGCTCTTTCCAGTGTTTATTTCGTAAAATCTCTCGAAAAACAGGTTGTTTTTTGTTAATTATACATTTAATACAATGCTCATTTTAAGCAAGCTTCATGTGATAATCTTGGATCTTTCATAAGCTCATTATTTAGTGAAAGGGATTCAATTAAAGACCAATGGTTTCTGGCTTTCTACATTAATAATTGTATTTTAAACACAATGTATGTGACTTTTCTACTTTTTCAAATGCATTGTTGTATACAGTGAAGTATTTCAGAAGTTATTAAGATCATTATCTTTCATTTTCAACAGAGAATATATATTTCACCTGACACAGGTACCCTTAAAGCCAGAACTATGGAGGAGGAGAAAGGCTGAAAATTTCAAAATTGGCCATTTTTGAGCTTCTTCAAAAGACCTTGCGCTGCACATCTTGAAACCCCAGCATGATACAATACAATTGCCTTCTTGCTGAGCTGGACATGACAAGAAACTGTCTTTATCAACCTCACCTTGAAAGCAGAGTTTGTCTCCTACAAAGCTGTTTCCATTTCAGTTCATAACTGGGTTTTAACAAATGTGTGACATTGGAATAATTTGTGGATCATATACATGACACTTCTACAAAATCCTTGATTTTGTGTAAGTGTAGAATTGCTATAAGAATGTTTGAAGGCAAAAGTTAGAAACACTAAATATTGATTAGATTTTTTTTCCCCACATTAACCTGCATACATTGAAGCCTCCGAGCCTCCTTGAGCGGTCAGTGGGCAGAGCTGATTTTAACTGATAAGTGGTTTAAGTTGTTAAAATCGCTTCATCTCAGTTTGTGTGGACTCTACTTGAGAAACTAATGCAGGAAATGTATACCCAGCCATGTGAAGCCATTTCAGTGAATAACTTTCCTCCAAATATTGTAAATACCTGTGTTTTTCCTGACCAATACGAACAGTCGCACTTAACATTACTATTAAGTCTGAAGTCTGAGCCAGACTCGTTTCATCTGGATAATTCTGTTCCTCTCACTTAGTTTCATCAGATTAATTTCACCATAACAGCAGCAACCCTTTGTTCTCAGCTTCCTGTATTGGATAATTGGCTTCGAATTAAACCCTACAGGCTTTTTGCATAACATGAACACAAGACCCAAATACATATTAATCAGTTACTGCTTTTCCCTCTTACAATCTTTATAATGAAAATTACAGATCCCTCAGAGCATCGCTTTAGGGAAAGCAATCCTCAATGTGACCTGCAAGAGTTTATTTTCTATTGGATGGATCCACAGGAAACTGGAAATGACACTCTATGGACTCGGAGTCTGATTGCATGGGATCTTTAAGCTGTCAGCGCTGTTTTGGGGATTGAAAGACAGCCGGATTAGTGAATCCTAATGATATTTTGACCAGCCATGGTTCATCAAAAACTCTTTTAATATTTGAAAAACAACTATTTAATTTCATTATTCAGAAACGCCTGATTAAAAATAAGGAAAGATGTTAGAATTCAGTGTATGCAATTGATCAGGGGAAACTGAAACCATGTTTATTTGATCAACAGTATTTCATGAGACAGTTGAGGGTTATTCGTGTTGCCTCTTCGCCACCAAGTTGGTGGATCAATCCCAGCTGGGGGTCTTTATTCTCACTGTCTAAGCCATTCAACTGTTGACACTGAATTACCCTAGAAATATTGAATACTGAGACTTGGTAATTCTGATTCCACAAACCCCACTATGCCAAAGCAGCATAGTGTGAAAGGCTGGGTCGAGAAGCTCTACCCTTTAAAGATAGGGTGCTCTGTCACTCAGAGGAGTGCCGCTGAGGAGAGGTGTCTGGACAGAGGTATGTCTAGGCCAGATGAGGAGTAGGAGAAAGAAGAAGAACCAGTACCAACAAATGTTGGTTGGTATGGAAATATCTCAAAGAACCAACTATTAGGAAAAAGCATCCAACACACACATATAACAAAAAATGTACAGTGTACTTGACTAAGTGGCTGAAGCAGCTCTCAGACAGAATTTAGATAAGTTATCTGTGTTCGTGAGACGTCAAAGTTGCACTGTGAACTGAAGTGGAATGGTCGACAAAAACAGACAGAGTGACCAAAAGAAAACAGACTCCCAACTGCACAAATAATGAGAAAACAGAACAGAGATGCACTTTTAACCTCTTTCCTTAACAATACACGAATCACATTCTTTTCCCACTCCAAAAACAACCAGACAGAACATGTGGAAACCTAATACAAGCAAACTCCCACGAGGAGGAAGTGGGGCATAAAAACAAAGACAGGACCGTGAGGAAACTTGGCAACAGCGCATTTCTGTGCATTAATACTGTAGACATGATGTTACCTATTTAATTCTTCAGATTTGTGAAGAATTAAAATGTACAAGAGTCAATCCACATAATTCCCACAGTTGAGCCACAGTCATTTTATTGCCCAAAGGTCATCGGCCCTGTGAATACACCTCCATTAAGTATATTTAATAACATGAATCATGTTTAAAAAAACAGACCATCTATTTAAAAAAGTACAAAATCTATGAGTCACTTAAAAATACAAAACTAGTTCCTGGAACTGGAATTTCAGCTGCAACTGTGGTTGCACTGAAAAAAAAAAAGAAAACCAGGAAAAATTAATAATTTGATGGAATTCAAATTAAAACTTAGATACCTTGAACCTGTACTGCTAAACATACCAAATTAATTTAACAACTGACTGATTTAAAAATGTATTAAGGCTATTATTTAGATAAGCATGCATTTACATTTCATATTCACTTCAGTTGTTTCATTCAGTCTGCATTCATTCTTTAAAGGTTGTAGGCCTCATTAATATTCTGTCATTATTTTTCACCTGATGCCTTCATACGTTTGCAAACTTTATTTATAAATTACATTATAATAATGATTAATTCTGTTTTTGATACACTATAAAATAGAACACAACATAATATTCCAATATGGCTTTAAGTGCCTTCGGGTTGTTGAATTGTTTCTAAGTTTAAAAATTATTTAAAAAATAATAATGAAGCAATTTTTTCTTGCTGTTCTTTTAAGTAAAACGGAAATAAATAAATAAAAGACATCACTTAAATCAATAGATCAACGTAAAATAATGGGCTTTTATATTTTTATATATTTTGCTAACAAACTACTGAAAACAGATTTTTAAACCAAACCAGTTGATTTCTTTGAGACGGTCCCCAATTATGTGAATATCAAACGTCCAACGTCAAACCAAACTTAATGCCAGTTATTATTAGAATGTACATGAAAGCATTGACCTTTATGTCATTTGCAAGTACAGAGCACTGATCGCAAATGACATAAAACCCCTTTACATTCTATCAGAACAATAATAAGAGTAGGAAAAAATAAACAGAATACAAGACACTACAACAATACCAGTGGCTTTGCCAGTTGAGTTTGAGTCGATTCGACTGCGCTTTCGAACTGGACACAAACAACTCTTTCAACGAGTCGGTTCCTTTAGAGTGAATCAAAGATTCATAAAGAATTGCTTGATTCTAAGAAAGAGCGTGAAATACAATTTTAAAACGATGTTTCATTGTTATTGTCCCTACTTGAAATATAACGAACACTGAAACCGACTAAACATTGCGTTTACGTTTTCAGTTTATACGGAGACTTCAGAATTGAATATATTATTTCAACAAAATAAAACGTATATTTATATGTAAAAATAAACGATTTTACATTTTCAAATATTTTCTATGGAATGCAACTGTTTAAAGCTGTAACACCACCATTTCTCGAAAAACGAGAATGTATAACTTTACTAAAATAAATATATGAATCATTAATGGAACCAGTGCGACGGTCACCCGGAAGTGCGTGACATCAGCGCAGTCAACGAAACACTTTCTTGGAGAAGTTCATTTACTATTTAGACTCAGCCCGTAGCCACAGCTCAGACTCAAAAGTACAGTTTACAGCTCTTTAAAGAGTCACTATAGCGTCGACCGCTGGACTATGACTCCATCATTCAGCCTGACGTGTAAACCAATTGTTCTGCTGCCTCTCATCGGAGCATGTTTCGCGAATTTTGCAAGTGGTGAGTTAATATTTCTTTATTCTATTATTAATGGCTTATTACCATTGGCTCATCACAAAAAGTAAAAGGAAACCTCCATATTACCAGTCACTTTCTAAAAGCTTTAAATGCTTTAGGAATAAATAGAAATATAATTAACATGTCACTCAAAACACGAAAATCAACTTTTTAATCCGTTTGAACTATAGCTATGGTTATCCTAACGAATTGGCATACGTGAACATGTCTTATAGCACATGTTTTGATTAAGTGTGAGAGGGTTTGGTAAAAAAAAGGTTAGTTTGAGATATCTGTTCCACTATAACCCAAACAACTTGAAAACGTTTGTAGAACCTCAATCTCTGGAGGAGATTAAACTCAAGGGCTGAAAGGATTTAGGGGCTTTACAAAAGGCATTTCTTGGCTACGTTTTGTGGGTTTTGATAAACATGAGAGGATGACATTTTAACTTTTGAATGTTAATTAAAATTTAATCTCTACAAATGATCAAACTACTGGGGCCAACCCAATGGCAGTCATCAAAATTGGTTTATTTGTTCATATCCAAGTTAACACCCTGCAGTATAATGTATTGCAACATACCAAAACCCAGAGATAGTACTAGCCTTGGATCAAAACACACAACTTATAGTAAAAAAAAATCTCAGTTTACTTTAAAACAATCATATATCTCAGTCTGCATGTGTGAAATAACATCAGAATTATTTATTCAAAGGTGACGTAAACTGGATTTTTTACTGTGTACTGTGTATTCATGGATGTCCATTTATATGGTTCTAGCAGTGTTGCATGAAAACATTGTTGATTTTAATAAATACACATTTTTCTGGCTGTAAAAATGGTCGCCACGGTTTAGTAAGTGGGTGAGGCTTTGCGACACCTCTGCTACGAATATGCATGACTTCCTTACCATTTTGTAATGTAGAAATAGTGTGTGAGAAAGTGCAAAATGCACAAGTTCAAGTAATCAGAATGAAAAATTAGCAAGTTTAAAAACTTTTTAGAAAGTCAAGTTGTAAGTGGTTGCCATGGCAGCTGGTATTTTATGGCAAGTTTTGGAATTACAGTGAAGTTTCTCAACCTTCCACATTAGTTTCTCCTCAGCTGTCAACCTTTAATTGCTCAAACATACATTAATCAAATGCCTAGTAAGTTTGTTTTTGTAATGGACACAGTGATCAGTGTGTTAAGTGTTTGAGAGAGTGCAATACTAGTGGTGTTGAAAGAGAGAGAGAGAGAGAGAGTACAGTGTTTGCACTTTTTACTCAATTCAGAAACACACTCAGCTCAGACAACACAACAAAAAAAGCAAGTTTGGCTTTAAACACTATTAATTAATAAGTTTCATAAAATTACAAAAATATTTATTATTAATAGAAAAAAAAACATAAAACCAGTGTCCTATTCTTCTTTCCTTTAAACGAATCAAGTAAAAATTCTTCCAAACACTGGCTCCCTCCTCATTACCTTCTTGTAATAGTCATTTTTATATTAAGAAAAATATCTCACCTCCCCTGTAGTCTAAAGATCCAATTTCTTAGTCCATGGCCCCTTTAAAGATATTACTTTCACAGAACCCACGTATTGGTGCCACAGCTCCCAATAGCCTTGCTGTCCGTGAGTCGATGCTTTGTGAATCTACAGACTCTGTGAATTACTAGATTGGTTCTCATTCATCCAGTTATCCCATTAGTGTCTCTGAGCACATAGAGATCAGTTTAACGCCTTGTATAGTAAATTTTTATAAAAATAGGTTTCGCTCATATGAAATAAATACTGACAAAATAATTAAACAACAAAAGCAACAGCAAAATGTCTGAGAAAGGCTGTGCCATTTAGAAAAAACGCTGTGGAGACCTCTTGAAAATGTCAAAAGTAAAAGACGTGATTCTCTGCTTGAACAACAGTCTTGACTCTTGCATTGCAGATGTGCTGCAAATTTTTCTAAAGAGATGTCCTTTCAGAACATTCTCAAGATGCAAAGATCAGGCTTCTGATACGGCCTGACAGTTTGAACGAGTGATTTATTGCTAACCTTTTCCAAGGTCCAATGTCATACGTATTCTAGTTATGCTACTGATAAAATTGACAGCAATGTGAAGATTACATCATAAATATTAAGTAAATAGACAAAGGAGCAAGAGAGAAATAAAACCAAATTTAGCAACAACTTGCTTTTATCATGATGTTTAACAGAGCCCTTGGAAAGTCCAAGATGTCACACATAATGCTTTCCTTTTTTTAGTTAAATACACTATTAGTCATGAATCATTGAATACGTCTAGAGGAAGCCTTGAAAAAGCAGATAACTATATCTTTTCCTGAACTTGGACACTTTTTCCAGGCAAATGCCTTGTTACAGAGTTTGTTTTGACACTTTGTGGCAGAATTGAACTGAGCTTCCTTCTTTGGACTTACTGTAAAAGCCTAAATGCTGTTTCTGAAGATCAGAAGAGGTCAAGGAGTTCTCTTCTCGCTGGACTTCCTTCCTGTGCAGTCAGACCCCTTCAAATAGAACTCGGTAGCTCGACTGATCTTCATGGAACCTAAACAATCCCACGTCACTCCTTTCTTACAGAACAGTCACAGAGTCAGCTCCATCATACCTTCACAAACTCTTGCACATCCCCTCCTGCGTTCAGGAAATGGACAGTGCCTGGTGGTCCCATCTCAGGCCGGCAGAAAATCCCTCACCAAAACCTTCTCCTTCACTGTTCCTGGTTGGTGAAATTATCTAGTTGCAGTCCCAATTTGGAAAGCAGGATCTCTCACAACCTTTAAAAAGTAACAACAAAAAAAAAAAAACTTCTGAAGCACTGAATTAATTCTGAATCCACTGGATCCTCTTCTAAGTGGATATTTTATGATTAAACTTACTCCCAAACTGTAAGTCACTTTGGATAAAAGCATCTGCTAAATGCATAAATGTAAACCAAATAGTGTTATATTTAACTCTGGGGCAGTGTTTTTGTCCACTCCATTGACACCAGTAGTAAACATATATGTTCCACAGTGGCTCGCAAAGAGGTGACTTCATGTTTTGCTTTCCATACCAACAAGCTAAGCAACAGAGTTGAGTCAGGACACGTTCTGAAATGGCTTTGTCAGTTCATTTAGATCTTAAATAAAGACTAACTGACTTGAGATACCCTCCGGGTTGTTAATTACTCACCATGCCTTTGTACACTTGAAAAGATTTGTTGCTGGATTGATTTGTCACTGGAAACACACAGGATGAATGGGTTCTCTTCTTAATATTATCTACAGCTATTCGCAGTATAACATTTTCCCTTTATTGCAATAATATTGAGTGTTATGTAGAGACAAATTAATATACATAGCAGTCATAAGTGTTTAATTGTGCAAGTTTATTTTGCAGTGATTATTAAAATAACCCCTGGGATCTATTTCTTAATATGAAACCCAAATAAAAGTCTGAATTGGTTTATCGTGATGTTTTTTTTTTTATTCTGTGTAGTGTATTTTTTTTTTAAATTCTGGCATCCCTGACATTTGTTGTAACCGTTACTTGTGTTGTTTATCTCTGATATAACTTATCATGAAGTTAGATCTAGCTCTAAAACATGCTAGCAGCATTTACAAATTGTAAATGGTGTTGAAATCTATATTATAAACGAGGTCTCTAAAATTCCGTACACTGGTGTTTGGAGTTAGTTTATAAGAGGTCAGTGCTTTCCGTTTCTCATGTTCTGTATGCTTTGGAAAGATAAGACTGCATGCATTATCTTGCTTTAAGATGGGCATTATTTCATGTGGTGCAGATCATTTTCCCTCACTGTGTACCATACAGCCAGGCACAGCAGAGGCCACACACTCGTCGAAAGAACCTGAATCCTTTCTCGCTATCAGTTTCAAACTTGACAATGATTAATTGGGGTCTGTATGGGATTGTTTGCTTCGGTGAGCCCTGTACTGCAGACCTCAGATAATTGCAAGAGGTGACGGCAAGACAGATTTACTTTCCCGTGAGAGTTTCTTGCGATCAGACACGAGCAGGTTTACTAGGTCAGCCACTCTTGTTATCTCTGTACGGTAGCGAAAGAAACAAGTTCTGACCTATCTGGGATTGTGAGCGGGAGGATTTTGCTCTGCAATGCCCGGGGCAAACAGGCCTAAACCTGGATCAAGTCTGCACTCCTGACAACAGCAAATTGGAAATATAAGTGAAAACAAGGATTCAATCAGTGCACATGATGAAGAGACTCAAACAATGGTTTATATGTATTAACCGTAACATGCAGAGACATGTATGGTGATTAAAGACACCATGTTAATTATATAACATCACATCTTAGATTTATCAAAGGGGTATTTATCAAAGATAGATTGAAATGTAACAGAAAAAAAATGAGATGATTTTATCAGGTACATTTAATTAGAGCTTCTGGGGAAACAATGGTCACTATTGATATTACATTGTTTTAAAGATTATTTTCCTTTGAAAACTCTTACACTGCCAAAAAAGTCTGTAAACCATTGAGCAGGTTTGGAAGAGCTTGACTGGCCTTCACAAAGTTCCTACCTCAGCACCTTTGGATAAGATTAGAGACAGCAAGCTATTTGCTCTTGACTTATTGAAAAATGGTCATAAACCTTGGGGAAAGCCTTCCTAGAAGAGTTGAAACTGTTATAGATGAATATGGTGTACAGATGTCTACCCTACTTGGTTTTTGTCTTTCAAACACTTTTAAAATATAAAAAAAACAAGGCAAAAACGTTGAGTCCTTTAAAAGAGGCCATATTATGCAAAAACAACTTTTCTACCATGTTTTATTGTTGTTCTTTTTTTGTAATCCTATACTCATTGGGAAGTCAAAAAGGCTCAAGAAAAAGACCTTAATTTCCTCCCTTGCCCACTAACCAATGTGATTAAAGCTTCCCATTTTCATGTGGACCCCTAAACACACTGTTTGAGAGGTTGAGTAAAATACACCCAGAAGTCGGTAGGGAGTCATGTAACATTATGTATAACCACTTTAAAAATATATATCTCCATTTGATCTCGTCAATACAACTTAAAACAGACACTGCACAGATGGTTCATCGAGTTCTGACTGCCAGGTGGGATTTCAGGAACAGGTGTAAACAGCACATTTTTGGGAGACTGATAAAAATTGTTTCAAAATTCATAAAAGGTGCAATGTACGTCTACATGGTTCCACCTTTAAATCCAAATGCTTTGAAAAAATGGCATCTATAGCCTAAAATGCTTAAAATCACACCTACATTCAAGATTCTGGATATCACAAATTACTTTGTTTTTGGCTGAATATTTTATTTAGAGAGTAAAAATAATTTAAGTAAGGGCCTACAGCCAACAGATTCCTGAGATGGTTAATGCCCTGAGATGGATCATGTTGTGAGAAAAGTACAATGTGTTTAAAATGACTTGTGCTTCCAAAGTCATTGGCAATTTCGAAAAACGAGAACCTTCCCAGAAGAGTTGAAGCTGTTATAGATGTAACACATTGTTAATAATAGGATGTTACTTAGGTTAATGTGCATTTAAACTAAAGCAAGATGAATTAATGCTTCCTGCCATTGTGTAGTAAAAATAAAAAATAAAAATATTGTAATGACCGGTGAAATGGCTAAGAATCTGGCTGAATACAGACATTGACAATAGCCAGACAGCCATGTTAGTCCCTTATCAGGCCCATAATGAGATGCACTCATGGTCCCCACGAGCCAATGACCTGGGAGTGCAGAGTGTGATGTCACATGGCTCCTCGTTGTTTGCAGATAAGAATCCATGCAGCCTTTCCTTCTCATTGTTGTTGATTCATGTAAACTCAGTTGATGACTAATTGTAAAGAAGTTTCTACTGTATACGGCTCACGAGGGGTGTAAAATCTTGTGTAGTGATGAGATTATATAAATGGCTGTTTCTTTGGACTTTGGGCTTCATTTGCTGATAGAATCAGAGAATTGGATGTGTGACTCAAATCAGGTTATACCATGTAACTTCACGTCACCTCCTCACATTTAACTCTTTATCTGTCGCCAAGGAGTGCGTCGAGGAGGTTTAATACGTCACATAATGAAACAGTGTTGAATTTTAAACCCATTTAGCAATTACTAATTGACAACTAAGAGACTCTTTGGCACATTTCAATGTGCTCCAGTCATATCCGTTGCTGACTGTTATTAATCATGGGATGCGTCTCGGGAAACACACGGCAAGCATTGAACAAATATGACATGTTTACACAGGAACATAGATATCTACCTGTACTACCTCCCTGTTGAGTAGTGTTTTAATCTGAAATGTGATCTGCTAAATTCCAGCTCATGATAAAATCAACATCTTTCACTCTTTATAGATATAAAAACAAGTTGAGACTTAATGTCTGCATTAGGAACCATGCCAAGCCATATTTTAGATGTTCTGACCACTTTCTAGTCATTTTGAGCATAAAACCAAGCAGGGCAAAAAATAACCAATGAAACATAATTAGAATATTGTTTGCTCTGTTTAAATAAGCCTGATTGTCGAATATAGAATAAAATCTGTGTTGAGTTTGATGGGAGAAAATAAATATATTTTCTTCTATGTCAGGCAAACTCTTCAAGACCTTTTATATGTTCTCTGTTTCCTGCTTTTGTGCAAGGAGCTCAATGGAACTTCAGTGAGTGATTTCTCGCAGGAAGTTGTTCCTCAAGAGCATCTGTTACTGTAGTTTGTGATTTTCTAGGTCAGGAATGGCAAACTCAGTTGAACAGGGCTCAAAGCATACCTTAGGTTGCAGACTGAACAGGACAAACATTTATTGAGGAAACTATTATTACAAATTATTAATAACATAAATATGGATTAAAAAAAAAGTCAGATATTTTGTTATATATAATAAACAGCACCTCTCTACTCCCTAACCCAGCTTATCTCTCCCATTTACTCATCGTCTGGTCCACAACTTACATCGGAATTTACTGTTTCGTGGACCGGATTAATTATAATTACCTTTGCTTACTCATCCTCGTTCATCTTCCTGGTTAATAAACTTTATTACATCCTCAAAAGTCCAAAGATGTCTTTGTCTTGAACCACCTAAAATCTTATGATCGGTTATGACCCACCCCCTCTTTCCACTTACAAAATTCCTGGCATTCTATTGGTTGATGTGTGATAACTTCATAACCACGTTTGTTTTTACTGGATACAAGAATAAAGCACTGAGTTAAACAAAGTCTGAAGAATGTTTTTTTTTTATGAATAATGTTTACAGCAAATGACAATCTTCGGCTTCTGTCTACCCTCAGCAGATGGAGTGAAAGCTGAACGCCGCATCTTCCATCACTCGTGTGCCCTGAAGAAAGATGAGGGGCCATGCAAGGCCATGAAAGAACGTTTCTACTTCGACCTTGACACAGGTCACTGTGAACTCTTTGAATACGGGGGATGCCAAGGCAATGGCAACAATTTCGAGACCAAGGAAGAGTGCGAGGAAATGTGTTTTGTGAAAGGTAGGTGTTCTTTACATTACTCGTGAATCATGGTTGCGAGTTAGTTTCCCATCTAAGCTACTTCTTCTCTTCTTTCTGGAGGAGGATGTGTTATGACAGCTTTATATTGAATGGCCTGATCCTGACGCATGGTTCATGCAAATATCCCCAACACCAAGGCAACAAAGATTTGCAGATACATGTAACTCGTATTAACTAACTTATAGTTCAGGAAAGCAAAGATTAAGAATGTAATAGTAAGCAATACATTTGGAATGAGTGAGATATAATGTGTAATATAGTATGTTCTGGACATGTTAATTGTGACATTGCAAATAAATGATGGTTTATAACATTGACGAATGCACAGATAAGCTTAATAACGTTCTCTGATCAATCTCTGAAGAAAGCAAACATGTCTCTTTATTATCAATTTGTAAAAAGGAGTAATTAAGGATAAAAGAAACACTTATTTTACACTAAGAAACATCTAATACTTTGGCGTGTTTAGTGTATTCAGGTGAGCTGCCCTTCAAGGTCTCCTGCACAGTCCCCAAAATAAATGAGTAGTAGAGGTGTCTGCAGGATTGTCATTTGATTGTCATTAAGACCTGAAGGGTGCTGTCTATTTTTGAAGTGTTATTGAATCTTAATTAACCAAAGTAAGAAAAATCTGAAAGTAAAGATTTTAAAGAAAAAATTTGGTTTTATTTAGCTTAAACATCAGAGATGCTATTAGCTAAACACATGCTGCATTGAGGACAAGCTGCTAGCTGTGTCTCCCTCAGGAGAGCCTAGTTTTATCCAAGAAACTTACTGTTCGTGATGTAAATTCCTGTTCTATCTCAGGCAATAGGATTCTAAATATTGTTTCTATTAGAACAGCTACTGAGCTTAAGTATATTCCGTTTGGGACCCGTAGATCACCAATCAAACTCCTCTCAAAATGTGTTTCATGAAATTTCATTTATTGTTGCATCGATTGCTATAGTAAACGGTCCTTTTAAAGAGTATGATTTTGCTTTTGGGCACCTCCAACAACAGATCCAAACACAAAGTAAATACAGTTTCATTGTATTAGAAAAAAACATTAATTTTACTGAATTTTACAATGACAATTTTACAATTTTTCATTTGTACAAAACCTCTCTTTCATATAATGCAATTTGTAGAGGTTGTTGTGACTGGATACTGCGCAGCTTGTGCAGTGAGAATCATTTTTAATAATACTATTTGTTTCTAGGACCAAATAAAAAAATGTGCTTTGGGAACATTGCAATCTGTGCCATGCTGTTTATGGGTGTACCACGGTGAAGATCTATTGCATGCCACATCATTTGAAAGGCATGCCATACTTTTATAAGAGGAGGGAAAAGTTCACCATGAGGGAGTGACTTGATAAAGCCATAAAAACACAAACCCTCAGAATTACAGCTCAGGAAATAATAAATAAACTGATTTATGGTGCAAATGAAACAAAAACAACCCAACTACTAAATCATTTTGCCTAAAGTATTGATATGAAGCAGACATTGATTGAGCAAGATTCTTGAGAGAAAATACATTAAAATGTTGTAATCGCAGAGAATAAAACAGAGTTAAGGCAAATGTGCTGTTCCCAGTTTAAGTCAAGCCAGCGCGGGTTAATTACAGGGCCCCTGTTCATGAGAATCACCGGAAAACAGACTTGGTCAAATGACTGTTAAAAAGGCCAGAGTCCAATAACAGCTAGAGAGTGAGTTGGAGACAGCAAGCATGCAGTTCATTTGGACACAAGCTTTGCAAACATCACCAGGGATCCCCACAGAGGGATGGAAATTGGCTGCTGTGTTTGGGTTCATTTTCCTGTGTTTGCTTCACCACATGCTCCTGAGTGTTCACCGTCTTCCCAAATCGGTTTTCTCATCTCTGAAACCAAATGTGCTGTTTCTAGAGTAGCAGGGAACATTTTAACTCTTCAAACATATGTGCAGTTTGGGGAAAGAAAAAAACTTTTTTTTGAATTTGTGAATTTCATTTTGGACAACTTGAACATTTTTGATGATATTGAAACCATTTGGTCTCTATACCCTTAGCTTGAGTTATTGGCTGAAGACACATGTACACGCATGATCTTAGCACCATCCCCTAATCATGTAAACAATGGTCCCTTTATTTATTTATTTATTTATTTATTTATTTTTTTAAATGTGCCCTCCAACAGAGTATATAAGTTTTGTTAAAAATAGGTTTCCAGCAAGCTAATAAATAATTATTTTATAGAGACTAAAAGATTAATTTGAATTTGAAACTGGAATTAAAAGCGATACTTACAACTAGCATTACAAAAAGTGCAATGTTAACACTATTTTAACCACAGACTGTAAAAAATAGACACATGCGACTTCCTGATAAGGATGGAACCAACGTATTTTCACAGCAGTCTGTTATGTATAACTTATTTTGTAATTTTCAAGAAGAATTTGAGAACAACTTCTTTAAATTGAATCACTGGCAGAGTAAATTATCTTTCTCACGACGTGATGCCAGCGGTAAGTCCGCTCCGTTCTGTGTAGCCATCAATCATAGCTGTTACATGGTCCCGCCTATTTTTTTTTTAATGGCAAAATTGAACCATCATGAACCACACGAAAATAACTTAAGCCAAGAAAAAAAAACTATTTAAGATAACTAATGAGGAAATACGTTTTTTTCCATACACTTGTATTGGGTGGTAATCATTCTGCAGCCAGGGCCATGGGGGCGCTCCCCGCGGTTTGGCTTTACTCCG
This sequence comes from Danionella cerebrum, assembly GCA_007224835.1. Taxonomy (NCBI): domain Eukaryota; kingdom Metazoa; phylum Chordata; class Actinopteri; order Cypriniformes; family Danionidae; genus Danionella; species Danionella cerebrum. The sequence goes on from SRMA01025643.1 coordinate 541,097, forward strand.
CTGGCCACACTTGATTAACTGAAAAACCAATCTTTCCATCGAAGCCATCACCAGATCTGGAGAACAGCTGAAAAGAATCCAAAAAATAAAAATACTTTGTATTATCTCTGGGAAAGTTCCATTTTTGTTATTTACAACAATCTAAAATATTAACGTTTCATTCTGGTTTGATTCCGATGCTTATTTTTAAAGTTTAAATTTTTATTTGCCTCCTTTTGTATTACAAGTTAGAATCAGTGATTGTTTAGAGCAAAAGGGCTGTCTGGTAAAATCACTGCGAGGGGGAATGATGAATGTCTCCATCTAGAGAACAAAATGATCAGCGCTCGTAGAGAGTTTAAATGTAAAGTATGGGAAAGAAAGGTTTTTGCAATGACCGATTGCAGTCTAGTGGAGATATTTGTTTTGAAACACTTATGAGTGATGTGTAGCATTATGGTTTTCTTTAGAAGTAATAAAAGGAAAGGAAAATTTGCATCAAAACGTTTTGTAATATTTCACGAGAGCATTAACGAAAGTTACATGCCCAATTGCTGACATCTCTGGTTATAGGCTCTTAGTTTAAAATATCACAAGTCCTTGGAAGTAGATGATAAATACACTGCAAGACTCGCCCGGCATTAATACAATCTCCATTCCTAAAACAAACACCCAAGAGGACACTCAGGAGAAGAGCGGGTCTGAATTATTCATATGTTTTTAAATGCAAGCCATCTGGTTTCGAGGTGTACGATGAATGCAACTGCTTTGAATTGCTAAATCCATTTGTACAATTCAGATTCATTTATTTGATTACATTCATTAAGCTCCCAACTGAACATGAACTTTTGATCAATCCAGAAAGCGAGTGGTAGTTTGCTAAGCTTAATTAGCATTCATGCACTGCTTGCAGACTTTCGGACTGTCTGGGATGGTGAGCATCAGAAGCCTGAATCTAATGCAGGGAGTGTAGCATATGATGAAATCTCACACTTCATCTCAAGCAAAACTGAGGAAATTGCAGTGGGTTTGATTAATTGTTTTTGTCACTTTTCTTCATTCAGCTTCCAAACCTGCGAAAGAATTCTGATTAGGTTTACATCTGCTTTCCCTGATCATACTGGACTGGAGGAGACTGTTAGGGGGACTTAGAAGTGCATGAAAAACATGCAGATTTAACCTCAAACCAGCAAAAGCCATTTTACAGGTGTTTTAAATGAGACAAAAATAGCACTTTTCAAGGTTTGCAATGTTTAAAAGTTCTGTTAAACAACACCGTTATCATCAATCCACCCAATTTTTAATAGCCTATGAAAACTCTCCTTTGTTGGGATCTATAATGCTTGATCGAGGTTTAAACACAATCTTGACACTAGTTATTATTTAGACCGGAAGTGTTTCTAGGTACAATTTATGTTGTTTTACAATAGAAATAACTAATTAACTACTAAAAGTTACAGGTTTTTCCACAAGGACCAACTTTTAAAATTCTGTACTCAATAATGAATATATATATATTAATTCATTCATTTTCCAACCAGTTTATTCCCGTTTTGGGGTCATGGCGGTCTGCCGGTGTCTATCTCCAGCCACACACATTCACAACTATGGGGAAATTAGATTATTCAATTAACATAACCGCATGTTTTTGGGATTGTGGGGGAAACCGGAGAAAACCCAGGCAAGCACGGGAGAACTCACACACTCACTGGCCACTTTATTAGGTACATCTCAGCAGCACCAGGTTGGACCCCTTTTGCATTCAGAACTGCCTTAATCCTTCATTGCATAGGTTCAACGAGGTACTGGAGACATTCCTCAGAGAGTTTGGTCCATCTTGACATGATAGCATCACACAGTTGTTGCAGATTTGTTGCTGCACATCCACAAAACGAACCTCCCGTTCCACCACAACCCAATGGAGCTCAATTGGATTGAGATCTGGTGACTGTGGAGGACATTTGAGAAGTCATTGTCACGTTCAAGAAATCAATCTGAGATGATTTGCTACCGACAGTCTGTGGCATTGGCACAATGCTCAATTGGTACTAATGGGCCCAAAGTGTGCCACTAGCCTAAACCGTGGATACAAATCGAGACTCATCAGAACAGCCAACAATTTTCCAATCTATGCTTCAACGAACAGTTGGACAGGTGTACCTAATAAAGTGGCCGGTGAGTGAATTTGGGTATTCAATTATTTTTTGTTTAGTATCGTTTTTTTCCAACTTTCAAGTGGGAAGTTATGGGAGTTCATATTTAATAAAGAATTATACATGAAATGAGTGTGTACTTTATTTGTACCTTTGATTAAAATTATTTTAAGGGAATGTTTATTTGACAATTTGACAATGGAATGGATCGACAAGCAGCAGGAATGCAAAAATAATTAAATAACATTTTTATCTTAAGTGTTCTTTTTCTATCGCTACATCTAGCTTTTATTTCTTTCTTTCAAATGCACATTGAATTATATCGAATTAAACACAAGACTGTAATATTACAGCACAGTTGACCCTGAATCCCATTTACCCAAAAGAAGAGAGAAAGAGAAAATGCCCTCATGATTCCTGGCAACTGACTGGATTAAAACAGCCTTTCTTCATGATGAATAACCACTTAGGTGAAATATTTTAATTAGCAACTGCCATAAATAAAATTCTGCTTCACAGGGCAAAACATGGCAGGAAATTAATGATTTTTTTTTAATCTACGAACCTTGGAATACTGCCATTCATTCATCAATAGATGAATGTAGATGGAGCTGAAGGACATCAATCTTTCCTGTTTCTCAGTGCCTTATTCGGCTGAGTACTGGACCTGTGTGTTCCTGTGGTCGTTACAGTTGCTTGTAGTATAAGGCCTGTATGCTGTAAACAAGTATTAATAACTCATTTTCATCAATGAACAAAATCGAAATCTAGAACACTCTATATTTGGTGTGAGCAAATTCTTCTAGGTAGACTGGATAGTTCTTTAATGACTTGTATGTTTGATGTCATTGTCCTGCTGCCCTAATAATTCAACCACAAATTTTCTAGCTGTTTTTTTAACCATTGAGAACACTGTTAACCACAATCAAATCTCCAACTCCATAGAATTGTAACCTCAAATGTTTATGGGACCTCCGCAATGATTCACGGTTGCCTGTAGACACTCATTATTGTGCTACAACCAAATTTTGACAGCAGTCCAGAGGACCTGTTGCCATTTTCTGCACCCCAGTTACAATGTTTCCATGCATACATGAGTCTCTTGGCCGCAACCATGTATGTTGTAACGTTGTTCGAAAACAATGTTTACCGGCTTTTTCAGACTCTACTTTTTCCCTCATGCTACGGCTATGACCTCAGGCACCTTTAACTATCATGTGGCTAATTAAAAGACTTAATAAACTAATTTGTGTCTTCCTCAATGCATTAACAGCCGTTAACAGTTTTCTTTTTCAAATTACAAACCGTAGCATACAAAAAACTTATTATTGACTTGCCTTGACTCATAAATGAAATCCATGCGCTGCACCTTCTTAAGAAAATAATGGATAACTTGTTTGTAGAAGTGTTGCTTTTCTTTATTCAGTATTAAAAGTCTCTCTGCCTCACTGTAGATCATTGCCGGTGAAGAAAGCACAAGCACTAATTATATTATTGTTTAGCCAAGGTGTTCACAATTTCTTGGGAACACCAGCACCCTCTAGCATGAAGCAGGAGAACTGCGTGCCTCAGCATGTTTTTCTCTGCAGGTGTTTTATGATTGCTTGGTACAAGAAACACGTCACACACTCGTGACCAGATCTATCTGGAGTTTCTTTGGCTGCCCACTGCTAAGTAGCCCGTTTCTTTGTGCTTCTTTCAAAGAGCTCGACCAGCACATTGTGAAACCCCAGTCTGCTTTGAAATCTCAGACTGGGAAAGACATTGATGCAGGATAACAACCTTGTGTTCTGTTGCTGTTTTCTTTGCCTTCTGTACATTTTCAAAAATAAACAACCATTATTTATATTTACATTTTCTAATCTTACAGCATTTTTTCCACACCTGCCTAAAACATGTTTACCACCATACTTTATATTCACAGTTTATGGATTTTTTTTGTATTTATGGATTAAAGGATTAAGGAGTGAAGGATTTTTGTATTTATATGGTGTTTTATCAATGTCCAATACGTCACGTTATTGACATATATTGAGAATTATCTCCAAAGTTCAATAAAAAGTGTGTTAACCTAAACAACAAATGGCCATTTCCATCTGTTTCTTTGTTTTCTCTAGAGAATAAAAGTCCCTGTCATCTGGAGGATGAGCCGGGGCCGTGTCGAGGACTCGTGCCACGTTATTTCTTTGATTTCAAGTCCCAGGAATGCAAACAGTTCTTTTATGGTGGATGCCTTGGGAATGCCAACAACTTCAAGAGCATGAAGGAGTGCCAAGAGCGATGCCATCGTAAGAGCCAGCAAACATTTTTACTCCCTGTAATTTTCAGTAATGCCATATTATTTTATATGAGCCTTGTAATTAAAGAGCCTCAATGACAATGGTTATAGCCCTTTGTTATTCTGATCTATGCTTAACCTTCAATCCAAAGTACAATTAGCTCTTTTCTTCAGATACAAACTCAGCAGAGGGTGTACTCCTCCAGAGAGTGCAGATATGGTGAAATTCTAAGCACTATTCAAAATAATTGGGTCATTTCATTAGGACGGTCTCACTTTAAAAGATAGTGGGTTTGAGAAACACGGGATTATATTTAATAGATGTGGAAAATGTTTGCACAGATGTCTTAAAGGGACAGCTGCACAGAATCTAGGAGTGTTTGGTGCATGGGGCACAATACAATCTCAGCTTGAATTTTCTAACAAATGCAATTTATTTTAAAAAATTATCATGATGTCCAATTACATGGATATAGCACTTTTTTGACGATGTGCATTACATTAAGGACAATGAAGCTCCCTTTGCTCTTTCCTAGCAAAAATTAAATGTCGGCGAGACTTCTTGCAGGTTTAGAAACAGTTAAAACTGCAATTTTGCCCAATTCCAGTCAAGTAATCAATGCATTCTGGAAATATGTTGCACATTAGAGCCAAAACAGAAAGGGCGGTCATGCTGTTTTTTTCTTGCCTCCTCACAGCTGGCTCCAAGCACATGCAGCATCACAGTCCAGTGAAGACAGAGGAGGAGGAAGCCAAACCCGGCCCAGAGGCCCTCGTGAAACACGGTGAGATCATACAAACCTGCTGTGCATTTGTCAACAGTTCAATTTCAACGTTAAAACATGTTTTATTTACAAAACAATAATAATTTGTTCATGGAAAGAGATTATGAAAAAAAGACTTCGGAATTCCTTTTATTTTTGCATTATATGTACTGTTACTAAATACGACTTCAACCAAGTAAGGATCTCTTAAATGCAAGGTTTAATACGATACAATAGATACTGCAGCTTTATTTAGCTTAAACATTGGAAGTGCTATCAGCTAAACATATGCTGATTGAGGGATGAGAGAGGAAAAGGGGGAAGAGAAAGAAGAGCTCTGAGAACTTGTATCGCTCTCCGGATCTGAAGACAAAAAGGGCAGAACCCAGTTGTGCTACTATAGCTTGTAACTTCCTGTTCTGATGTTTCCTTTTCTTTCTCAGATATCAACCAGGATTATAACTATTGTTTTTCTTTTACAGTAGATGATGCTCATGTGAACGCATCCCATTCTGCACTGACCAGAGTATTCCAAACAGAAGCAGGTGAGTTCTACATCTTAATCCAAGTTGTTCTGACAGTTCTAGCACAGTGTAGAGGTCTGACAGGGGCAGCCTCTGTCTGTCCCTCGGAGTATGCAAAGCAATCTCCCTTGTAAAAATCTAAGCTTAGTATTTGCTCAGTTTCATTTTTTTCTCAAATGATATTTCAGCTGCTCAGAGATTGGCCTTCAAACGTTGTTCGAAAACAATGTTTACCGTCTTTTTCAGACTCGACTTTTTTCCCCTCATGCTATGGCTATGACCTCAGGCACCTTTAACTATCATGTGGCTAGTTTAAAGACTTTTAATGCACGGAGGAACACACAAATTAGTTTATTAACAACCGTTAACAGGTTTGTTTGTTTTTTCAAAATACAAAACGTAGCATACACAAAAAAACATTATTATTGATTTGCCTTGAATTATAAATGAAATCTATGCGCTGCCCCTTCTGATGAAAATAATGAATAACTTGTTTGTAGAAGTGTTGCTTTACTTTATTCAGTATTAAAAGTCTTTCTGCCTCACTGTAGATTATTGCCGGTGAAGAAAGCACAAGCACTAATTATATTATTGTTTAGCCAAGGTGTTCACAATCTCTGCAGGTGTTTTATGATTGTTTGGTACAAGAAACGCATTGCACGCATAATATTATAGATGCATTCAGCTCATATAGTATAAGTGGTTGAATTGTTCATGCCAATATACAAACCAATACCATCCTATTGCATGTAATGCATAGTAATTGCGCAATTTATTCGCTGTGCGTCTCTTCTTAGAAAAATAAATGTGAAATTAGGCCATTTTGAAAACGAAAAAATTTGAAATGTCACTGGATGTAGAAGACCATAGGTAGTTTTCTAATCTCTACTGCCATCTAGAGGAGTTTATATTGTAGAACACTTTGCTGCAATGTTGTTTTAGGTGGAGCAATCACTCAAATCCTTAAAAAAAACTCTGTGCGACTCAGGGTTCATCCGACCAGAGCTGTGTAAGAGCCCACCGGCCCGTGGTGACTGCGCTCAATCTGAGAAGAGATACGTGTTTAACCCCCGGACTGAAAGATGCCAAGCCTTTCGCTTCAGCGGCTGTGGAGGAAACAAGAACAATTTCATCCACAAAAAGGAGTGCATCAAAGTCTGCATGAGAGGTGCGTTGAGGGTACACGTTTTTAATGTTTAGTTCAAAAACAAATGCAGCTCATAAAGTAAATTATTTCTGAAATGGGACAGAAAGGTGAAATAACATTTTTTTCTCTTTCAGATCAAATGCGCAGAAAGCAAATACGAATAAAGACGAGGAATTCTAATATTTTGTTCCGCTCCATCTAAGATGATTATTAACGACTCTCAGCGATCCAGACATTACTGTCATGTATATAATGAGCACAAGTTATGGATGGCCAATTTTCCACTCTTTTTTCTGAGGAGGAAGTGCATTTTTAATTTTATATTAATTCTTAGTTCATCAAATACCACATATGAATCTACTGAATACTGAGTATTTATGGCTGTTCTTAGTCAATGCTGTGGATTCTTTGCTTTTATATTTTATGTACAAACTCTCTCAATGTTAAAGCATGCTTATCTTTATGCCACTCAATATTTGGTGTTGATTGTTATGACTATAGCAAGAAATGACAATTAGACGAATCATCCCGAGATTAGTAACATATTCTTTTGCTTATAGCGCCACCAGTGGCCACAGAAAGTACAACATTTAACCTACAGAACTACTGACTTTGGAATGGAGGAACAGGACAAGGAGCTCAAAAGAAAAAAAAAAATAATAATAAATAATAATAAAACCAAAACTTTACTTGTATGCTTCCACTAACCTTTTCAAAAGCCTATATTCTACAATCTGCAATATCAGGATTTAACATGAACATAGTCTCTTAATTTCTCAACATACGAGTCATTTTACCATTACATTGATAACATTTCTTACTCCATGTATGTTTGAACTGTTTAAGTATTTAAAAAACTGTATCTGTAAAGTTTTAGTGTTTCTATTTCAAGAATTTGATTTCTTTATGTATTGTATACGCTGGAACCATAAACAATGACTCGATCTGTCCACCGGGTGGTGATATTGCTCTTAAGAAATGCTGGAATCCGACTGGAGGCCAGGTTTTTAAAATATGTATTTTTTAATAAACTATTTTGTCATTTAATCATTGTTGTCATTTTAATGTTCTTAAAGTTGTCAGGGGGTTTTATGGGGTTTAAAATCATCTACAGAGGTTATATAATGACAGTGTTAGGTTAGCATATCTTCCTCATGCTAGATAAGATCATTCTTTTTACACCAAAAAAGAGGCTAAAAAGTGATTTTTTTACAATCAAGTCTTTGTAATAGTGTGTGATGGTTTTGGTGAGATAGGTAAACTGTTAAATATGTTAGTAATTAATAAACTAGTGGTCTCTAAGCTTGAAAAGAGGATAGCTAGCATGTTTAGCTCTTGCAACTATACTCCAGACATGTTGTTAATCTAAAAACAAAGAGCAGAAATAGATTTTTACCTCCATTCAGACTGTTGCAACTATCCCGCTGTGTTTGTTACATTTAAGCATTAGCACAAGTGCATATTGTAAGACATTTGAATGTGTAGCTGACTGATGCACCTGTGACAAATTTTATTAACCCAGATAATGAAGGAAAAGTAAAAAGAGCTGCAACTTTCCCCAGTTTCCCCTTATGTGCCTGATAAAGTTCTTCCACTGCATGTACATGGAATACATTTTCCAGATGAAACATTGTTGAGAAATCGAGGAGAAATGATAATCGTAGTAACTTAAAATAATTTGTGTCGTCAATTATTTTATGTGACATTCCTAGCAACCAAGCTGTTTACACTAGCAACCACATTTTCTGTACTCTTAGCTTTGGTAATTGACATATATGATATATACATATTTTTTTGCTCATGTAAACTATGGTGAAATGGGGATTGGTTTATGTAACTTGACGTGACATTGTGAACATTGTTTTAAAAAACTTGTACACAAAAGTCACTTAGCCATCTAGTTCTAATTTGTTGTACAGGACATATATTGTACTATTTCTCTTTGAAAAAAAAAAAGACTTGCCATTTTAGTGAATTTATCCAAGCTCTAGTTTTAAAACCAACGTCACAAAAAGAGGCGTGTTTTATTGCACTAAGAGCATAACCTACAGTGACCACAAGGTGGTACCCCAAAACAAGTTTTAAAATAGAAAAACCCTAAATCATTTTAAGCATCAATTCTATAACAAAATAAGTGCAATTGTTTGATTTTTATGACAGAAAATGGTGTTTGAAGAGACTTTCAAAGCTAGTCATTGATACGTTTTCAAATACAAACACTAAAAGGGTTTTTGTGTCTTCGAATAATAGAGCAAAACGAGTATCTGCAGTTGTCGGGAATCCTGTGGAACGTTTTCTTTAAGAGTTTAACAAACAAATGATTAGAGTAATGATGAAGTGATATGAGATAAACGAGTGTAATGAGATCTCGAGTGAGCAGCGAGGCGGTATTGCGTTGATGATGTAAGAGGTCTCTCTCTCTCTCTCTCTCTCTCTCTCTCTCTCTCTCTCTCTCTCTCTCTCTCTCTCTCTCTCTCTCTGTATCTGTGTGTGTCTCTCTTCCTGTCTCTCGCTCTCTCTCTCTAAGCGCTACGGTACTCTCCGTGAGCCCGTCTCTCATACGGTCGCAATGGGACATTAATTCCAGTCTATGTGTTTGGATAAGAGGAAAGCGCGTTGGCACTGAACATCTTGAGATCATCTTGGTATCAATCTACAGGTAAGAGAACGCTCCAGAAGCTACTGAATTATGCAGATGAACAGGGGGTTCGTTTAGCAAGTGCCGCTGGAGAAGCTCCAGTAAGACTGCTCCCAGTTCAGTCTGCATTCATTGATGAGCTCTTTGAAGACTTTGAGGCTTCTTCTAAAGTCAAGATGCAGAGATATGATGCTTGTTTTTAAGAATGTGGAGATTTGTGCAGCTAAATACACATAATATTTATGAAAAAGTGCCAAATGTCCTTATTTATAGTGCAGCGTTGCATCCAGGAACTCATTCTTTACTCGTATTACTTTATCCTTTGTTGCATGCTCATTTAACATCCTATTTTATATTTAAAGGCAGACATTTTTTTATAAAGTTACCAAACCCTTTGATTTAGTGAATGGCTTCATAAAACAACATCTACCCCACAATTTGTATATTTTAATTAACTATTAAAACGCTCAGAGAAGCTGATTTTGCGAAGAGCTTTAATGCAAATAGTTAAAGTAGACCATCATTTGAGAAAGGCTGCATGAACTAGATTCACTTAATGCACTTTTATTCAGGTACAATGTTCTCCAAAAGTGCAAACCCGCTAATCAGTACCAGGAACATAGCAGATAAAATATCCCAATAGTGAAGTAAGCAGAAATTCCGAGCTCTGCAGACAGATGAGGTGGAGGAGAACCCCATACTCAACAGATAGCACAGGAATTTGACACATGGCGTCAAAAACCAGCCTTTTTTATATGATGAAGCTATGAAAGGTGATGGAAGACGGATAAAAAATGATATCCCTCTTGAAGCAAGTACACGCTGCGTCTTGGTTTGATATCTTACAAAGTATAGCTTATCCCTGTTTTATCCCTCGCTAATCTCCAGCAAGCATCAATTACTGCTGCTTATCTGCAAGAACCGGCATTTAAGCAAACTTTTGAGAGCACAAATTGAACTTTGGTGCATAACATCCTGTAAGGGGCATCCTTATCCTCATCCCCGCCCCTTGCTATTGTTTATTTAGTTATTTCTGCTTCGAATCCAAAGTTATATTTCTCACATGTTTGGTTAATAAAGTGTCACAATTTGGAGTCTCATATTCTCAAAAATATTGATTTTAAATAACAATTTTTTAGCAAAGCTTGTTATGAATACCCAGATATTTGAGGTTAAAAATAATCATTATGTCTGCCGTTAATAATTTATCTTAAGTGCATTACATAGGGGCGCCTCTATAAAGATTCAAGGCGTTTATTTTCAGTCTCTGGATGTGGTTCTGTTGGTCTCAAAGTGAAATGATTTGTGAACCGTTACTAATGACATCTATAACAGTATAATAGTACTGGTCTGTAGATGTATAAAGAGAGCGCAAATATATACAGAACTAGGCAAAAAAAAAAAAAAACATTTTCTATAAATTGTAACGCTTTTATCACCTGCTTTTTTATTGTGGATCTGATTTATTGGAAAGCACTTTGAAATGCCAATGTGTAGAAACTGTGCTATACAAATAAAATGAAACAAATTTCTTTTCAGCACTGAACAAAAAAAGAAATCAAATCAATATTTGGTGTGACCACCCTTTGCCTTCTAAACTGCTGCAATTCTTTGAGATACGCACATAGGCGTTGAAGGAACTCTACTGGTTGGTTGCTCCAAACATCTTGGAGAACCAAACATGTAGCTTTCTCACATCCTTTTGTTTCTTCATGTAATCGTAGACAAACTCGATGATTCTGAGATCGGGGGGCTTTGTGGGGGTCATGGCCACATTTCTTTAATATTAATTAATGATTTTGGCGGTTTGTTTGCGGTCGTTGTCCAGCTGCAGAATAAACGTGGTGCCCATTAGACCCCTCCGTAATGGTACTGCATGATGGAAAAGTATCTTTCTGTATCTTTTACCATTAATCCTGACCATTTTCAGAAAAGCAGCCAGCCACTTTCAAGGAACCTCCACCATGCTTCACTGTTTCCTGCAGAACCTAATTATTGAACCCCCTCCAGCTCTTCTACAAACAAACAGCCTTCTCCAGGAGTCAACTATTTGTTTCAGCACCTGCTGCCATTTTTCTGCACCTTAGTTTCAACGTTTTCGTGCACGCTTCAGTTGCTTGGACTTGTTTCCACATTTTGGCTGCAACAATTCCATGAAACTTCCCCTGGCTAGTTTAGTTTCTCCGGACAGCAGATGTGCACCTGGAGCTCTGTGATTTGTGCCAGTTCCTAACTGATGGTGCTGCTTTACATCGTTCATTTTCAAAGGATAATTAGGTGGATGCAGCTTGCATCTGCTGCACAAGTTTCCTTGACTGACCAAGCTCTTTTGAAGAGGTAAAAGAAGTAAAATGCTGGGAACATCACATCTTGAAACCAGAGGCTGCTTTAAAATGTTTGTCTGGGAGAGACCTTATAAGTGTAGAACTACCTTGTGTCTTGTTGCTGAGCTCAATAACGCCGTGAAAAGAGATTGTCTTTCTCAACCTGACCTTGGTTTCAGAATTTGGCTGTTTCTCCCACAGTTTTAAGCCTCCTACACAGCTGTTTCTGTTTCAGCTCATGACTGGATTTAATTTCTTTCTGTGACAGTGAATATCAGTAGCACACACTTGGTATAATTGGTTGCTTGTACACATCTCTTTTGCAAATTTACCAAAAATATCCAAAGTAGATTGTAGAGGAGGTGTACCATTAACTGAAAGGTAAGTAAACTGAAAGGTTACACCCTGTTATAGATAAATAAATATGTCAAAATCCCACCATCAACAAATGTATCGAATGGACCCCCGAACCAGAACCCAATATTTCAATATTTTACCCAATCATCAAGTTGGATTATACTTTTTGGAAATGTCAACGATTATATGATGTGCAAAAATAAATATAAGGCTTTTTGCTCATGGGGGCATCACAACAAGTTTTGGAAGTCAAACATATTCTGAAAATGTGGTACATTTCTGAATATTAAGAGCATATTGTACCTGCAGACTTTATAACGGAGTTGTTTTGGGAAACTGCTGCTTTTTTCTGGTGAAACTGGGTTATTTCTGGTGAAATCAGCCGTCAGTGAATGCTCCACCATAAATATTTTCATCGGTCTGATCAGAGAAATGTGAATTTAAATGTATTTTTTTTGCCATCTAATGGTGTTTACATAACAAAGTTCGGGAGGAGCAAGTCCATTATCCCTCCATGCCTACAACTATGAATCAGGGGGGGGGGGGGTTTCCCGGGTCTGGATCACTGCAGTTCCTAGACTCCTCACTCGGACACTCTGGTACGCTTCTCCTCAACTTGTGACATATGCTTGCGATACTAGGCTGGTTCTTGTGAGTGACCTTGTGAAAACATTACACTGCTGCTTATCTGCGAGAACCGGGATTTAAGCAAACTTTTGAGAGCACAAATTGAACTTTGGTGCATAACATCCTGTAAGGGGCATCCTTATCCTCATCCCCGCCCCTTGCTATTGTTTATTTAGTTATTTTTGCTTCGAATCCAAAGTTATATTTCTCACATGTTTGGTTATAAAAGTGTCAATTCTCAAAAATATTGATTTTAAATAACTATTTTAGCAAAGCTTGTTATGATATTTCACTTTCTGAACCCTTCAACTGCACATCTCATTGCACTACATACGCACATATTTATATAGATAGTTTTTTTTCTGGGACTCTACGTACAGATACATATACAGTTAGATATATTTATAAACATATATGTATATAGCCTACATTTCATTTTATCTTTGTGCCTTCTATTTATTTATTGTATTTTATTGTATTTTGTGCTTCCTTCAAGGGTCAACACCAGACGTGTAAGCATTTCACTGCATATCATACTGTGTACGATTATGTGTGTGACAAATAAAATTTGAATTTGAATTTATTTTGAGGTTAAATAAAAGGCTGGTTCGTGTGAGTGACCTTGTAAAAACATTACACTGCAATACATTTGTAACAACTCTAAAAATGACAATGACTTGCACTTTTATCGACAAAGAAAAACAAGTCACAAATTCCCCCATTTTCCCTCTTCAGTGTGCATCTGAATTGTCTCAAATCTCCAGTCGACTGACTGAAAAATGATGAGCAATTAGGCGTCGCCTGATTATTATCTGTAGGAATAATTAGCAAGGTTTCTCCAGGGTACTCAAAAATAACTACACACAAGCATCGCTCAAAATAAAATCTGGCACCCATCCTAACTGTGAACATATGAAGAATGGGCATCCACTCTCAAATACTTTCAGAACTACAACCGCTGGAGAAATTAAAAAGTTAAGTGACCGTCCATCTCTGGGGAGCTTGGTCACCAAAGAGACCTAATGAAAGAGCGTTTGTTATGCGGAACACGGAAAACCAATTAATCCCCTTGCAGAAAATGTTAAAGAGCATAGATTATGTTTTTAAAGGGAATCAATTATTCAGCTCGCTCATTAGAGAGCCTTTTATGTGCTTCTCAATGAGCGTTCCAGAGCTAGTGTGTGTTTGTTAGCTTCGAGTGTTACTCTCAAGCGGGATTTAATGTTACAGGGACAAAGACCTGGCAACATTGCTTTCAGTTCTTGTGGCATTACCATGGTTTACCCCCTTTACTTCCATCACGAAAACCTGAAGGGCAGATGGTGCCCAGTGTTTAATGAGAAGACTTGAGCAACTCACAGGTTAAAGGAAAGAAATTAAAAGCCATTAAGAGATTTTGATTTGTTTATATTGTAAAAAAGGGGCGTGGCTATCTCATGTATAGTGTGTATGACAATGGACAAGAAAATGGCGCTGAGATTGATCAAAAGATGAACATTTATCGTATTGTGACCGATGAAATATAATGCCATTCAACCAAAAATTGATCGTTTAACTTTAAGTCTAGTCTAGGCAGTAAATCAAAAAGTAATCGAAATTGACATTAAGATCCTTTAATCGTTCAAATTTTACCAGGTCAACTTTAACATTACTACATGGAGTCATGTGACCCCGCTCCATTTCCTTCAACTGTTTTAATATCAAGTGATGTACACTTCATTAAATATCTCTTAATATAGAAAGATATCTACTGTACAAAACTTGTTAGTGAGCTATGATCAGAAAAAATAATAATATATAAACAAAATGATCGTTCAAAATCAAGTTTCCGCCCCAACCCTAAATATGAGTAAATACATGACTTAAATCACACTGTCTGACCCAATATATTCACTTCAAATGTAAATCAAAAGTGTGGCCAAAATAAACTATGTTTTTTGACAAAACCTGATGTTGGCCGTATTTTTCTGCTCATTTTCTCAAAGCGTGACTAGCACCAGTGTTTTATCTTCAGCAGAACGCAACGTATCGGTTTGACCAAAAACACAGTGCACTTTACGATCACATGGGTATTATTATGGAGGCACCTGACCAACAAACACATCTTCAGTGTTTCCATCTTTTATTATTGATATAGAAGGAATGTTTTAGATTATTCTGTGCTTGATAAATCTGTAAAAACCAACGATAAAAGATACCGGTGATCTCCTACTGCTCCCCAAAGAGAAAAGCTTTTGCAAGGTTTTCTGAACTGCCTGTCAAGCAACTTTCTGTGCAGAACTGTGTTTAGAAAACGATGCAAAAGGAACGTAGCTACTTTTTAGATGGTTGAATCAATTGGAAAAGTTTCGGGGGTCTCATTTGGATGTGAACCTCCAATCAATTATTCTATTTCCCCATCTTTTTAAGCTGATCCCAGACTCTTCCCCTTCTCCAGATCTCATGGGGCGTGGCTACTCGCCACTTATGCTCATGAACTTTGACTTAAACTCCCGAACAGCACTTACTGGATTTGCCATTAGAGTAAACCCCTTTTACTTGTTATTTATTCTTGTGTCTTTGTTTATTTTTGCTAAGAAGTGTATGGCATTTTAGGGTGAAAAGCTGTCATTTATTTATTTCATTTTGTGGAAAAATACGAATGTTTTAATTAAAAATGCAGATCTTTAGAGTTATTAGAGACTCGTTTTGGTCTACTACAGCTTTAAACAGAAATCTATAGTTTTCATGTAATCCTTATTCACTACTTTTTACTCAATTTAAGACTCAGACAGCAGTCGTGAAAAAAGTGGTACAATCAAATAAAAGATAAACAATGCAGAGATACCCACTACTATATATAAAAATTGACTGTATCTTACTAAATATTAAATACAGACATGTATGGATTTTGAGCGAACTCTTCAAATACTATTCCCATTTTGATTTATTTTTGGTTTGTTGACTGCATTTTGTTAAATGATCTGAAATAAATGCATAAATAAAAGTAATTCTTTCATTTCTTTGTTTAGTGCATTTCATTGTGTATATACTACTGTAAATACAAATACTATTAATAAGACATACACTAGTTGTTAAGTGTATTTGCGAGTCTTTTGACGCACAAAGATGAATTAATATAAAAGTGCTGCTTGAAATACGCATCTGTGTATTTGCAGCCTGCATTAGCTCGGGGAATGTTTTCTCCTCTCTACTGTAGCGTAGGTCATGATACGTCTTGCATTTTCATTAGCAGCAGTGTCAGACTTCATGATTAGATGCTTTGAATGGATGCACAAAAATCAGATTTATTACTGTCAGAGACTGAGGCTCTTGTTTCAGCCATTAAACTGGAGTCGGAATAATAGGAGCATTTCATTCTCGCTCTCTGGATTCATTAGGGTTTATGTGCCTTGAAGAGCAGCAAGCTTTTTATTGCAGCCTGCTATCTTGCTGTTATTCCTATCATGTTCGTGGTTTAAATTTAAATGTATATGGCACAGTTGATGAGTGTTTTGTTATTTGAGACTTTACGTCAGAGTGCATATATTGATAACACATCATTTTATGTACAGTTTAAAGGAACAAATACGCAATTTTAATTGTAATATTTTTTTTATCTGGTGCATTCTACTTATTCTTCTTCTTTCTTCAGGGGGGGTTGAAGCAGTCCAGAATTTACCTTCAGCCTTCATGAAACAATGTAATTAAGGTCAGTGTAGCTTGATTTAAAGCCAGACTGGTCATGTGTACTGAAGCTGAATTGGAACTGCATGGTTTCAGCCCTCTAGAAACAATTGAATATCTCCGCTTAGGGCATTATTGTCCCTAATAAATTAAATTAGTGCTGTTTAAAGTAGTGTGTTAACCATTAATTCTAAATATTTAATGCGTTTAAACAATTTGCGCAATCAACACGGTTGCAAAGAAGAATAAATAAGTGCAAGGAAGGACTTTTAATTTTTTTTTTCTTTTTTAACTCACGCCTTGGTCATGTGATTGGAGTTCCGTCACATGATCACTCATTCTGTTTCCCCGCAACTCAAGCCTTCCGCGTGACTGTAGTGAGTTTGTGAACAAAGCCTGGCAATTCGATCATTTAGTTTAGTGTATTCCTCCTCCTTTGGAGAAGTTTTATTTTGTTTAGGTTTTCCCTTCGAGGGTCTTTTACGTTTCCTTTTATGTTTCTTGTTTTTGTGATCAATAAACAGTGATCCATAAACTATAACAGATAAGGCTTTCAAACATAAGAAAATCTGTGTCACAAGTTCAAACTAAAATTTCAGTAAACAATCAGATTTTGATTTTAAGTAGTTCATCACCTTTTACATCCGTGATAAATCCAGCTTTAAAGTATGTCCAAGCGTCAAGGCTTTTGAACAGCTTAGTAGATATAAATTGAATTTCTGGCCAAATCTCCATGTCTAAGTAAGGCTGGTCATCTGGTAAGTCGTAGGGATCACAGCAGACTCTGATTCTTTCAAACTTAAGCCTCAAATAATCAGAAAATCTCACAGTTTTGACACTTTTCCCTATTAAACACAGCCATTTTCCACCTTGTTTTGCCACTCTGTATCTCTGCAGCCATCCATAATAATCTTTAGACAATAAACACAATCTCTATCACACCACCACCAACAATCTCAGTTTGTCCAGCACTGTGATGAGCATTATTTACAAATGTCTTGTGTAAATACACATTACAGATGAAGGGCTTGTCTGGGTTGCCAGACAGAGGAATGCAAGCTGGAGCTTCAGATTGAGTGTTTAATGCTGATGCACACTAAACAGTCCATGGCTGCAGCAGTTTTGAGATTTATTGGCCCCAGTGACTACAGGGGATCCTGGGAATGCACTGATCCAAACCCACAGACTTCCAAGTGGGTCAGTGTAAGGTTATCATATGTCAGCCAAAGACTTCCTTTAAAGATGGATTTAATGCTTCACTGGATGATTTAAGGCCGCCCAGCGGAACAAGAACAGATTTATACATCGGCCTTAGCTTCTGGGTTTTGTTCCCTTTCCGGAGAGCTTTACCTGTAGCACAGGGCTTCAAGCTCAAATGTTGGTGTCGTTCTCACCCTGAGCAGCCAAGTCGCCCGCAGTTCAAGTTCAGGACCTTTCACATGCTTCTCTGAAGGTCTACTGCTTTAAAAATAGCAGAGGGAATATGATCAGGTTCCAAGGTTTATTTTCAGAACCAAGAGGAATCCTGAGAGTGCAGACTCTTCTGGCTCCAGTCTGCAGAGGAAGTGGATTCACATGCAAGATATCGAACGAAACGTTTACCCACAGCAGGGCTTCTGAGGGGATCCTCTGAGAACCCAGTGCTTCTCAAATAACCATCCTTGAGAAGTGTCATCTGTCTTCTTTGGAATATATTTTTAAGCAGTGGAGTAGTTAGAAGTTCAGTTCATCTTTCTATAGAGATTCTCCTAGAGGTTCTCCGCTTGTGGTTTGAGGCCTAATACATTTTAATAGATTCTATGGAAGCCATGTGAAACAAAAAGAAACCTGTTGCATTTTCTTATACACTGGAACAAGCTTGTCCCTGCAGAATAAGTGCTAAATCAGGGGTTCTGGGCTGAATGCTTCATTAATCTACAGCTCTCTTCGGTGCAAGTGCTGATGCATCGTTAGAAGCAGCATGTCTCTAGAAACTAGAGACAAGATGATGTCTAAACACACAGTTACAATATGAATATCTGGAGCACTTGCTCTTTGTGAAAGTCTCTACATCAGACAGAAGCTAAAGAATAAAAGGAGCCAATCACACGTAAAAAAAAAAACATGGGTAGAACCCTCATTTGTAATGTATTGTTGCTTTGCAGTTTTGGGATCCTAGATTTGCTCGAAAAACCATAAAATCTGAAATTGTCAGAATTGGTAAAAATTTTCAAAAAGTGGCCGTTGTAAAATGGCTCTATAGCACCACCTAACATGTTTAAGCCTATTCTGTGCTATCAGTCAATCGTAGGCGAATGAAATTCAACAAACGTAAGACTTAAATATAAGTTCTATGGATTGTGTTTGCAAAATCGAAAGAAAGTCAGCTATTTAGGACAAAACTTTAGCGAACTCCTTATAGAGATTTTATCTGTTCATCATCACGCTCTTCCTGATTTATCATATGGGATGTTAAATGGTGAAGCTTTTTTGAATTCGATAAACGATGTGGGTCATAAGTGGTCCAAGATGGTCGTAAATTCGCTGTAAACAAAGTCGTATCTGGCTCAAATTTGCCATTGGAGTTAGGAGTCCATGTCTGAATTAATCAGTTACAGCGCCACCTAGTGGCAACATGGGATATCCCATTTTCTGCAGTTTTGTCTTGCAGTATGAAGGACCGGTTTGAAATTTGGAACACTTGTTTTAGGGGCCAATACATACAAAAAAAGTAAAATTAAGTATTCGTCGGTACCTCGAAATACGAAATTAATCCGTGGCTTTCGTATCTCGAAAATTTTGTATCTCGAAGCAAGTTTTACATGCAAAACGGCTAATCCATGCAACGGTTCTCAGAAACAACAGTATAAGTTAAAAAAAATGGAAAACCAGAGAAAAATCAAGTAAAGTTTCTTCAATCCTTAAATCTACACATTGTTAACGTAATAAATGATAATAATTAGTTTATTGGTTATAGCGTCACCAGGTGGCCACAGGATATACAACATTGATAAGGGACTTTTTTTGTAACCAATTTTGACATGTGATAAGAATATTGTTCAAAACAAATACAGGAAAATATTCCATTGCGCATCCTGGTGGTCATAACATAGTTTTCATTGGGGGGGGGGTCATAACATAGTTTCCATATCCTAAATAGGGATTTGACTTATTGCAAGTGCATATTGCAAACTGAGAGGCGATGGTGCAAGAAGTGCTCGAGCCCTTTGACCACTGCTTACCGCTTTAATTCAAACTGATTCTTCACAAACATTTTTAAATAAATAAAATAAAATCATGGCCGAAATGATTTAAAAAAAAAATCAGTGTTTGTAAGTGGTGTGCATTTCAGGAGAAATGATGAGTACATAATGCTCATGTAAGCTGTAGCAACTCCATAAGCTCCACCACCTTCCTCCCCAACACCTCACTAATGGGGCCTACTGGGACGTATCCTACTCAGATGGTCGTACCCGCTCCGTACGCACACACTCATTGCACAGCTAATCCGAAAGAAGAACTTTTTTACAAGACCACGGACAAATAAAAGCATAGTTCATTACAGAATTTTCCTAACTACATTAAGGACTGATATGAGTTTATAAAAAGGCATGTGCCATTAAACTATTTTGATATTGAAGCATGTTAAATATGACAGTGTAGCCTCCGTAATGATCCTTACTACACACACTCTATGGATGGCAACTCAATGGTCATATATCTGCACTCACCATTTTTAGAGTAAGCTATGCCAAACATTGGAAACACTCCAGGCTTGGTTTATGCTCGGAGCTCTAAAATAGTTTGAAGTGTATTTACTCTGCAGGTGTTACTCCGGAGCAGCTCAAGATGGATTTGTTTTGGGAGAGTATTTTTGTAACCGCATATGCCGGGCTTTAGCCGGCTTCTTTTATTTCTCTTTTCCTCAGGGTGTTTGTATCAGGAATCCCGGCTTATGACAGGAAAGCCTCCCTCAGATCCTATTACTGCAACGTTAGCAACAAATCTGTTGTTTCATAACATCAATTTGCGAATCTGATACGGAAGATCCTGCTGTAGCTTTTCCTTTTAACTGAAGTTCTGGAGAAACCTTGGCACAATGTTAAATTCAGTCATGCAACAGTACTGTAATCATTAGATATATGTAATATACTGATGGTTTTATAGTTTTTTTAGTATTTAAAATGTAAATGAGGATGAAATATGCAGTGATATTTAAAATAGCAGTATATTGCGCTTATTAAACTGGTATTTGAAAACAAAGTATTTTACACTTCACATTTCATTGGTACAAAATTTACTTTGTAAACTTTCTCATTGAAATCTATATTTATATATTTTTTTGTTCTTACGATTTTAATACTGTCAATAATAACGTGTTAACATAAGTGATACATTTTTTTGTGAATTCATTTTTTCATGTAATTAACATATATGTCCTGTGTACACTTCCTGTTTGGAGGCGTGCATTCTCGTTGTACGCTCACAGTCATTGTTTTCACCAAACACAGAGTTTATGAAAGATGGATGCAACAAGTGAGGGAGTGTTAGAACAATCATGTCAAGATTACTCTCATAGTATAACTGAGAGCGAGCAGGAAAGATGAGAATGCTCGACAATACAATCCACATCGTGCTTGCAGGCAACCCCTGGACCTCCGTGAAAAATGAAAACCACCTCGGGATTACTGCGCACTTCAACAACGAATGCAATCTGAGGTCCTTTGCGAGTTTCTCAGCAACTGGCACAATTACAAAAAAAACAGGTGTTTTCATTTTGTGTTCTGAAATTTAGGGACAGTTCCAGGAGAATAACTTTCTTTTTTTCTCCTCCATCTTTTTGAATTTCACGTGTCAAGTTCTGCAAATTTATGTACAAAAATTAAATTGTGTTTTTTTTGCGATTCATTTTTGGAGGATCATGCAGTTAATTGGTACATTTTCTTTTTAATCGATCGTCAGCTTCATCTTCATCTTCAGAGGTGGGCCTAGACGCATGCTTATATGTGATGGCTATGAGAACCAAAAGCATAAATTTAAAACAAAAAGTGATTTTTCCACAAACTGAATTTCTTTTCTTTTATCATTTTGCTTCTTGGCTTTAAAAAGGAGAACTAAAAAAAGGAGTTTTCACCCATATATAAATAATGATAAAAATGAAGTAATACTTGCTGACTGACTGAAATATATTCATGCTTTTTGCTTTATATTCTGCTCGGTTGGTAGTTGTTTTTTTTTTCTACACAGTTATATATATGGTCCAGGCTTCAGTATATTCCTCCAGTCTCTCCGTGTTTGATTTCACACCCTCTTTTGTAATATCCTGCGACTTTTGGATCTCGACTAACCAGATGCTCAGGTTCATGGAATGTCAGACTGACTGTATTCACGGACTAAAAACAACCAATATTTTTTTTTTACAACAACCAATATTAAAGTCTTGCTTGCTTCCCAGAAGCATTGAACAGACATAAAGCATATAGATGCACTTATCGCGCCTGAGGAATAATTAAAATTTAAATGCAGCTTTGCAGAGAGAGAATTAAATTGTTCATATCACGATCATCATTGCGAAACAAGCTGAGATCAGTACTATTCAATACCTTTTAAAGACACTTAAGACAGAGCAGACAGCCCCTCAGCATCTCCATGACCTCAGCATGGTCATGGTGTAAGCTCAACATCTGGTTGTACCCGGGGCGCACTGTGTGCGTGTGCGCTTGCATCCACCTCGTGCTCAGCTAATGCACTTCAGCTGGAACCAACAGAGAAAATCTACAAATGCACAATCAGATGAAAGAGCTGTCTGAGATGCCCTGACAAAACAAAGCCGTGCTCTGGGAGAGTGTGCGTGTGTGTGTGTGTGCACCTGAGGCCTCTGGGCTGTTAAGTGGAAGTCAGGTGGCAGATTCTGCTGTGAATGTCTGGAGCAAACACAGCTGCTGCCTTTCGCTTCAAATAAGACCCCAACATGCTTTTCTATCACATTTTCTGGATAAATACACACATATAATGACTTTTGGTGGAACTAATCTTTGGACTTGGGCTTGGACCTCGTCATAAAAGGAATTTCAAATCAATGGATGAAAAGCTGTTGTACTTATGTTAAAATAAAAGAACAAAACCTTGGTGTTTACATCTGAATCTCAAATGGAAATAATGCAAATAAAATGTTGGAACATATAGAAAAGAGTAAAATGAAACACCACAGACCATTTCAAGAAGTAATTCCAGGCAAGAATTAAGGGTCACAAACTTAAACTCTGTTATGGCTGTGAATAGAAAGAACTGGACTGTCGCTCAGGGCTCCAAAGCCTTCTTTTCATTCATTCATTCATTTTCCATTCCCGCTTATTCCCTTTCGGGGTCACGGGGGTCTGCCGGTGCCTATCTCCGGCACACATTGGGCGAGAGGCGGGGGTACACCCTGGACAGTTCGCCAGTCCATCGCAGGGCAACATTCACACACACACACATGCACACCTAAGGGGTATTTTAGATTAGTCAATCAACCTAACCGCATGTTTTTGGGATTGTGGGGGAAACCGGAGTACCCGGAGGAAACCCACGCAAGCACAGGGAGAACATGCAAACTCCTTCCAGGAAGGTCACCGGCGAGCCTTGAACCGACAACCTTCTACCTGGAAGGCCACAGTGCTACCCACTGCGCCACTGTGCTTTCCAAAGCCTTCTTTTCAGATTAAATCATATTTTCCCAGCAAATCAAGGTCACAGAATCTAGAAGAGTGGAAAGGCAGTGGACCATCAGCTGGGGTTGGTCCACTGGGTTGTCTCAAGGGGGCACTGTGCTGGAAATTGATAGAGTGCTACATGCTACAAACTTCAGGACATGGAACCAGCAAACAAACTTCGGGTATAGTCAGGAGGACACCGAATGACAGCAAGTCAATCAAACAATCCAAATCAACTTTTCCATTGCTATAATTTAGATCTTATGTAATGTTCTAAACAAACAGGACAGAACTTTTATAAAAAAAAAAAGGCATACTCAAAGTTGCAAGAAATAAAATATTGAACTACTCCACCAGGGTGTAATACTTGCATACAATATATGGTTTTCACTTTCTGAAATGAGCGAGAAAAACTCTTAAATAGGGGAAATGGTGAAAGTTTATGAGGAAATTGGACTGCGGCACACTTCCTTGCTCACTTTCGGATGTTTATAGCTGTATTTGAGACAATGGAACTGACACGCTGATCATAGAAAGTCATCAAATTTTCTTAATTCACAAAGAGAAACTTTGTTTTTGGTCATGTTGGTGTTGTAAAATGTAATATCTTGTTGAAATTGTTCTAATATGCTAATAGGATTTTCAATTTACACAGTTGTAAACTGTAGAAACAAAGGGGAGTGATGGGGGCAGTGATGCTTCATGGTCTGAGAGACGGATGTTCATAAAAAAACACATATTCACTCTAAGGGGAATTTAGAGTTTTGTGATTACTAGAGAATTTGTTTTTGTTTTGCTAAAAATCCCTTTAACCCTTTGGAGTCCAGGGCCTTTTTGAGAATTTTTTTACTACTTTACAATTTGCTCAAATAAATTACCTTTAAGGAGTTTTTATGGCAATGCCTTATCATTTATTAGGGCATCCCCAAATAATTTTTCATTACGTTACCCAATAATTCCAATATAAATCTCCCCAAAAAGCAAAGACAGGGTCAAAATAATGTGAAATTAAAAAAAAAAAACTAAAACAAGCAAAACTCTCCTAAACCTTCTACACTGTTCTAACCACTTTTTGTGCCGTTGTGCTTTTATGTGCCACAACTTTAAAAATACAAGCCATATCACAGGTCTTGTACTTCCAAGGGTTATCCCTTCTTATCACCATTAGATGGCACTGATGGAGCTGAAAGACGACTGCGTATTTTCTATCTATTTTGATTTGAATTACTTTGCATGAACTTGTGTAATGTTCGTTTTAAACCCCTAATTAAAAAAAAAACTAGTAATGTTTTTGAAACCTAAACATTATATCTGTAATCAAAACTAAACAATTGCAGGGTTGCGTCATTACTACTTAATTCATATGCTCTGCATAGGCATATGCCGAGCCTTCTAAGGGTTACATAAATATATAAAGTACAAAGGGCTCATGTCTATTAAATTGGTAAATGAAGACGTTTGAGTGGAATATTTTCATTTTTAAAAGAAATAAACCTAGCTCATGATCAGAAAGTTCAAGATTGACTGCCAGCTTCCTGTGAAACACAGCACATGTCAAAGTCTTATCTATTACACTGTGAGCTATTAGGCAAGATTGGTTGACCAACAAAGTGACCTCTGTGTCTATCGACTGCAATTGTAATAAGGTAACGGACAAGTTGCACAGCAGTCATTCATCAGCACACACGTTTACAGGAAATGCTGTCATTTTGGCTTGTAAATAATGGCCCCAACAAGTGTTATTAACGGAAGCGTCATTGGATTTCCGTTCAGAAGAGTAAGGATGAGAAGACTGGTCATTACTCAGAGGAGTGTGAGTGTGCACGTGTGTTTTGGTCCTTGATTATTTCCAATTCAATCGCATTGCATCTACACTTAAAGAGGCAGACAACGGAGATCAGATAGTGACCCGTTTAACTAGCTCTGTTAGCATTTTGATCAAAGCAAAAAACAGATTTTTTTACATCCATCAGAGAATTAGCCTTGTACTGTAGTAGATATACATGGGGGGAGGGTATCATACATATGCATAAGTAGAAGCTACAATCAAACACACTGGACACATTGATGCTTTTGCAATCTTGGACACGCTCTCATACACAATACAATAATGTTTGTTTACCAAAATGCTAATTTTGAATTGTTTTGACCACAGTAATGAAATCTTTCTTCTGCACAGAGTGAACATTGTGCAATTGTGTGGTGCAAAAACTGTGACGGTGCATTTCTATATGCTTAGCAAACAGGGATGATGGAGACAGTAATTGACATTGTGTGTATTGTATCTGCAGTCGTTTCAGCGCTTCACAAAGCAAAGACTTTCTAAGAATTTCATTCTTAGTCTGCAGTCCATGAAAAGTCCATTCAAGAGGCACCGTTTGTTCTGTCAGCAATAGCATTGTAGCATGGAGATACACAATGGAAGTACCATGATATACGTGTGGTATTGTGTTGTGTGCTCCAATCAGTGCTGGCAACACTGTGAAGAATGCCTCTGAATAAGAATGATAACCCAGGGTTCAGGAATGCTGAAGAATCTAGAAGAGGTTAAAGATTTACCATTGACTTATAATGCCCAATGGCCAAATAAATGGCAAAATCAACGAAGATATCAAGATGAAACATCGTAGGAGGAATGGGGGTTTATTTAAGCCAATCAAAGTAATAACCTTAACTCCCTAGCAACCAAACCTTTTACCCTAGCAACCAAATTTTCTGAACTCAAAAATGAAAACTCTCAACTTTGTAAAAACAGAAATATGGGGGTGGTTTATTTTACTTACATTGGGAACATTGTCTTGTCACTTGTTTCCCCATAGCAACCAGACTATTTAACATAGCAACCAATTTAGCACATCTCTTTCTATGTTGAGGAAAGTCAAAGTGACATTGGGGTTCATTTTATTCCAGTTAAAGTGATTTAAGGGAACATTACATGGTGTCACTGACCCATAGCAACCGCAGTGTTTACCGTAGCAACCAATTTTCCATATCTGTATCTCAGCCTAGGAAAGTCATATAGATGTGGGGGTTTGTTTATGTTACTTGTGGTGACATTAGAAACATTTTAAAAATCAATTTAAAGAGCACTTTTTCATGCCAACACACAACCAATCTAGTTTTGATTACTTTTTAATTACGTCCTCGATGAGTTGTGAAAGTAATCAAGCGAAGAACTTATTTTGAACACTTTCCTAAATGGCCTACTTCGGAGGCATGCAAAGCTGCAGACCCATACCTTCTTCTTCTCCTTTCGGCTGTTTAGGGGTCGCCACAGCGAATCATCCGTTTCCACCTAACTCTGTCCTCAGTATCCTCTACTCTCTCACCAACTACCTTCATGTCCTCTTTCAGCACATCCATATATCTCGTCTTTGGCCTATCTCTTGACCTCTTGCCTGGCATCTCCATCTCCAACATCCTTCTACCAATATAACCACTATCCCTCCTCTGCACATGTCCAAACCATCTCAATCTGGCCTCTCTGACTTTGTCTCCAAAACAACCAACCTGATGTGCACCTCCAAAACATTGTAATTTTGTGTATTGTAGACAAGGACTGTTTAATTGATCAGTTTAGTGGGTGTGCTTTTCTGGTGTTGTGTCATGGGAGTAGCCTCATATCCGGTCGTCTCCTCCATGAACACAACATAGAAGAAGAGCCTCCTGCAACATCAAGTGATTTGAGCAACAATTGTTTTCCCACATCCATAGACTCTCTCCACAGTACACTCAGTTTCAGTCGACGTCAACAAAACAAAAGAAGCTGGAAACTACATCGTAAAGCCGGTTACGAATGGAGGAGATCACAATTGCTTGACGGAGAATAGAAACTCGGCTTTATTGGTTCATGGTCACAAACAAACATAATATTGGACATTAGCAGGAACATTCCTGCTACAAGAGTCTCCTAAATGTGACATGAAGGCCACCAAACAACATTCCCCAAACCTTTAAATGCATAGAGTGACATATTCTGAGAATAACAGACATGTACAATATCTGTATATCACGAAATTAGATTTAATTTTTAAATGAGTCGCCTTCCCTGAGGTCACATTGGTAACTCATCATTAACTCACACATTTCTTCCATAAATTAATGGTGTCAAATACATAAAACTGGGTGATTGGTTTAATGGCATCATTAGTTTATTTCAATGGCATTTATATGATATTGACCTTCTTCGTTTGAGGAAGATGCCATTGTTACAGCGCTATAAATGGCATTACGAGGAATCGTACACCTAATACTTGAAAAAAAAAAACAGCCCACAACCATCTTATCCATATAAAAACCTCCATGTTGATCTTTCTTCATATCACCTCGTCCCTTGAGTACTTAGTTGATTTGTCAGAGTCGAGCTCAAGCGGTTAAACTAACCGTGACACATATGTGGTTTCTTGCCATGTGTTTGTACTCAGTTTTCCTTCATCAATGCAGCTCTGCTGTTTGTTCAAGCAGAGCAGAAATCAACAGAAGATAAAACCCCCAGGATATCAGCAGAGGACAGCCGTCACCCAAACCAAACCCAAATGTGTGCGTTTTTTCCTTCAGACAAAAGCAAACACTATTATTTCAGATACAGCCAGCGGTCCGTGGGATCTGACAGTGTTCTTTCATGACATGCTTCACTATGGGTAACATTACGACTGGTTTTCAGCATGTGTTTCTCATCTGCAATACCCCCCTTTGCTTTCCCAAGAGCATGACCCAATACGAGTAGTGTAAGCCCAAACAGACCTAAGCACATATTCGACCTTCCATCTGAGCCATCAAGGGACTCAATTCGGTTATTTCCGGGAACTTTTCCCCAAATCAGCAACACCTTTTCGCAACAGTAAATTCTTTCGCAAACAGTAGATTCTAATGAAATATATTTGTAACCACTGGGATTTAAAGCAAGCACACAGTCTGGGGTATAGTGTGCAGCTTTTGAAAGTAGTGATCAACTTATTTGATTACATTTACATTTATATCATTTAAATGTGACTTTCTGACATTCCTAGCATGTTTTAGTGTTGGTCCTCATTAAAAGCACGTTATTCAGAGTCGTTCATGTATGTTGTGTAATCCTATACTGCTTTTTTGTGAGTTGAAAATGGCTTGATCATAGCACCACCCACAGTTCCTAGCACCGCCCCCTGACCAATCAAATTAATTGCTAGTGCAGCTCATCTCTATCCAGAGCGGAGGTGTGAGAGCAGCAGACCCCTGGTTAAGAGAATCTGTATTTTTGATTATAATGTATTTAAAAACAGCTCATTGGTTATGTTTTTGCAGATCTGTAAATGACCGTTGAGGGTTAGTCAGCAGGGGGCGTGGCAAAAGCGTGACTGTAAACAGTGCATTTTGTGGAGGACACATATACAAGGTGATACAAAGACATTTGTTATGATTACAATTATATTTAGAAAGATATTAACGATGCACTGTTAGCTCACATATTTTTCAGAAACGCTTTAAAATTTGATAGTACGGTTCTTTTAAATAACGTTGGCTTTCGGTTTGCTAAAAAAAAATAGAAATAGTTCTCCATTGCTCTACATACTTCAGGCCAGTTGAAATATTGCAAATATGTGTAGTCGCATCTCCAAAAACTCTGTTAAGTAAAAAAAACAAACAAAAAAAACAAAAACAAAACAAAAAAAAAACGCATTTTATATTTTCTGTCATGTGAAAATGGCGTTTTTTATGTTCACAAAACGTGATACTGCAACTTGAAACACGGTGTCAAAACCCAGTTATCCCAGTGTATGTGCATATTTCAGAGCCTTTCAAGGAGGACACAGTGTTCATTGATGATTCTGTCTTTGCAGATCAATTGTGGATCATTGGAAATGGCAAAGAAAATGACAACTAGCCTCTGGAGGATTTGTCTGTTTCTGCTGGGATACATCACTGAGGTAAAATGGACGAGCTATTTCGTTTTTCTACAATCTGATGAGCTCATCGTGATCGCAGGAGGTTTTTGATGAAATCTGAGCAGTTTTTATAGACCATGCAAAGAAGCGTGCTTATTAATGGCTACATCAGCAACTCATCAATTTATATCGAGCGTATCTCAAGACACTGCAAGTCATTTCTGGTTGTCACTGATCATGTGACCACTGATGCAAATAAAATCTATGTGTAAAGCTGGAATACTGCCTAAAATATTTGCGAAAAAAAATCCAATGAGTCCAAAATAATAAAATTGTCTCTTCCTCTTAAACTGGGTCTATACATAAATAAAAATGGAAGTTGCTGCATTAGGCCTTTTACTGTATAAAATAATTGACTTGCGTCTTAGAAATCACAGACGAAACGCAAAATAATAAAATGCAGTTATGTCATCTTGCTTTTGTTCTTTGGGAACGCAGCAGGTCAAGAGGTAATGATCCCAAACCACTCTGATAGACTTTGGCTGATGAATTTTAGAAAGATCAAAACAACAATTCAGATGTTGTGCTATGAAATCGCTGCAATGGTTATAGTCCATTAATGCCACCCCAATGTGTCCCAGTTCCAACAGAAAAACTATTCGCTAAGCAATATTGGATGTATTCTGTAAATTTGTTTTCATCCTAGTTTATACACATTTTTTCTTATCATATAAAAAGTTCATCCTCCTTAGTACTGTGCATAATGTTTTAATGCAATGTTCCAAAATGTGCATAAAATTGAAACGCAGCTGCTTTTCTGACTTCATGACGTTACTATTCTTTTTAGTTTACGGTCCTTGCGAGTCCTGAGATGAACGAAAGCCAGCAACAGCATCCTCAAAACGTCTATCATGACATCGGTCTCACCAGAAACAAAATTGTGACTGCTCAGTTTGAGTGCTATCAGAAGATCATGAAGGACAACAGCCAGGAGAGAAGGGGTATGTGTATTTGAAACTCTACTACACATTAGCCCCTCATCTTCATTCACATAAGACCACAAAGTAATATTGTCGTTTGATAAAAGTATAGAAAAAATATGGTTTTACTTTACATTTAATTTTCCATTTCCATATATGGCTCAGTAAAAATTCTTTGCATCTCAAAAATAGCTAGCTTTACATGAAAAATATGCCATTTTTAGCCTTGTAGCATTAATGTTACACACAATAGATTTATATCTTCAAATCTTGAGGTACTAGGAGTAGTCCGGCCCCATGGTGTAGTGGACAGCATAAAATCTCAACCTTCCACCACTCTCTACCTACTTCCTTTCTCAATACTGTCCCTTTTGATACAATAGTAAGCTTTTGTTTACTACTAACAAAAGTTTAGTTTCGCATCCATATAAATAGCATCTCAAACTACATTCCGACAACCTGGAAAACAGCACCTCATGAATCATTTTGTATCTTATAATTGAAAATTTATTACCATCCAAAAATCAATGTATTTTCTCAGACTATTACGTACGGTAAACAATGGAATGAGTTTTTTTTATGTCATCTTGTGTAATTAGAACAGCAGGTCAACACAAAGCCAGAACTCCCTTCTGAGACTTAACCTGAGTTTAATAGTATTATTCAGCATTTTATAAGTGTTCTTATTCTGTGAACATCTCTCTGTCTTTATTGTTATTTGTAGAGTTTGGAAAGAACTGGTTCTCCACTGAAACCAGTAAATGCTTTGTGTGATGTAATCCTGACAGGCCCAGTGTGCAACAGAACATGGGATGGCTGGTTGTGTTGGGAAGACACTGATGTGGGGGTCATCTCCGAGCAACATTGTCCAGACTACTTCCAGGACTTTGACCCCACAGGTGAATATTGTAGTTGACTGTAAGTGCTTTCTACTCAAACTACCATCTGCTTAGATTTTCTTTCCGTAGGGTTTTCCACTCTATTACCCCCCTCACAGTCAAATCATGCAAAACACTTTCTAAAAGGTACTCAAAATTTGATGAACTTCTCTGCTCAGAAGAGTGTATTCAATATTAAAATCACTTTCTAGGGCATGGTACATTTTACAAGTTTAAAGTTTTAGTAACATCAAACACCAAACAAGTGCTTAGAAATATACCTCAAAGCCGTTGAACTTATGCTATAAAACCTCTTTCAACACACAAAAGACCCATTTGCTATTGGGCAACCAATACATCGGTTTTCCTGTACTGCAGGTCCCCCCTCCCCATCACTCACTCTGACCAGTATGAAAATAGTCCAAGTTACAGAGAAGTAGAGGTGCCAGGCAGAGAAATGGCAAAAGAGTCATGATGGACCATAACAAGGATACAAAAGCAGATTAAACCGTCGCATAACATTTAAAGGAGAGATTAGTTTTCTGTCTAATATAGTCACTAAAAAAAGCATGATTTCCTGAACTTAAATGTTGCATAGAACTAAAGAAAATGAAGAGTTTGCTTTCAAAATGCAATAAAGGCCATTCAATAAAAAAAAAAGCCAAATCTGGTGTATTTTTTTACATTTGAAAAGTCTATGATCAATTGTCCAAAAAAACACAATACTTGCTGCTTAATGAAGGCCTTGTTTGTCAGTTTTGTTCCAAACTGTGCTGAACGGAATTCAAGTTTTGAAGGAAGGTGAAAGGAGAGACTGTGGGACATGGACTCACTTGACCCTGATGCAAATAAATCCAATATCTGCGTGGCGGGTTCTGGAATCTGTTTCAACAAAAAACAACACAAAAAAACATTTATGCCTTGGCCCCGGGGGTTATCGCATTTGGTGAAAAAAAATACTTATTTTAAAATACATTTTTAAATATTAAAATCTGGATATTAAATAATTTTATGAATAAGGCGCTTTAAGAATCCTCGGAACAGAAAGTTTACATTTTCCTCAAACCCCTTTTGTGCTAAAGAAAACACATTTTACTCAAATTCATCAAATTGGAGTTATGGAGTTTAGTAAAAACTTGGAAACCTTTAAATGAAATGTTTGTTCAATTGTATGCAGAAATGGTCACTAAAATCTGCACAGACAGCGGCCAGTGGTTCCTCCATCCTGAGAGTAACCGAACATGGACGAACTTCACCAGGTGCAACTTGCACACTACTGAGGGACGAAGGGTAAGTGCAGAAACAGGATACTCCTATACACAAATATACTTGTATAGTGAAGACCTAGTGACTTGGGTGTGTTTGTTTACAGACCGCGATGAACTTGTTCTACCTGGCGCTGATTGGTCATGGGCTTTCTTTGACCTCATTGTTCATCTCTTTAGGGATATTCTTTCATTTCAAGTAAGCTGTAACCTCTCTCTTACAGTCGATTGTAGGATGTGAGGTTTTCTACAACTATATAGCATCCTTTTGTTGTCTGCAGGAGTTTGAGCTGCCAGAGAATCACCCTGCACAAAAATCTGTTCTTTTCCTTTGTGTTAAACTCCATCATTACCATCATCTGGTTGACAGCAGTGGCAAACAACCAAGAATTGGTTCAGCAAAACCCAGTAAGTGTGGATTAATATGAACCTAAAGCACCAAAACACAACCAATCGCACATTGTTTGTGCTTCTAAATTTAAAAATGATCAACAATAATAATAATAACAAATGATAAATGAATAAATAAGGTTTGTGTCTGATTTTCCCCTTTAATCTGATCATTTTATCTTCAACCCTTAAAAGTGTCTGTACGCATCGGTTAGTGTGCCAATCGCACCGGCTGTAGAAATGATGCAACCCACCTATTGTTTCAAATATAATGTGTAGGTTTCAAAAAGGTTATTATCTTTGATTTGTTTTTCTTTTAAACATAGATTACAAGAGTTATGACACATAATTTCCAGGATAATTCAGATTAAAGTGAGAGAACATGCAAGATCGTCTTTCAGTTTCATTTTACAGACACAAAAATCGGTGCCATCAGTGCCATCTAGTGGTGAAAAGAAGGGATAACCCTTGGAAGTTCAAGATCTGTGATATGGCTTATGTTTTTCAAAGTTATTGGAGAAAATAAAAATCACAATGGAACAGTGTATAAGGTTTAGGAGAGGTTTGTCTGTTTTCTTGTACAACTTTGCTTTTTGGGGTATTTATTTATGCTTTAGATTTTAGCAGTAAAAAAATGGAATTGTATTTTTTGAATTTGTATTCTTTTATTTCAGGTTTGTTGTGGAATTATTGTGTATTGTAAAGAAAAAATTATATCAAGCATTGCCACAAAAAATGGTTTTAAAAATCATTTATTAGAGCAAATTGAAAAGTAGAAAAAATGCTCAAAAATGCCCTGAACATCTAAAGATTAAGGTGCCCCTGTCCGTAGCTAAAATGATGTAATAATTACTTATCAATCCAGTCTAATGGTCAACAGGAAATTGAGTAAATAATGGGAGTTTTTTTTTTTCATCAATCTTACTTGTGTTTAGATCAGCTGCAAAGTCTCGCAGTTTATCCACCTCTACATATTTGGCTGCAACTATTTCTGGATGCTTTGTGAAGGAATTTACCTGCACACTCTCATCGTCGTGGCTGTGTTTGCTGAAAAACAACATTTAATGTGGTACTACCTTCTTGGATGGGGTAAGCCATATAAAATAAGTCAATGGTATTTTATGCTCTTGCAATGGTGGAAAATTCAAACACAACTGCTATTAAACCTTGCCTTTTTTCTAAACAATAGGTTTCCCACTTATACCTGCAACAATACATGCTGTGGCCCGAAGCTATTATTACAATGACAAGTGGGTAAAACTGTTCTTGTTTTATTGAATAGACCTTTAGTATTAAAGTTATTATAGACTTCTGAAAGGTATCTTTCATGCGAAAATGTAAAATGGCTCTAGGAGTAATGAAAACATGCAGATTTTTGCCTTTAAAGGGATCATGAACTGAGAAAGCAAAAAGTGCTGGATTCTTTTAACATAGAAAAGCTGTTGGACCTATAAATTTCCTGCCAACATTCTGAGTCTATTCGAAAAAAGAGAGCAAGCCAGTGTTTGGAAGAACACAATTGACTTTCATCCTCACTTTACCAAAGATGTGTTTAGTTTAAAAAAAAGCTAAAATTGCACACTTCCTAAAAATAATTAAGAAGAAAAATATCTCGACCAACAGTAATAAACTTGACAAATGGGAAAAAAGAAGAAAAAAATGAGGCTAACGGGTAGACAAGAACTCAGCAGAATCCTGAACTGGATGAATTAACTGATGTGGATTGTGGCAGTTTTGACACAAATTAAATAGATTGGCAAATTTTAGAAAGGCTTCATTAAAAAAAAAAACACCATTCAACTTTATTCTTTTGAAACTAGCCACTGGGATTCTTTCTTCTTTCTATCTGTTCAGTTCAGTTAAATCGTCTTTCTATTGGATTTTGTAAGACATTCCACTAATTCCACATAAATCCAAGCATTTACTGTTGAAATAATCCTGCTATTTAAGAGTTTGTGTTTAATCCTGGTTTCCCTGATTCTCAGTTGCTGGATCAGCTCGAACACATCTCTGCTGTACATTATTCACGGGCCCATCTGCGCTGCGCTGCTGGTAAGACATCTGCACAGTTTTATAATTACATACTTTCTATGCAAAATTCATTATGATCCTGCAGTATCCATAATTTGACATTCCTTCACACAATGCTGAGGAACATGAAAGTAGGGAGTTTTATTGTAAATAAACGGATATTATTGTGACAAATTGTATTTTTGGTGCACATGATGCTATGCACATTTGTAGGCGTGGCCTTAATAGTGACCTGACATCACAACTTATGGACATCTACATAGCCCCTCCCTGCAATCAACCTCTAAACTGACAAAGTAATTTGGGATAAATTGACAAAAGAAAACCCTATAAATAAAAAGAAAAAGAGAAAAGACTGTATCTTAGCTTTGATCAACAAAATGTGCAAACTATATATAGTTTCTAAAATGTCACACAGATCATGCTTGGGTAATTAACTGAGACAGTAGCCAAAAATGTTGCTCGAAACTTAACTTAAAGGGGTTTTAACCAATATAAATATTTAAATTTATATTGCACATTTTACTTCGATGAGAGTGTTTTTCTTTCTTAAAAGGTATATGCAATTATTTTCTTGCACACACCGATAACGTTTAGAGTTTTTTGGCTGAAAAACAAACATAATTATCATTTAAAATTTGACTGAAAATTACTGCAAGTTGTAATGAAACCTTGCTATGTTCTGAGCAGAACATACTCTACTCCATTCCAGTGGAAAAATAAATGAACTTTTTTTTGGCCACAAGAAGGTGGAGGAATACGATGCAGTGACACAAAGTCGCAGCCGCAGTTCCATTTCCCATAGATTTTAGCTATTGAAGATGCAAATAAAATTGAAACACTTTAATCATTTTGAAATGAAAGCTTACTGTCCTAATTGGATTCAATGCTAAGCTATGCTAACAGAGAACTATTTACAAAAGAAAAGAAAAATGTTACTTATCAAATGCAAGCTGCCTCTAGTAACATGTTCCAAGAGTTGAATGCGAAACATTGTCGTGTTTTCATTTATTGATATTGTTTCCCTTGCAGTTATCCTTGAGTGCCCTGGAAAGTACTATGGCTATTTATTATTTGATGGAAAATGGCATCTAGTGTCTTCCCTGAGCTGTAATCCTCATCTTTAAGTCAGTCTCTCTCTTCTCTGGCCTGTGGCTGCAGGTGAACTTGTTCTTTCTGCTAAACATCGTCCGCGTGCTCATCACCAAGCTGAAGGTCACACACCAAGCCGAATCGAGTCTGTATATGAAAGCTGTGCGTGCTACGCTCATCCTCGTCCCTCTGCTGGGAATCCAGTACGTTCTACTGCCCTATAAACCCTCAGGACGTGTCTCCGCTGAGATCTACGACTACATCATGCACATCCTCATGCACTATCAGGTAAAATATACAACCTAGACCATGTGCATCAGAAAGGGAAGATTTTCCAACAAAAGCAATTTTTACATAATACTAGTCCAAGGGTTTTTTTTTAAAAATGGAAAAAAGGGAGGTGGGGAAGGTATTTTAAAGGGATGAGCTCCATTTTCTTGTTGAACCAGTGCCGAACTGTAAATTCTCAAATGTTTGAAAGATTGCTGAATATTTTTACTGTTTCAAAGTATGACTTTCCCATCCGTAAGTGAAAATGCCTGATGGATCATGTAATTTATGTAGCAATTAGTTGCTTAAAAACGTAAGCCAAAGACAATAGAAAGAGTCCCATTGCTCTATAAACAGAGTAACTGGAGGTGGATAAAATCTGCAACAATACATGCAAACCTTTATACTTTTCTAAAATCAGTGTTTCCCCCCTGAACACCAAAATATATAGACAAAAACGAATGTTTTATAACAAATATCAAGCTCCAACTACATGATGTATTTAATAAATTAACCTAATTGTCATGATGCGCATCGTGGAGTTACTGGGAGGTATCTTCTAGGAACTGAAGTGCACTTGCTTCTAGTCACTTCTGCAACTTCTTTGTTTGATGTCATGTTTACTAGGAAACAATTATCCTTCGCTCACATTTTAAACGAGAACGATTATAAAATTAGGTCTCTCTATCACTTAGAGTAAAAAAGATGACAATGCAAACATAAATCACTGCCTCCTAGTGGACGGATGGTAGTAAACTCACTAACACAAATCGAAAATAGACCCTCGTCTTCCTAGTTGGTTAAATATTGTGATGCATATCATATCATGGACATAATATTGAATCATGTATCGTACCGTGAGCAGAATGTATCGTTACACCCCTAACTATAACTTCTGCACCGTCCAATTGTTTACTGTCAGGTGTTTTATCATCTGTGTTTAAAGCTGCTGTTGGCATCCACCATTTATTCCAAAAATTGTAGTCTGAACTTGGCTCATGAGGAACATCTAAACATTTCATATCTTCATATAAATTCTACAGGTTGTCAAAACTTTTCACTTTTGTTTGAAAAGAGAAAAAAAACTAAGGCTGGGTGCAAATGCAGACACAGAATAAGCTTAACATCTGATCATTAAATCTGTGGAAAAGGGATTCACATAATAATAGTCAATTTGCTGAAATTGGTTCTTTTGTGGGTGTGTGTTTTTTTTGTGTCATACATCAATACAACTCTTTTATCACATACTTTAAGAATGTATGTGGGATGATGTCAAATACTACCTGAAAATGGTGTCAAAACTGCAATAAACCACAAACAAAAAAAAGTTTTTTCGCCACAGATATTT
The DNA here is from genome assembly GCA_007224835.1 of Danionella cerebrum. NCBI lineage: Eukaryota > Metazoa > Chordata > Actinopteri > Cypriniformes > Danionidae > Danionella > Danionella cerebrum. The sequence continues at coordinate 578,343 of SRMA01025643.1, forward strand.
TTTTCGCCACAGAATCGTTTCTTCTGAAAACTTTAAATGTTCTACAAAATCAACCCCCCCCCCCCAGTCTTCAGTTTATATGGGTTTGAGTCAATGAGATTTTTTTAGCACAAGTGGCATTCCCTAAAATCTCTTCCCAAAATATGTTAATCAAAAGTCACAAATGGGATTATCAATGCCCTCCGTAAGATTTAAAGGATTAAAACTAAAATCAATTTGAGATTTTACTGATGCACATAATCAAGCAACTCCCTTGTATAAAAACCTTCCTTATATTACCTATATTCACCACCTATACATTTAGAAAAATAAACTTTACAGCCAGAACTCTCCTAAATAATATCGTAGACATCTGTACATAGATGTTCAGCCCGGAGAAAATAACCACGAGTAGAGTAGTGAAGAAAAGGAGCCATGGACAGCTGGTACTGCTCAATCTGAGCTGAATCAGCACAATGAATAATGCAAGAAAACATCCCGAAAGGCTCTCCATGCACATCAAGAACACTCGATGACAACCCGTCAAAACAGCAGGGGAGCAGAAATTAAATGATTACTTTAGAGATATGGGAGATTAGAGTATTCTATATGCACCAGAGCACTTTATGCTGATTTCCTGCTGACGTGCGTCTCTGATTTTGTGTTTAAGGGGCTGTTGGTGGCCACAATCTTCTGCTTTTTCAACGGCGAGGTAAGAGTTTACCAGGCAACAAATAGATTAACCTGCGATAAATACTATTGCGATTGATAAGTTTGCCAGCCGTCATCATTTTTTGTTGACATGCGTGTTTGTTAAAATGGTCTCCTTCGCTCTGGAAAGGAACTGGTAATCAACGGTGGTAATCTGATTGAAATAAGTGAATTTGTGTCTTATTTTGGTACAACAACTTGATCGTGCTCCCAATGTTAACAATGATCACCTGAAACAGTATTTAACAAAGTCAAAAAGAATTTGAGCCAAGCTTATTTTTTATGCAAGCCAGATTCTTCTATCTTGGTAATTCATGACTTCACACCCCCTTTCCCTGGGTTTTTCCAATATATGACGCTTGATCGTGCTCCCACTGTTAACAATAATCACCAGAGTCGAGAAGCATTTGAGCAGAGCTTTATGCACTCTCATTTTTATGCAAGCCCAATTCTGCATGCGGTGAAGTTCCAGTAGAGTTGTGACACTTTAAATCTAGGAATGCAGTGTTTATGCCATTTTCAACTGTTTTCTTTATCTCCGTTTTTGGAAATGTTATGTTTTTACATTTATTAATTATGTATTTGTAGATATTTTACATTAAATTATTTAATTCATATATTTTTTGATTAGGTTTTACATATTCAGCACCCTTAAATACATAGCTGGTCATTTATAATTACATGCAAATAAATCACTAGGGGTCAACGAGACCGATTTGAAAAATAAAAAACGTGCTATTTTTAACTGAGTAGGGTGGTGATTGGCAAGAAGAATGTAAAAAAAATCTGGAAGCAATTGGATTTGTAACAGTTTGCAAGGTTGAGAACCATATGCTTCAGTAAATGGATGGAACTGCTGCTACACTATATAGTCGAGCGTACGAATAATGAATATATAAAACAATCGTTTATGGATGTTTTGTTAGCACTTTGAGGCTTGTTTTAAAACCAAAACTGCACCATAAAAGGAACCATTATAGGCATCATTATTAAAATCCACTTGGTTCTAGCAGAATAAACATCTGGCCCTTATGTCTAAATCATAAATGTTAAATAACTAGCCTAGTTAAAGTAATAGCAAGTTGTTAAAAGCTCAGCGGGGGAATATGATGAAAGATTAATGCTGCATACTCAGTGATTTACAGCATACGAGAGGATCATCAGTCTCTCTCTGTTCTTCTGCAGGTCCAAGCGGTTTTGAGGAGGCACTGGAACCAGTACAGGATTCAGTTTGGCAGGAGTGTGACTCAGTCGGATGCTCTCCGCTCAGCTTCATACACCGCGTCTTCCATCACTGAGGTACAAGGCTGTTACAGCATCGACGGGCACTCAGAACACATCAACGGCAAAAACTGCCTCGACATCGACAACTCCTTATTCAAATCAGACAATCCCTTTGCCTGATGCATCTCAATGTGGTATGGTGATGCCACAAATATGAGCAGACTTTCATAAGGCGGACATTTTTTCTATCCATAAATGCACACGGTTGCTTTCTGGTATGGCGGAGAAATGGCTGTTCTCCCGGAATTGACACTGAAAAGCATTTTGCTGTAATCACTGAATGATGAATGAGAGAGTTCTCAACAGAAACGAACATTGTGCTGTCATTTATTTTCCTTCCATCCATTCCAATCATGTTTGATTTTCTTTCTTCATCTGAAAAGCTCAAAAGAGAAAGCAAATCCTGCATAAGTGGAATCATGCGAGGATGAGTAAACATTGAGTCATTAAATGTACAAACACAAGGCCTCGTCTTAGTTTGTACAGTTTGCTGGCTGCAGTCAATTCAGTGTAAAGATCTTCCTCTTGTATCTAATGCACTTCTTTGTCTCACTGATCATATTAATAAAACATTTAAACTTTCATGAAAGAATGACAAACATGTTATCAAACACAGGATACAAACTTCTCATTCATTTTCACCCCTTTTCTTTTCAAACAAAATTTACATTGTATTGTCTCACTGAAGGCATCAAAACTGTAAATGAACACATAGAATTATCTCATGTACAGAAAATGTGTCAAATAACAGCGATTTTAGTTCACAGCTGGTCTTTAAGAACAAGAATAATGAAGTAAATTATATGTCTTACAGGTAAACCCATGTAATCTAGCTAGAACTGGGGAAATATGCACAAACTTTTTGGGAAATCCACAATCTGGCCACTGCCTTTTAGGTCAACTGAAGCCTTGAAATAGCTGTTGTTGCAGAAAAAAAAACATCACAGAAAAATAAACAGTCATAATTATTTGCTTAACTTTTTGACATAGCCATCACTTATTCAAAGTTTAGGTTTTGCAAATGTATTTTTGAATATGTTTTGGGAGGAGCTATCAGGGCTTGCCACTGGTGTAACCAGTTCTTTAACACAGTCCTATTACGAACCTAATCAACCAGAGAATATTTGATGTCGTTCCTTAGGGGTATAAATCACAGATCTGTGCTTACATGGTTTGTTTCTGTGCTGACCTGTCTCTTGATAGGAGGCAGGTCATGTGAAATTGAAACATGTGAAATTACGTTCTACATTCTGGCACAAATCTCTTGTGAGGGTGGGCTTAACAGTGGTTCACTGTTATTGGCTAGTAAAGGTATGATTGGCAGGTCACTGTGTTTAGATGCGTTGATGAGTGATTGGGCTTTAGAAAAGCAGGTACTCAACATTTGATAATATTAATGATACATTGTGGATATTTACCACATAATGAAATATTTAATTTTTTAAACAGTTTATAACTTTGAAAATGTTAATTTGAAAAGTTCACCAAGCTTACGATATGTCATCTTTCCCCTTACATTAACTAGACGAGAACCTTTGTTGACGGTGGCACCAATGCTCAGTGGTTATAGATGCTTTTAAGCAAAATGACAGATTTAGCTGTGATTTTTTGAATTTCATTGAACTTACTTATCTTGTTTCATTTGTGATGGCTGCTCGGCCCCGAATCACTGCTTGCAGTGCTATTTCCAAACATGCCAACTCATAGTGTTGATGGCTTCAGAGAGAATAGTAATTAAATATGACAGATATAATGTAGAAAATAAAGAAAGACGAGGGTTATCCTAACCTTTCACTGTCAGCATAGAAATGATTCCCAAAGAGCTAATGCTCTTTATTTCATATAACAAATTAGGAAATGTATTTCCCTTTGAACCCAGATCATCGTCTCTAGTTCATTGAGACTATTGCGTTCATTTAGCGTTTTTAAACCTTTAAACAAACCTAAGAGAATTAAAAAAACAAACCGTTTATTTGTATTATATACAACAGTTCAGAGTTTGGAAAAGGTTTAAAAACAAGCTTTCCAGAACAAAATGAAACACACTTGTCACTTTAAGAGACATTTCTCAACAAATCAGATTTAAATTCATAATAATACATACATTTACATAACATTTTCTCTTTACATCCCTGTAGTGAGTACATTTAATAGATACATTTTATTGAAAATGGTACCATAATTAGCTACTTAAGAGTATATTACTCCATAACTTTTCTAACCCTATGGAGTGTCATTCACTCTCTCAGTGTTTCAGTCCATAAAAGAAAATTCATTCTACTTTCCAGCCAGTCTAACCAATATTCACCTTCTGTACATTCCATATGATCTGAATAACGTGCCCCCAGCTTTTCCCCTGTGATTCCTTTAAAAATGAGCATGCTTTTAGAAACCTTAAAGTGCTAGTTTACCCTTCAGATGTGTCTTATCAGATTTATATTTAGCAATGCGTGTGTACAATTAATTCATTTGAGATTTTGACATTTGTCAAAAACCGAATGCATTTCATGCAACACACTGTTTTCTGAAGATAGCGAGCATTACGTTTCTGTTTTTCATAGTTGTATTTATTTTTATGTTGGTTTGTCTTAGTTAGTCTTTTATAAGACTAAGACTTTTATTAGTCTTTCACTTTGGACAACAATTTCCGAAAAGCTACAACCACCAAACTCGGCATTGATATTTAAACTGGTCTGACTAAGGCTGACTCGTACAACTAAAAAATTTCTGGGAACTCGCAGAGAATAACAGGAAGCTTTCAATCGACTTAAGTTGGGGTCAAACTTTGTAAACTGTAACTCAAACAGAGAAGCTCATAGAAACTTTGGTGGTCTGTGTAAAAACATACCAAACACCAACCACAAAAATGTCTTCAAAATTAAACATCATAAAGAAAAGACATCATTGACCGCTCCCTAGCAACCAAAATGTTTACCCTGAGCAACCAAGTTTTCTGAGCTCCATCTCAGCTTTGGTCAATGACAAAGACATGGGGTTTGGTTTAACGGATATAAGGGAACCTTATTATGTCACTGACCTCTCCATAGCAACCTGACTGTTTTCCATAGCAACCATATTGGCATATCACTATCACAGCTCAAGAAAATTAGAATTTGTTAATTTTACACATATTAGCATGGAACATTTAGTATGAAGTCACTGAAAAAAATGGGTTCCATGGCAATCTTCCTTGAACACTATTCCGTTTTGGTGTTTTTTTTTTTTGGTTTTTTTTTTAGAACTTTTGAAAAGAAAATTTGCTTAGTTAACAAATGCATTTTCAGTAACATTTTTTAAATTATTATTTGCCTCACTTACGTTTATTGAACCAATTGGAATGGTTCATAAATCTATAAATAAATGAGACAAAGAGACAAGCTGATACAACAAATGTAAGACTGTGTTTGTAAAAACTATGTACATATTATTTACAAAGCTGTAATTACAAATTGGAAATTGAATGGTGGATTTTTAACAGTTTAACTGAAAATGTTATTTCATTATAGCACTTACAAGTACGTAACAATACAGTTTCCTTCAGGTTTCCTAAGAGCTCACCCAAAGATATTTGTCCTTGGATGAAGTGTTTTTCTATGTGCCAATTGCTGTTGTGTTGATTGATGAATTATGTGTTTTTTGTATCATTACACTTAATGTACTGCTTCTTACATCACAGACACAACATTCTGGGTTTTTTTTTCAGTCTGGCATTTAAAATTGTACTCTATGTAAAAGAGAATTAGTTGTATTGTGTATATGCTGCATCTAAAACTCAACCACAACAAACGTTCTGAATGTAAAATGTCTTCATGAAGGGTTCATTTCATAAACTGTGGGCAGTGTTGCAATCATGTGTATTGTATTATTCTCCAATTACAAATGCTTACTTCAAGCCTCTTGTTTTCATGTTAATACGTTTCATTGAAAGCACTGGCCCAAAGAATAGAAGATGATGAAAAGTGCTTCAGAAAGTTCCACAGTTCTCTCTGAACTGAAGTTAATTTAATAGTCAGATTCCAAGGGCAAATCTAATGACATCCACAGAGAAACTTCTGATGGTTATCAAACATGTCCTTCAGACAAGAGCAGTTTTAATCAGTATCCCAGGAACAGAGAAGCAACAGATTCTAGATGAATAGCGCTCTTTTAAAGGGTTCATGGGCGTGTGACGCATTGTGAATATGTTGAAAACGAACGGAAGAGGCATGCAACCAAGTCAATTATGACTTAAACATTTAATTAAGAACTTGTATTCACGGTTAAGTTGTAGCAGTACTGAAAAACATCATTTTCAAATACATTTTAGTCTTCCACTCTGATTTCAAAGGCAGTGTTGTACTTAAATGGTTTGAAAAATAAAGATTTATAATTTTCAGTTTAAAAAAAAACTAACAAAACAAAGATTAAAGGATATGAGGTAATTATGCAACATCCATAGTACCATACATTGGCAGATGACGCACAAGCAACAGATGTTCGCAGTGAACAATGGTTCCTATTTGCTAATTTTTTCTTTAACCCAACACATGAATGTAAAGAAAAACGTAAAAGAGAAAAAACTAGTGTGTCTTCCTTCCTGAAGAATGAAATGTTGTTGTAAAGTTTCTAAAGTAAAGCTCTTCGAGGAAAGTTTCAGTGCAATTGGTATCAGGCCCGCACACTGCTTTGCCTCCTATAATGTATACAAGCAGACAAAATACAAATGCACCAAGATCAAATATTCTCTTATCATGAAGAAAAGTCTCTGATCTGAGGGAAAGTCCTCCACATTCAGAAGATAAGCCTTCGTTCAGGTGGTTTACCGTCTATGTTCCACTTTATCAAAGCATTTCAACCGTACTTTACGTCACTGCCTTAAATAAACTGAACTCATCTGTATTCAGGGAGATACGGCAGGAATGAGACACCTTTGCCAGACATGGAGAAGCATTTGTGAATTCATTTAAAGAGAGTTTTAGGCTAAAAACTGTCAGAAACAGAACAGCGTGATATTTCAATCCAAATCAATCAGCTGTTGTAAACAATTCATTATTATGTGAGCCATATTTTTTCTGTGCTTGATCCAAGCCAACGCCCCAAGGCCATCATATTTAATTTCTAAAATCAATGTAAAAGACAAGGACATTTTTTTAAATGTCAAAGGGAATAAATTAGAATAGGCGGCTCTGGCATCAGTCCCATTGGCTCACTTTGTATATCACTAACACACACATGGAGTGACTGCTAAGTATGTTGTTTCCGTTTAGGGGATGGATAAAAAGCTGTCCTCTTCGGCTGCTGTTGAAACACCCAGAAATACTGTAACCATCACAAATATCAAAACACAGAGTACTGAAATTCCCCTAAACAAGAGAAAATATAGAAACAAGCTGCAAATAGCATACACCACAATGGAAACGTTTATTTATAAATCGCCTTACCACTACATAGTTATACAGACAACAACAGACCAACAATAGACAGCTCATAACATCCATTTCCAAAATCTACTTAGATAAGAGACCATTGGAAAGGAGGGGTGCATAAGCACTAAATGTAACCCCCTTCCCCCAAACACTCAAAGCAAACATTGGGGGCATTGAGGAGCAGATAACTAGCTGAGCACAGCACTGCAGCCTTCTACAAATGACATATTTCCTGTTGGTAAAAAGAAAGTGAGTGCAGGAAAAGAGAGTTTTGCTCAGATGTTGTCTACGTGCCCTAATTTCTTGTATTATCTCTCTGGGTTCATAGAAATGCTGTTTTCTTTAATTGAATGCGCATTGAGGATAGCAAGAAATAGAACTGATCACCCGAGGTTTTTGCAGGTTAAGAAAAAAACAAGAGCTACCACATTTTACAAAACATGAGCACCCAAAATCTGAAACCAAAAAAAAATGTATTTCAAGATTTGTCTACTGTTTTCATACAAACTACTTAAAACCAGCAAAAACAACTTACATTCAGCACTGTAAGGTTAACAGATTGTAGAACTTCACACCTGTTGAATCTTTTCCCTCTTTCGATTAATATTTTAAATCTCTAAATGTCTGAAATCATAAAGAGGAGACCCAAAAACATTAGCATTGAGCGTAGATTACTTCTAGCACAAAATGGTCGAAATGGCAGAAAGGACAAACTAATGGAACCTAACACAGACTACTGGCTGCCAGAGGCGAGTGTCACCTGCATTAAGCTTCAAAATCTGATGAAAACATGCTTTCTAGCTATTCAGGGATGAGTAACACACTGTCCTCCTCGCACACAGAAAACATGAAGCACAAACACACAGAGGCTAGCCTTCCATTTGTCAGTCCATCAAAAGAATTGATAATTATAAGGCACGTTTAGTCAATTTGTCGTCATTTATAATGAAATCATTCCATGGTTATATGAACGCAGTAGGATTAGCATGCATTCGACTGTGTCTATAGGGCAAACGCTCTGCAAATTAACAGAGCATGTTTTATTGGCACACAAGACACTATCAGGGAGGAGACAAGAAATAAAAAGTGGTTATAATTTAGTTTGGACATATATCGCTAAGAATTAAGGGAATTAGACCAAGTGAGATGTCAAATGTTCCCTGACCTATTTCAAATTCCGCCCCGAAGGACCATTTTTGAGAACATCCTCATAGGAAATTACAATTTTGATGCACGATTAATCTTTGAACTAGCTTTAATCTGCTGTTGGCCTGAGCTACAGTAAATACATGACTTCATGCACGAACATCAATATATTAAAAAACATTGAAAGGAAGCCAGAACGTAATCAAAACATCTGCACTTTTTTTCAGTTTCAAATAAGTAGCGACTACCCACTTGCCCTTGAGAAAACAATATGGAAGTGACAGAAACGAGGCAGTAATTGCATTTATCTACATTTCAATACGGCCAATTTTCTGTAGAAAATGTGTTTTCTTTTTTAGAGCTTATTTTGATGGAAATTCAGTAATCTAAGACTTAAAATTACGCATAATTGAGAGTTATGCGTACCAAGTTGACGAAGAAAATTCACTTTTTTTGCATCTGTGATCTGCTTAAGTACAACTTTACACCAATTTTCAATTATCTGGGAGCGACTAAAGATGGAATAAGGATTAATTTATCAAACATGGATTTCTCCAATGATTTGTTCTAGGAAAATTTCCAGGGTGCTCGGACATCTCCAAATCGAAAGATGGAAATCTTAAAACTAGGGGTGTAACGGTACGCTAAAATCGTATTCGGTTCGGTACAGTGTCTTGGAGAGTTCGGTTCGGTTCATTCGGTTCGGTACAAAACAATAAGAACTTACATAATCTTTATTTTGAAAAGCTGCCAATACACAGTAGAATTCTTGCATAAAATAAATAAAAGTGACACATTTGGGTGATATTTTAAATAAATTGCACTCTTTATAAAGAAAAACACATTTTTTTTAAATAAAAAATGAAATACTGCAACTAGTTAGGATAGATTACCTATCCACATTTTCTGAAGAGAGCATAGATCTGGTAATAATATCTCCAGCAGTAGAAAATGTTAGATGTGTTGCCTGCCCGATCTCCGTGGAACAATGTCGGCATACAACTTTAAATTTATCCACTCGTCTATCCCCGTTATGTATTTTAACAGAGAAGCCAAAGTGTTCTTAAACACGAGACCGTAGTGAGGTGAGAGGGTCTTCAAGCTCTGGCTTCTCCTTCGCTTTTGATATGATTCTCGCGCTCGTGCTCGTCAGTCAATAGCGTCCGTGCGGACACTCGCCTAGGAACATTGTTGCGCTGCGCTTAATATCGCGCTGATGATACATTTATATCATTTAATAAAAATACCGAATACCGAAACGGTACGCAAGTGTCCCGAACCGAACAAGCCGTACCGAAACGGTTCAATACATACCGTGAACCATTACACCCCTACTTAAAACATTACTTATGTAGCCTTGGGAGTCTGATTAGAACACTTTAGTGCTTAATATTTTAGAATAGTAGTGTAATCTTACCTCTTTGAATGACTTCCAAACATTAGAAACAAATGTACAAAAAGTGTGAAGAGGTATAGCATCGAGAAATGAATGCGTATCATGCAAGTTGTCCAGTTAGGGGCTCCAGAGTAATGAAAGGACCTGAACCCAGATACCCCAGAGTGGCGAAGGGCTGGAGGTGGGGTACTTTTTTAATTGTAAACTGGATGAGGCTTATTGGAACTATACATAGTCAGTAGGACGCATTAGAGATAGAGTGGTTGCAGCATGGTAGCTAATGGCTCGGCTCCTCCCGAAATTCGTTCTCAAAATGCCAAATGTTGACAGATACTGATCACCTATCATTTTTTGGCAGCATGCCCCTTGCAGTCAACACTGACATGCTCAAATGCCAAAATAGCGATGGTGCTTGCAGAATGGCCTCACAACAATATCTCACCAAGTTATGTTCCAATAGAAGAACAAAACTATTCATTTTAACGATATCCAGCTGACAAGTCCACAATCGTATGCAAAAAGCACCTGAGGAAACGCCACCAGAAATACAGCTTCCTGCTCAGCATCCTCAGCTTTGTCAGAATTCAACTTCCTTGCTAGTAATCCATACTCTACTAAAGCTTTCCTGTGGCTCAGTCAGCAGAGCATTGCACTAGCAACGCAAAGGTCATAGGTTCAAACCCCAGGAAAAGCAAGAATTAATGGAATGTGTTAACTGCTTTTGGATAAAAGCGTCTGCCAAATGCATAAATATAATGTAAATTTGCCAAATGTCAATAAATAATGCCATATTCTACTTACTGGGACTACTTTTTTTTTTTTAAAGATTTACAGCTTATTTCACAGACTTAGTGCTGAGCAGTACAACAAAACATATCTTTGGTAACTTTGGTAAAACCCATTAAGAATGACCAAACTATGACACAATGATTGGGAGAAAATGACCCTGCGACCTGAGACACGGTGATCTGAACAGAACAAATTCGCTCCGGAAACAGAGGCGCCAAAGCTCTGTTTGTTCAATCTGATCCAGCAGAGGAAATGTTCAGCCGGAAACTCTTTCCTCCAGAACACAATATCTCCCAGGATCCAGACAACAGCGCTCAGAATGCCATCAACAATCTGCAGGGAGCCCCCAGTGTTTACTGCTACAGTATCCTGATCACAAGAGCAAGCGTTTGAATGTGAGCTGCTTCAGGTGGCACGTGGTGAGAATGCAGTAACTAGTTCATTAACGGTTTTGTTTCAATTATGTGTCGGGGATTGTATATCTTGAGATTTACAGAGGACACTATGGGGAAGACAAAAGAGTATTAAGTTGGAGTGCAGAGGATTCGCCATGTTTTCATGAATACATTCTAGTATCTTAATTAGAATTTATAATCAGTATTTGGGTTTCCTGTGGCTTAGGCAGAAGAGTGTGTTGCTAACTACAGCAATGTTGTTGGACTGAATCCCAAGGAGTAACAAGAGGTCATCAAATGTGTTAATTTTGCAGCGTTAAGCTTCTCCCAAATGGAAACATGTAAAAAGCACAAAACCAACATTTTTTTTTACCCATCTCCTGAAATCATTCCCCAATGTTAAACTTTTTCTGAAATGCATTTTTATCTTTTCCATCATTTAATCATTAGTTTTCTAGGATTTAGCCCATTTTGGGTGCATGGGAAGGTCAAGGTTGAGAGCGGTTCAAAAAGAAGTCCAAAAAGCAACAACCTACCACTTCATTGACTTGAGATTGGTGTCAGAAGGGAGTAAATCTGCTTAACTGTAAAGCAGAAAAAAATGTAACAGTTTTTTTTTTTTTTATAACGTTGACAATCCAAACTGTGAAGGGTCGAACCTTTTTATTAGTTTGTCCTTGAATCCTTCCTTCACAATTAAAATAAAATCCATTACAAATAGACATACCTAAAGTAAATAGCATTCTATTCTTGAATCATGTGGTGTATGGTTTTTGTCTTAGAGAAACTCTGATGTTTGTTCCAGAAACACTGAAACTCTTACTGTTACATACTAAAAGGACTTTAAACACACACAAAAAAGAGAGAACACATTTTTTTCTTAAGAAACGCATTCAGATGATGGAGGTATTAGATGGAAAATACAACATGACAGAACTTTGTAGCCTTATCATGACAAATTTCAAATTTGATAACAATATCCTTGAAAATGAGGGTTCTATACTTGTTTATGTTTTATGGATAAGTCTCTGTGTATTGGTATAATTATATTTAGCTATTGGTGCATTTCTTGGTTGCCATACCACAGACGGCACATTGGAATGCTAAGACATAAGGTTATATTAATACTTATACTTTCAGTCATTTTCACACTTCTACTGCAATGTCCCACCCTGGCGCACCCCTTTTCCATTTACAGTTACTCTGAAGTGGTGCAGTTCCAGACCTGGCAACATCAAATCTAAACCTCCCTTCACTTAATAAGAAACCTATCCTTTCACTGTGTGCCTTTATTTGTGCAGTTTTGTGTTTGTTCTGTTGCACGTGGTTAGAAAAAAATAACTTAATAAAATGTGACTTACAGATGTCTAAAATCAATGCCAACCTTGTTTGAGAAATTAGAAGATGGTGTAGTCAAGGTAACCGTAGACAGGAGTCTGTTACAAAGTGACAAAAACGGTGATTGGCTCCCAGGAGATTGCAATTATTTATCCGTAAAATGCCTTTCTATTAAATATTCAGAATTTGAACAATATCTGAGAGTTTAACTAATGAAAGTAACCATGTCACATTTGTCATTTGATTCAGATAACACGCAATTTGAAAGAAAATGTCATATTCTTTATAGGTTATTGGTCAACCTGTCCATAATTGTTAAAAAAAAAAACCTGCCTGAGCCGATAAAACAGAGCATACATACTGAAAATGAAAAGACCAGTAAACAATCTCCCCTTTTCTGGCCCACCACAGATGATCCGGATGTAATGCAAGTCATCGCAGCTCTGTAATTTCACAGCTGACGTCAGGAGATGTAAAAATGCGTCACACTCAGACAGCGAGCAACAGAAATAAACCTGGACCACAGCTATTATTGATCCAGCAGTGTGTGTTCACAGCTTCAGTTCAGTGTGAAAGTAATAAACAGAGTTGATGTTGGTGTCAGTCGTATGACCCGAGCATTCAGAGACATTCTTCCTCTCCCTCACACTCTCACACGCATTTGCCCGGGAGATACTCAGGAGACATAAGCAGGACAGGTGGTGTTATCTAAAGCCACCTCTGAGAGGAACAGAGGGTGTTGAACATGCCCTGCCATGGGGGACATCCCATTAGAGACAAATGGCACTCAGGCAAAGAGCACGTTTGCTAAAAAAACATATTGTGTCTAGAGCAAAACACCATTCAGCTACAATACATGCATCAAAACAACCCAAACAAGCTACTATTATTATTGAAATTAAAAATATTATAGGAATCACTTATTTTAAATCATAAATAAAAATAGGTGTAAATATTTCTATTAAAATTATCTAATTTTGGCATGTGTCAGATAATTGGTTGTTAGTTGTTGGTAATGATTGTTGTAAATGATTTGTTTTTTCTGGTAGGTTTTATGGTTGATTATGTGAATGTTAAGTTATGTTTATGGGTTTATCCGCAATGGTTGGATATAGTTATGATGGTGGTGGGTTGTGGTTGAATATTTAGGTTATGGTTGCTCATGTTGGTGGTGGTTTGTTATTTTGGTGCTAAAGCTTGTGTATGCTGGTGGAAGTTAGTGTGTGTATGGTGTGTGTATGTGGTTCCTTGGTTGTAAGGGTTGTGTTGGTTGGTTAAGTTGCTGAATATGGTTGTAATGGGATGTGTTGGTGGTGGTGCCTGGTTATATTGGTGGTTTGTTGGATAAGTTGTTGGTAGTCGTGTATGCTGTGTTGTTGAGGGTTAGTCATGTTTATGGTTGTAAGTTATGTAACCAGTAATTTGTGGTTGGTTATGTTGGTGGAAATATATTGGTTGGTTTATTATTTTGGTGGTGGATGATTCAATTATATATGGCTGGTAAGTTATAGTGTGTGTGGTTAGTTGTGATTGATGTTGGCTGGTAAAGTTGTTGGTAGAAGCAGGTAATGTTAACGGTTGTTTATATTGGTGTTTGGTTATAGTGGTGGTTGAGGTCGGTGAGGATTGTTCATGCTGATGGCGGTTAGTTTTATGTCATGGAGTTAGTGGTGTTGGGTATGCTAATGTTTGGTTGTTGTGATTGATTTTGGTGAGCGTTGTTCATGTTGATGGTTGTTAGTTATATTGATGGTGTCGGGTATGTTGGTTGTTGTGGTTGATGATTTTCGGCAGGGTTGTTCATGTTGACGGTTGTTAGGTTATTTTGATGGAGTTTGTGGTGAGGGTGTTTGGTTGCTGTGGTAAGCGTTGTTCATGTTGATGGTCGGTTATATTGTTGTGATGGTGTTGGAAATGTTTGAGGTTTTAATGTTGTGGTTGATTTTAATGGTGGTGTTGGTTATATTGGTGGTTATGTTGGAGGTGTTCGAAGTTATTTAAAATAAAACGATCATTTATATTGTTACAATTATTTGCCTTGTTAAAAAAAAAACATTTAACGCGTCTGAAAGGGTACAATGTCTTTTTCAAGCAATAGCTATTGGTTTATTTAAGGATTCGGTAGAGCAGGGGTCACTCTGGCCCACATTTACATGGAAATTCATTCCATCAGTGTTGCCAATCTGCGTCAGAGAGACAGCGATCTCAGAGACGACTGCTGGGTTTACAGCCAGTGAAGAGACAGCTGTATCGAATCCGACACTCTCCAGTGGGAAGTGAAAAGCCCAGGATAAACTGGGACATAACTGCAAGAGTGTGTAACCAGAGCTACTTTTCTCCGTAAACGTGTGTTTGTCCACTGAAGCCTGTGCACAGCGGACACGTTTCAAAGCACTGGTCAATTAAACAGGGAAACTGGGCAACAGTCACAGGAAGACTAGGCTTGTGGAAGGTCCTTGAGGGTAGACTCTGTCCATGAAGACTAAAATACACCGGTCAATTACACACTGAGGTGAACTCAAAAATCAATTCCTGTAAAGTCAATGCTTTGTCAAATAAACTAAACACTGAATTAAAGTAAATCTGCTCAAATTCTACCAAATGTGCTGTTTGCTAGTGATTAAATCATTTGCATGCATTTAAAGATATAGCTAGTATCCCATCTATCAGCACTGGTTGCCATAGTAATGGCAGAAAAGACAGTGAGAGAGATGTGAAAAGCTGTCACTGTGATCGAGGACTGAAAGCTGAAGTGTTCTCTCGCCCCTCACTATGCCATTGACCTCATCAAGCTTCAGCAGACACAAGCAGCAAAAGTGTAACTGGATTATTTACACAAATTGTCCATCACCCATGAATGATGCATGATTTATTACACGAAGAGTCCATGAAGCAGATTTTATTTGGGCTGTTTTTGAAAAATCCAATGCGGTTAATTCTATATCCAGAAAGAATTATTCTTTAAGACAATTTCATATGGTTTAAGTAAAAATTAAAAGCAGTTTTCTAACCTTATTTTCATTTAACCCTTAGAAGTCTCTGCGCGCACCATTCATCAATCATCAAATTAAAACTAATTTTTAGTTCAAATATGTGTAGATTTCAAAAATATTATTAGATATTTTTGGTGTAAATGAACATTACAAGAGTTATTACACATAATACAAAAGGTAATTAAAATGTGAGAAAATTGTCTTTCAGTTTCTTTTACAGACCACATATTGGAGCCATCAGTGCCATCTAGAGGTAAAAAGAAGAGATAACCCGTGGAAGTAGAATAGCGGTGATATAGCTTGTGTTTTTCAAAGTTCTGGCACGAAAAAAGTGTTTAGAACAGTGCATAAGGTTCAGGAGAGGTTTGAATGTTATTTTATAAAATTTTTACGTCTTTGCTTTTTTTTTGGGGGGGGGGGGGGATTGATGACTTTATTTTGTCAACAAATATGATTTTTGTTAAAATACATGAAAACTGGTCATTCTCAATTTGTGAGTTTAAAAAAAATGTGAAAATTAAAATCTGCCAGTTTTAAAAACAACCAAACCATGGTCATTTATTCCAGGATTGTGTTTGCGAACTGGAGTATTTTCATTGATGTTAAGTTTAAGATTTTGTAAATGAATTGAGTCATTTACTAATACATGGATTTGAGTTGGATTTTTGTCCAAATTAAGCCACAATATCCAGATGCACACTCGGTACTGCGCATCAATGTCTGGATGCTGAGCAGAGAAAAAAAAGCCTGTGGAAAGCCTTGCATAACATAGTCTCCGCTCTCTTCATGGTGGATTGAAACAGAAGTCTAACATGTGCTCCAGATTAGGGTGAGAGCCCATGAATGTGCTCATTTTAATACCATCTGCTTGGTTATAACACTAGAAATCAGATACAGTACAATCAGCTGGACATTGGAGGCAATGGAAGATGGTTACAGCCCTGCATTTGGTGTTTATTTTACACCAACAAGCACAATGACCGAGTTAAAATATAGCGTAAATACATTCAGGAAGTACATCCATGACTGTCCACACAAAAATGTGACCATGAGTGAGCATTAACAGAAATCCTAACAAGCTAGAAGTTTCTAGAATTAAAAAAATATATACAAATATTTGTACAAACAGCCAGAATATCCAACGATGTGTAAATGTCCAGAGAAAAAATCCTACTTCCACTATGAAACCACGAACATATAAATGTCAGAAAATCAAAAGCAAAATGTAAAATGTCTACAGAATGCACGTTATCTAGTGAGTTGTGGAAATCAATTTTGTTTTTATTAGAATGTAATCATCAGAACAATTCAAAAGTTCTGAACTTTTACTTATAAAACACAGTCTAGTCCCAGTGAAGTGGGTGTGTCCTTGTGGGAAATTGACACTAATGCATACCGTATATTTACAAACTTATTTTAGTATTTGTTTTGCACTTAATACTTATTTATTTATAACATATCGTTCAATTCCTCAAGATAAAATCCAATACATTTAATACACTATATTAGGAAACATTTCAACTCAATCAACTCGTGTTGGAACCTCACATTAGTTTAGATTACATCACATCACAAAGTGTCTTAATAAAATTGTAGGCACTTTATAAAAAGAATAAAAAAAAAACAATACATATTTAACAAAAATAATATTAAACTTAAAAAAAAAATGGACAATCGACAAAAAATCATCTCTGTCTTTCACCCCACAGTCCAGGTTTTTATTGTACTATCAGCAGCACAGAGCGACATCCAGTGCTCTTTAAAATTTGGCCAAAGAAACTTGAAACCAAGCCAACATGTGCATTGAATTGTTTCTTATGCAACTCGAATTTCCTGCAAATCTAGAGATTTCTGTGAAAATACTGATTAAAATAGCGTCAAGACATGTCGAGAAGCTTAATGTGGATGTTTCACACCCTTCTACTGGCATGATGCAAAAACAAAGATATTACCAATCCCAAGGGATTGCACGGAGGGATCATTTGTTTTCTTACAAAGTGCTTAAAACAAGATGCTTTCAGACTCAAGTAAGAGGAAACCTCTGTCCACTCGACCGTGTTGTCAGAAGGGAAAGGCCCTGTTGCTTTCCTGTGATTGTGTACAAACCTCCAGCATGTGGTGATGGAGGTCTTCAGAGATCATTTCAAACAGAACCCTTCCCTCCAAAGAGTTTAATAAAAAAAAAATCTTGATGAAAATTCATTCTAAAGATATGGGGAGATTTTCTTGAAACAACAAACAAATCCAAACAAAGAAACTTAAGTGACTCATTGGCTGGTTTAGCAACAAACCAAGGAATTCGAGACATTTACAAATGTTTTAATTAAAAGTTTTCTGACGGATACACCAGATTCCCCAGAGTTGTGCAATGAGCTAAGTGCGCAGCTGTCTACACATTCATGCCGAGGGGAAGCAGGGCATATTTAGTGAACCTCAAGGTCCCGCAGGAGACAAGTTTAAGAAAAGCTTCTCTCTCACGATGTTTCTCTGATCATCTTCAGTCTGCTGGGAATGCTTATAGGAAGGTTTGACAGTCTACAATAAAGACACTCCGAATACCCTGAAACTTTGGGAGAATTTTCCTTTTCTTCAAAACAAAAGCCACACATAAACATTTATGCCAAGTGACTTCCGTTTTAAAGAATGAACACAATTAATGGCGATCGAGATCTTGGTGTGGCAAGCTGAGCCACAGTTGGCCTTAACTCACTATTCGAGTCTATGTTAGCAATAATATCTTTTTCAAAACCCATTCTGGTCCTTTTGTTGTATTTTTGTTGAACCAGGCTGTATTTTGATGTTGCATTGCATTCACCATTGCTTTCGAGAGTGTATCTCATAATTATTATAAGTGTCGTTTTTCTACTCTACCCATAAATCAAGCTTCGTTTGGGAGAGTGTTATGAGTGATGTAGTCCAGGATCATGGGAAACGTAGAGTATAAATAATAGAATTGGTGCATGGAAGGAATTGCACAAATGTTTTGTGGAATATTGAGACGTCGACGGAAAAGCAAGTTGCCCTCTTTCCCATCAATCTACAGCACAGTTGAGAGGATAGATCCCTTACTAATATACATTCTCAGACCTGAGTCTTTAGATGATATTCTACACAACAAAGAAAAGCTGCTTTTGTGCTAGACCTGTGAACTCTTGCCTCGGGTGGGTGTTTAGGGCAGTTTGGGAAGGATTTAATGCAGCATTGTCCGTATTTATGCATCAGTGGAGAACATGCGTTGTGCATTGTGAAGAGGATGAATCACTAACCTGGTATCAAAATACACTTTGAGCCTCCAGGCGGGACACATGTGGGTTTGGATGGAAGAGCACTACACTGTGACATCCAATGTTACCAAAGTGTCTGAGACAACTCCGTAATAAAACCTGGAAATTAAAGAAGCATTAGCTACACACTTGCAATGTTCAGCTTAAAATGTTCTGGATTATTTACAAGTGGCTATTCAAGCATACTGTGTTCTTCAGATCCTTCCTATTCAGAAAAATGAGTGGGTGGGGGGGGGTTATGTCAGTAGCATTACAAAAAACTATTTATAATATCTAAAATAAAAACATTTTTGTGTCCATCATTAGTGCTACACCTACTCCTATAGACACAAAAAAAACACTTATGAACCGTTCAAGAATATTTTCTTTCTGTTTATATAATTGGTGCTATAATACCACATATAGCTACCAAAAAAAAACAACACAAAAGAAGAGTTGAACATTTTATTTCTGTGTTTATCATTGGTGCTATGTACCATCTATAGACACCAAATAACCACAGAAGAACATGTTTTTTCTAAGCTCAAGGAGCCTGCTATATAGCACCTACAGCCACCAATAACCACAGAACAAGTGTTTAAAAACATTTCCTTTCTGTGTAAGTGGTGGGTGCTATCCAGCACATGAAGAGCTTCAAAAGAGTGCTCAAAAGACAAAAAAACAAAAGGAACTGCCAAAAAAACCTAATTTATTAGTGTATTTCAGGTTTGGACTAATTTATATTCTTAATATAAAGAATAAATGAAAAAGGCAAAGCCCTGTGGGGGCCTGGCAGAATTCCCAGATATAGCCTACAGCGCTTCAGATTGATTCGCCAAGTGTACAAGACATAAACACTTAAATTCTAGCTTAGCAAACTATTTAAGTGATATATGTTTTATGCTGTTGCTCGTAATGATTTGTAACTCATTACTGTGAACTCCAACATCTCACCCTGTGCAAACAAATCACGACGCAGGAAACACGTGTTGGGTTTCTGTGTGTGTGTGACTAAAGCAACACGAGTTGATGATGACAGTGAGAACCTAAAGATGCATTTGCCACCCAACACAAATCTCAGGAAACTGAAATCAACCGAAATGCACAATGATTGCTTAGTTTCAACACAAAAGAAAAGGTTATTGGTTTCTTGATTTGGGTGAAGCTGAAGAAAGCTTGTCGGAAAGAATCCACTACAGCGATTGCCTGTGTTATAAATTTCAGGCCTCCCAGTACAACACAGTGACGTCTTTGAGGGTCATCTTGGCGCTCTGCAGACCCAGTGTAGGAATGAAGACAGACGAAGCTAAAATATTCCCACTTTTACTGGCTCAAGCCAAAGAGCTCTTGAAATCTCTTCACGTCAATGACTGTGTGATGCAGTTTATTCTTTACTTGCGTGATTTCTGATGCTATAAAGTGATCTAGATTCTAGAACCTCATGCTCTGTTCAAAGTGACCCAGAAGCAATAGTAAGTGTAAGAATTTCATACAGCTTTGCATTGTTGCAATCTACAAAGAATTCTATAAACAAAATTTCATCTGTGTGCTTTCCTGCTATTGTCCGGGTGAATGCCAAGCTGTAACAGGAGCTAGAATTAGTATCGACTTCCTGTCTGGCTAAAGTCCATCTGCCAACAGTCCAAGGAAGAGAACTGGTATCTAGATCTAACTGGTCTCAAGAGAAGAATAAACGCTTTCTTTATAAAGCAATACTGAGTAACTGGACTGAACACTTTATAAACAAAGTACCATCATTTAAAATGGTTTTATCTTCAGAAATATGTTTTTTAGGAATAGGCTACAAAACACCACTTGTGTGCAAATGAACCGAACACACTTTATTCTTTTATTTCTTTAGATTTGTGTAAAAATGCATGAACGTTGCAAGAATTCAACCTAAAAAGGATACTCAAACCATCAAAGCGGTCAATGTCAAACTGATATGACAATTACAACGAAATGAAAGACACGCAAGAAGAAAAAAAGCATTAATTCAGGTGCAGATTTGTCCAGATGCTTTAATTACTGAGAACAATGTTGCACAAAGAGAAACTCTATCCAAGCATTTGCTGGATCATTACTCTAAATGTCAAAACTAAATTGCCTGTGAAAACTTAAATTAAGCTGCAATTTAAATTACAGATCTTTTTTATGCTGGGTTTTTGTTTCATTTGTACTTACCATGTCAAAATTGAGCCGCAAGGGAGAGATGGCATCCTCATTCCTCAAACATTTGTAGCAACTGTCTACCAAGAGGGAGAAAATGATAGAAAGAGATAAGCAAACAGTTTAATTTAATTTACAATCAATGCACTGTACAATGGTCTCTGATGGACTCTTTTAATAAACAATTTTAGCAATCTAAAAGACATTGCAAAATTAATCAGCAGATCTTTGCAGCAGAAATATTTGAACTTTTAGCTCTTATTTTTGGTTGTGTAGAACAGGTCTATTGTATTCTGTAAAAGAAAGTTTTCTTCTTAATTTGACATCAAATGATTATATAATAAGTTAATTGTATTTTTGCTATCATTCTTAGAGAAAATCAGCTAATGAGCTAAGAAACATAGATTCAGTGATTAAAATAGATTGCAGAAGTGACAGTTTAATTGAGTCTCTTGGAGTCTTCTCTACTTTCCTCCAGGCACATGCGTGTAGGAGTCCTTAACATGACCTAAATACAACCCAGACTTCCAACTGCCAGCTCTCAGCATTTAACGTTTGAGAGCGAGAGAGAGAGAAAGACGTGACGACGGGGTTGAAGACACCAAAGGCTGATTCTGTTACTAGACAGTTACTAGTGCACTGTTTTTTTTTTTATATTAGGTGAAAAAAACAGTGTTAATTGCAAAAAGTGAAACCAAATGCTAATATTTTGTGAGTTTGCAAAAAAAGACCGATGCACAATATCTGATCTGAGTGTGAATTTTACAAAGAAAAACATTCAATGTTATTTTTATAGCTGATCATTCAAGCCATGCACAGCTCAGTTTGAGCAAAATTTGTTGAACGAGGAGGAGACAAAAGGAAGGGAGTGATCTGCAGGAAGAGAAAGATGAGTAAAAACTATGAGCTCACATTCAAATTATTATTTTATCTGCCTCAAACTGTTTTGTAACATGCTCTTCTCATCTTTGGATATTAAAAACATTTTATGTTGTTTTAAAAAGACCAATAAATAAAATGTAAAAAAACAAAGATACAATGTCATGATCATTATAAAATTGTTATCTTTGAATTAAAACTGTTATAATGTTTATTAATTGAAACAAAAAAGGTTTACACAGAAAAACAGCAATGTGCTTTTATAGATGATCATTCAAGCCATGCACAGCTCTGTTGATAGAAGGAGGAGGAGATAAAGAGGGAAAGGAAAAAGATGAGTAGATGAGTAGTGGAACATAAATATGGTAATCCTCATTATTGAGTGGTAACTCCATGTTTAAGTGCCTCAAACGTAGATGTGCAGAAACCGGTGAAGTGACACAGTATCATCTGCTCACCACAGAGCTCATGTGTCCAAATGAAATGAAATTAAAACAATTTCATCTTAATAAAATCATATTTTCTTTATTTTGGTTCAGAAAATAAACCAATCGAGCAGAAAATAACCCGCAAATCCAAAAGACGACCAGATACATTTTTTTCTTTGCCTTAGATACTGCTATATTTTTAATCTCTCATTCTCTTTCCCCGTTCCTTGAATGCAATTTCAAAGCATAAATCCCAAGGAATATCTAATGCAATTTTTTTTAAGATGACAATCTGTCACCATCTCGCTTCAAGCTCTTCAACCTTTTGCAAATCTGAAGAGGCGACTCATCTGACAGAAGACAGAAAGCCTCACAGGCTCTTAACTGTTTGCCAAATATTTTTTTTATATTCCACAAAACTGATAATCACTGTTCATTCTGTGTTATCTGTGATGATCAATAATGTTTCTTTTTTAGAGACAAGGGATGATTATTTAGCATGGCTTTGTATTATATAACAAAATCTGAGCGAGTTGCGGTTTTCCATCTGCTGGACAACAACAGTTACATAACAAACAAATCAGCTCCATACACATCTTGAAGGAACTGACTTGAAGAGAACATATGGAAAGCTTCAGAAAGAATCTGTTCATGAACTGACCCTTTTTTCCCCCCCATTGGGACTGATCATGTCAGCAAGGGTTAATATCTTAAATGATCACAAGCAATTTTTGAAAAACAGTCTCAAGAGAAATCCCACCAGACAAAAAAAAAAGTTATTTGTTTGTCCTTTTTCTCATCAATCATTTTGTTATTTTTTCCAAAATCTGGTTTCCTTCAACCAATCCTTTGATGATTTGACATTTCAACCATTATCTAATCCAATTACAACCTGCACATTGATGGAAGTACAGAATTCAGGCAAACAATTCAGGTGAAAATCTTCAGAATGAACAAGATTGATCATACATTTCTGTGAAATAGTTTCAGAAGTCAATTAGATACAGCCTGTAATACCTGAAAACACATTTCTGCCTTAAAGCAGAAATACAAAAAAAGCTGTGGATCTACATTTTGCTGAAAGAATAAGGTACGATCTAAAGCTCTTTAGAGCCTTTGGTATTTATGTTTTGCTCAATGTAATATATTTATGGTAGTCAGAACGTTTTGAGAAAATCATCAAATGAGAAATTGTGTGATGGACTGATCAAATAAATGGTTTTTAAAAGATAAAATTAGCAAATTGTGTGATCTACCACAAACTAACCTTGAGCTAGACCTAAAGATTCAGAAAAATGACATTCAAGGACAAATGCGACATCCAAAACAAACTCGTGGTGAGTTTCTGCTTTACACCTCCTTGTGTTACCTTCCTTGGTGTTTTAAAAGAATGTCAAATGAAGAAAGAACACTCCTGGGGATCCAGGCTCTCGTAGTGATCCCCATGTATGCACTTATGCTGATTTTATGGGATTTAAACTCTTTAGCCGCTTCCAGAATTGTGCACATTTTATAAAAACTGACTTGTTCTTTGCTGCAGGAGCAGTGAGAATCTGGTTGTTTAGTTGATTTGTGTGCTCTAGGGTCAGCGTCTACAGATGATTATGGGAATCATTCAGTGATGGACAATCATTCATTGATTTATGCCTGGGAAACTTTACTGAAGTGTAAAACGGATGATCGAGACAGCAGAGTTGCTTAGTGCATGAAATTGCTGGAGTAGATCATAAATTACTGATTTGACACATATTTACAACTGAATGAGTGTTGCTGATGTTCTAAAAAGTGGGGAAAAAAAATACACGATTTACGGCCAAACAGTTGGTTTTGCTCTAATTAATTACCTTTTTTGTGTCAAAGCTTAATATAATTATTTTAGTACAACCCCAGCGTTTTTCCATTACTTTACACAGCACTTCCACAACGGACTTGAATTATTTCAAGCATTACATTTGTATTTTTTTACTGACAAATTGAGAACAGTTTTCATGTTTTATAAAAAAAAAAGAAAAAAAATCAAAGACAAGGTGAAAACAATTTGAAATGACCTAATAACCTTCTTGAAAACTACAACTGAAACCGAAATTAAACAATAGCGGTTTAAAATACTTTAGACATCATTTTAAGATGTAGAATTAAAAACCAATTAGACAACGATGACTAGTTTGACTTTTTAACAAATCAAAAAACCTGTGAAGTGTGTGAAAACTCTATGTTTTCTTTCATATAACTAATTTTGACAATGGTAGTGACTGTTTAATACATTTAAGACTATCAATCACTCAGGAATCTTTGCTTTCACTGTGGCAAGCCCTTGTGCACCCTTTATAATGATCCAGTAGAGGTAAACTACACCCATTTTGAGCCTCCTGCAATTGAATCGGAAATATATGAGCAACAAGTTGCTAGTGGCTGGCCAAACGTTGCAATATAAAAATGTACACAATATGAAATGCTTCTTTTTTTTATGCCAAAGAACAAAAGTTCTACATTCTTCAATTTCAGTAAAACTCTGTATCAAATAGTGATTAATTTTCCTTCCGCACCCTTGAAAGTACAGATAATGTCCGGTTTGGGACATAGCCTTGAATGTCTGAATGTGATGCGTGAGCTTAAACCAGGCAAAGACACATCTCTACTTCATTACAAAGAACTAGTCACTAAAATTCTCCAAGATCCCCAGAAAAAGAAGTTTATCGCTAGATTTGGATAAAAAAAAAAAGTCACTAGGATGTCTAAACGGTTGACAAACTTGCGAAGTCTATGATTATGACTGATGCAAAATTATATATTTTTTTGATATTGTATAAACCAGCATCATTAACTACAGATTGCCTTTTAAAATGTCAGCTAAGAATCCGGTTATCTAGAGCATGGGCATTTATTGAGCCCGAAGATATGCAAAGGATTGTTGATTTCTTTACTGTGCAGCACAGACTCCTTCCGGAACAAACAGAGGATACAAACTGGAACTCTACACCTACACACCAGATGAGCTGAAACAATATTAGAGATCCAGGGTATACTGGCATTGAAAACCAAGTATATGAACAATGCAGAGGAGTAACCAAATCTACAATGACATCATACATTGGAGGTTTGCCAAGCTCCGCTTGAAGGAATATTTTCAAAAGTTGACTGTAAGATGGACAAGCAGACTTTAAGCCAGAAAAAAAGAGATAAAAATGTATCAATAAGTTAATATTACAACACCTCTGCAGATTGAACATAGGTATTATAAATTACATGGAAAAAAGCACGGGAGAACATCAAATTCCTCATCTTAAGGCTGACAGTCCATTACAAGGAATCAGACTAAAGTGCATCTTGTTTTTAACAGTCTCCGTGGAAACAACATTAGGACCCAAACCCCCAGGGATGGCATTAAGGGTCAGCTGATGTTCATGCTGGTCATGTGAATGTGCTGGCCGCCATGTAAACAACTTGCTTTAAAGCCGACATGATATGTTCTCTGATGCTATTAATGAACGGTAAATGCCAAAAACTCAAATTGAAACAGAACAAAAAGCCAAAATTCATCCATGTATGACATGAGCAGAACTGGCCATTTTTGGACATCTTTGTAAAATAATAAACTAAGTAAATCAATTAAGTGCATATACCCTACACATGTGGCAAATTTCATCTGTTAGCACACGTATGCGTTAACATTAACTATTCTATAAACTAATAATAAATTAATTTTCATTTTCACCAGACGTGTGCAAAATTTGCTGACTTTTCGGGCACATTTAGACCCTCAAAAATGTGTTGTGAGCCATAAAACAACAATGCTCTGAGCGGTTAAAATGCTTTGACATTTTTAAAAAGCAAAACTGTTTGAATCTGACTAAAAATAACAGAACAATTTGAGCCCTTCAATGCAAAAGCCTTGAAATGTATAATTTCATAGATAAAATGTTGTAGTCTCACATCTTCTCATCTTTTACCTGTTCATTTTTCCGAGTGCCAAGTCCTTTAGCATAAAAATGAAAGATGACTCATCCTCGCCCCTCACACTGGCATTAAAAATAGCAGGTCAACACCGGCAGATGAATTGGAGTTTTGAAAAGGGCTTTATATGAGATGAAAGATTGGGGAGATATGAAAAAATGGAATTTCACATGGTTATTTGGGTTTCTATTGAACAAATATATTGGTCACAAACTAATAAAAGTAATGGATTTCAGTGTTTCTAACCATCCAGGGTCATGTTCTGAGCTTTTATCCATCAAACTACCCAAAAGAGTTGCATCTTCAGCAGCCAGATTGAAAAAAAATACACCTTATTAACATTCTCCTGCATGGTGAAAAGAATAGCTTTGGAGTGTTGAGTCAAAACGAGACAGAAGAACATTTAGTAGAACATTTCTAAGACGCATTGCTCAAAGCTGAAGTGGACTAATGCTATAATTTCCCTCACAACTGTATAATGATCACTATTTCATTTTTATTGATGCTTACTTAAAGTGAGGAAGCAGCTGACTAACTTTACATTTGAAAACAATTACTGATTCGTGAAACACAATTATTTCTTGGGTTAAAAGTAAACCAGTGTGCATAAAGCAGTTTGTATCTTTCAGATCATCGATCATCTGCTTTGATCTGAAATTCAAGTGATGCAACATAGATTTCCCTTCAAATCTTTTCCTCATGCATGTCAGCGAATAAACAGAAAATCATGATTTACAGTATAAACACCTCAGCGATCAAAGCATTCAAAACTGATTTGAGCAATTTCAATTAATGGTATAATCCAGATAATTATAGAAGGCAGATAAATGAAATCAGTCATTGTGTGGTAATCAGAAACGAGTCAAATAATCGTAATCACTCTTTATCCCTGCCTCTGTAGCTCTTCACACTGAAATGTACCATAATATTTATTAGGAAACTTATTTCTGGAAACATTTCAGTGAAATCCCTGTTATTTAGAAAGTTACAAACCCTTCAAATAAGCTTCTTAAAACGTAAGGCCATGTCATGTGCTTAAATTTCCGAGACAAACAGCATGGCTTAGAGAGGCTCTTATTAAAAAAAAGGACATACAATGCTCCTTGTAATCCTGTAATAACAGGATCTGGGATGTCAGCAGCATATTAATGATTTTTAAAGGCTTTTTTTGCATAGTTTCTTTCAAAATCACATTTCACTGTGTAAATATGTGAAAACATTTCTTGAATGTGTTGTCGCTGACTAAAACGTTGACGTTTTCAAAAAGTTTTTTTTATTCACATTCTTCAAAATGTGTTTAGTGCATTTTTCAAATTTAAAGGCAGGAACATGACACCTTGAGAGTCAGTGTTTCCCCTACCATTCAACAAGAGGGACTCCCAAAACATTCAAAAACAATTTGGTGCAAAATTTATTTCAATTATTTTAATGCATAAGACAGATCTATGTGCTACGTAACTGTATTAAAAACTCAGACTTGTGTTCTACTTTTGGAGAAGCTTTTTAACTGTTTTAGCGACTCATGCACACACTTGCATCACATTCAGATCGATGCAAGCTGCACCCTAATCTACACACAGCCTTTGTACCTGTTATGGGTACAAAATAAGAATTAAAATCTCACTCAGATTCACTTGGTGTCATTTTGCATTGTATTCTTGGGACATAGAGAAACTTTCATTTTATTTAATACATTCCATTATGGCTGCCTCAAGAGCCCCACACCACCATGAGTGTGACCCTGTGATGGACCGTCAACCGTTCAGCCAATATTAACATGAGAATCTTAAATACGAAGCATTTAATAATGATACAAATCTTTGGCCAAAAAAATTAATTTAACTGATGCGAGGCTGACCAATAGTCTTGACCTCATGTGAAGGGGAAAATAAATAAAAGGGAAAATAATTATTACAAATATATACACAAATTACAAGTGACTAATGCAATTAAATTATGACAATAAATCAAAGTACAAACCTTGAAAATAAATACATTTCATTTTTTATTAAACATACTTCATATATTGGTGTGTTTCTAAAATGTTTTCCATCCAAACAAAAGGGTGAAAAATCAGATTTTTGTCCAGATGGTGAAACAGAATTGATCTTTGCTTAATTGGTCATCCAAATTAGATTTGTCCTAATCAAACTCCCATTTAAAACCAACCCAGCTTCTGTTGGCTCAGATAAAAGATGAATTAACTCATTACCGTACTTCTAAAGCCATAGCCTGCCATTAATGTCATCTAATCTCACTTAGCCATGGGCTAAACAAGATCAAGATGCAAGCCTTGGAAACATGAACAGATTTACAATTACCAAAGTTAATGTGAGGATTACTATTGAGAATCTTGAATCAACATTTCCTGTAAGAAAAATTCACCCATGTGATGAACCGTAAAGCATTTCTCAAGACTGAATGTTGCCAAAAGGTCTCAAAAGAGACCTCAAGCAGCCTGGTTACCAAAGGCAGAATAACAATTTTCAGTTTCCCGCCCCATCAATACAGGATTTCTCCTAGAGATGCCACTTTCCACAGTGTAGCTACACAAAATGTATTGATAAAAGTCAGTTTTAGGCATCGTCATCTCTCATTTCAACCTTCAAAAACAACCATTCACTAGGATAAGCAGTATATGTAGGTTTAGAGAAGATGGAGGCTGAGTGTGTTTGGAGGATGAATACAAGGATGGCCTCAAACGTTTTAAATTACGCTTCACCAAATATTAGCATTAAAAACCTAACTGTTTTGCTATTAAAAGCTGTAGGGTAACCCAATCTAAACAGGGGACAAAGCTATTTATTGCTAGGACCATGGGGAACCACAGACTGGTGAAGCTCACTCAGAGGAATGGAAATGCAGGAAGTAACTGATATTGGATACTGTGATCCCCATGCCTCTTCTCCAGCCTGTAAGCAATGACTACGTTGGAAAGTTTAAGCTCTATGGGGCTATTTCGAGGAGCACTGGCTTCTGGGAAACATTATTTAGATTCTTCAGTTGACTTGTGCCAAATGATCCACTACCACTTGACAATAAGTAAATCGTCGCTTTTATTATGAGTAGATGCTACTTTTTTAACACATTGTTATTAAACTGTTCCTCAGCAGCCCTGTGTCCTTGGCCTGTTACGAATTCGAAGATGGCAATGAAACAAAACGTCAATTGTCAAAACTACATTATAGTATTTGGAATGGTCTAGTGAAATGTTTAAAAAATAAACCAAAACAAACACCATACAATGTAGACAAAAAAAGTACTCATTCTACAGAACAAATGTCACTTATTCACTCATTATTGCCCCACTAATTCATGTATAAATATCAAAAAGTAGATAAAACGTACATTGTTTACCTCTGCCATGCGGAACGCCAACTCTGCTTCATGCTCGACTGGCTGCTGGATCAACAGTGACATCCAGCGGCTCAACTGTGTCAGTGCACCTTCGATGATTTTATTCCTCTCTTCGGGGAGTAGTTTAGAAACTTTTAGATACGGATATCCAAAGATTGGTAGAACCGTACACATTTTTTACTCTAATACTAGTAATTGTGTTAATATTTAAATATATTTTAAAAAAATTCAAAGTCAGAGTCAAAGAAACATTTATCTCAGTAAATGAGTTTTTGCTTGCTAGAATCATACCAGGTTTAACAATCTTACTTTGTAAAAAGTACAAAAAGAAACGGGTGCCATTTTCAAAATTATTCAAGAAAAATCTTGGAGCTTTTCAACTTAATAATGCGTTGAATCGTGCAGTTTATTGAGGAATTGTGTGCCATTGCTTTTGATACACCAGACATATTTGTGATTTTATATATATATATATATATATATATATATATATATATATATATATATATATATATATATATATATATATATATAGCTGAAAAATGCAACAGACTGCAGTTCTCACAAGCTTCTGGCTCAACATTCTTGAAGCTAGGAATGCCATTTAAACTCCAAAACAAAAGAACATCTTCAATGTGTTGGAATATTTATCCATTTTTGTGATATATCTTAGGTTTTGAAACATCATAGAAGCATTTGTGCTATGCTAACATTTTTTTTATTATCAGAATAAATTATCTTTTTAATTGCTTTTAAATAAACAAAACCTGCTACATATGCTCACCAATAATGACAAATAAGTCAACAGGATTTCATTTTCAGGAGTTTCGGTATTTGTCACCCAATTAGTTGTTCCTTAGGAGTATACAGATATATCCTTAGCATTCAAACCAGTTAATCCACAAAGAGCCTAATAATCCAACAGTGAAATAATGTCTACTTCTCAAAAAGTTCATGGTGTAACAACTTCAAAAATCACTTCACAAATCATTGTGTTTAAGCATTTAACTACCGGTCAATGAACAAGACTCTAAAAGCAAGGTTTTATGAATATTTAACAGAAAATGTGGCTTTATTTAGCTTATAGATTACAAATGAACTTTGTATAGGATTAAAAACATTTTTATATCAATTTCTAGATCGTTTGGAAGATAAAGAAAAGCTGATGTCCAGATAAATTCAGAAATGGCTCGATACAAGCATATAACATTATACACAAGCACAAAAGAATAAAATGATCAAAACTCCAATACAAATCGTTTATGTAAAAAGCTGTATTTGATACACTAGATACCTCTACGATTGCAGGTCCATCATGAGACCTTCTTCATGTTTGTACAAAGCGTTGACGAGCCTCTCAGCAATAGTTTTACAGTTCACATACCCCAGAAGTTCCCGCATCTTTGATTGATTTGTTTTTGCTTCTCTCACATTCGAAGTGGATTCCTCGTGTAATTTCAAGTCATCGAGGATAGGCTCAACGTTCTTCACTCTTGCCACCAAAATAGGGTGGTAGTCTTTTAAAAACTTCTGATAATCTGGAACCAACATACAAAAAAGATGTATTTTTAAAACGACAGTTCACACTCGTGCACTCACATCCTATATACTTAATAAAATAGTTCACCTTGTACCGTTCGGTTACCAGTATCCACCATAGACCCATTTCTTTCAAGTGTCTGATCTGAAACAAACAAGAACATTATTATTAATCTTTTATTTAATGCTTTAAATCAAATTATATTTGCATTTATGCTATCTATGTTTATGTTATCCAAAAATGTTAAAGATTTACGCCTCAAACGTGTTCAAACAGCAGTAAAATAAGACAATTTTTTTACTTAAATAAATGTAAAAATAATGTTCATTTTAAAAATGAGGAGTTATAAACGTAATAAATGTAATTAAAAAAACAAAAAGTTAACTGAACAGTAGATTTGTCACATTTGAAAAGCCCATAGTCAATAAAAAAAAACCCACAATACTCGCCGTCACACGCAGTCCTGGTTTGTCCGTTTCTTTTTCAAGTTTCAAGTCTAGTTTTTCACGAAACACTTTATCTCCACTACATCACAGCCCAATTTAGCGGCTTTAGCTGGCCACGTTTTAATGATCAATTATAAATTGATTTGTATTAAGAAGCTCAACTAACAGT
Source organism: Danionella cerebrum (assembly GCA_007224835.1). Taxonomy (NCBI): domain Eukaryota; kingdom Metazoa; phylum Chordata; class Actinopteri; order Cypriniformes; family Danionidae; genus Danionella; species Danionella cerebrum. The sequence continues at coordinate 609,984 of SRMA01025643.1, forward strand.
GGCATTAATAACTGGGTTATGTTTCAAACTATTGACTAATGTGTTGCTTTCGGTGCTATTCATTTTGTTCTTGCCATTTAATGACTAAAAATAAACTATATAAAGTTAAAATGACAATAAACTAAATCTTGAAATCAAATAAAGTGCAAATTTAACACTTCAACCATGTTCGAGTCAAATAAAGCTAAGAAAAAAAGAGTTTTGGGTTGGGTTTAGCTCAAAGTTGAGTGGGAAATTGGAGATGAAAGATAGCTGCTGTTTTCCCCATTGTGGCTTGTTGGGATTGACTGACGAGATAGCGCTGTATCATATTATCAATCATTTCATCATGCTATCAATACAATATTAATAAAAATTAGAAGAAGAAGCTGAAATGAAACCATCAGCTTTCCAGAAGAATTTTATTACCAGCTGACAGAACCCAGATCTCACTTAAAATCTTATTTAAAAGCGTCACGTCTTTGAAAACCAGTCTGTATTTACTGTGCATGTTCTCAATGTATGCGCCACTAATATATAGAAAAATGCATATTTTAAAGTGGACGATAAACCACTACTGACCAATAATTAAAAGTTAGATTACACAGTTTATTATATAAAATAAAGTTCAGGATATTTCCTTGTTTTAAGTGTTGTGCTTCCCTCATACTTGCACTTGATGAATCGATACTCCTGTTGATCTCCATGGAGCTCTGAGAGGAAGCACTGGATACAGAGATGTTGTCTGTTTGCAAAGAAATGGTGAATAAAAGCTGCACACACTGAATTTAACACCCACCATATCAAATAAAAATAGCCAAATAAAAATAAAACCAATAAAAAAAATCAATCAAATAGTCATAACTCACTCATCAAAGTATCTGCAGAGGTAAGACCCTGACTTCCCATTTCCAGCTGTACAGGCTCTGCAGGAGCGAGAAAAAAAAATCTTGTATTTTAATTCAGCTCTTTATTTCGTGCATGAAAATGTTGCATCGTTAAGATTTTAAATAAGTTTGAAGTTCTCACTGAAATGTGGAGAGCAAATCGGTTCATCTCTTAGGTTTACTGCATGCTTTAATGTAACATTGCATTGGATTAGTCTCTTAAGAATGTGAAATATGGTAAAAGTGTAAATAATTCAATGTTAAAAGAGGATTTTGCAACATGAAATAGAGAGGACCAAAATAGTTTTAAGGGATATACTTTACCTGAAGTGTCCACTGTCTTGATCCATTTTCTGAGCTCAGGAAAACTCTCGTTGACTTCGTCATCTTTTAGTAAATTTAAGAAGTCTCGACACACGCTTTCCCCCTTTGCAATAATTGTGTCCAAAAGGCCAATGATCAAGTCCGTGGTTGCGCCCATGGACTTCAGTTTGAGGTACTCCGGCGTCGTTATTATCTTTTTGGATTGAACGTGTTGCAATATAAGCGAATCCACAGAAAGCCACCGGACGAGCTTCAGTTTGTTTCCCAGGATGATATCCTCCATTGCTCACCAGAAGCCACAACAAAACACTTGCGGAGAAAGTTTCGGTTTCAGTTTGTGTTGTTTTTATTTCTTCAACGCTAGAGGGCGCCTGTATTCTAAGAAAGCTTACCATAACGTCTACACTATGGAGGGTATAAAGTGCCACAATAATTAACAGTTTTTTTTTTTATTTAAATGGGAACTAATGTGTGATTTTTTTTTTGTAAAACTGGAGTTAAATGTATACTTAATTAAAATTCCAATTCATATTCTTTCTGCAACACTCTTCATGGGTTGCCACAGTGAATCATCTCCTTCCACTTTCACCTACCCTCTGCATACTCAACATTTACACCCACCAACCTTCCTCTTTTCCTCCTGCCTGGCAGCTCCATATCCAACATTCTCCTACCAAAATACTCACTCTATTTCCTCTGGTCATGTCCAAACCATTTTAACCTGCCCTTCTTCAGATCTACTAGCTCCAGCTCTGACTCCTGTCTCTTGCTAAGTGGCACCGGTCTCACCACTGTCTTGTGAACCTTCCGCTTGATTCTCACTGAAAATGTTCTATCACAAAGAACTGCCTGCACTTCCCTCTTCTCCTCTTCTGCACACTCTGCATTACTCTGTACTGATGACCCCAAGTACTCAAACTCCTGTACCTTCTTTACCTCTTCATAAAATATAATATTTTTTCAATATTTATACAATCATGGTCTTATGCTGCAGTGTTTGCGCAAAACCAATACCTGCATTTTTTACCCCTAGACTCCCTCTACAGGCAGCCCCTGATGAAATATTATACATTCAAACTTTCAAATATAGATACATATTATACATTCAAACTTTTTTTTTTATTATGAATGAAAATCTGCTTTTAACACAAACTATTTAAATCAATTGAAACTATTTAAACTAATTTAACGTGGTAAATTTGTGCATTTAGCAAGTCAATAAAAAGATTCTTTAATCAGATGTCGTTAGAATTAATATAGTTAAAAAATGACACCTGTTCAGTTCTATTTCACAGCCTTCTTTTTTGATTCTAAGTAGAAAGAAATAATCAACATTTGTCGCTTTTTTAATATTAAGTATTAAATGTTTTATGTTTTGGCATAATTTACAAAAGGGTTCATTTTTACATGTTTTATTTACTTCATTCTCTTTAAAATTAATGTTTCTTTGTGTCAAGTCAAAATCTAAATACTACAAGCACTTTTTGGTTAAAATGTTATAGGACTCAGTTGAGAATTTATTGATTAAATGCAGGAGATTTTGTTATTTAGCTCATCAAAAATGTCAAAAGAAAGCCAATATATATACAAGTGACCCCAAAATAGCAATGAATGGGTTGGAAAATGGTATTTACGAGCAAACCGGTCTTGGAAACAGATTTAAAGACTATTAGTAGCCTATACTTTGCAATGATCTGGATCTCCAGGAATATATGTGTATGTGTGGTTTATTTTTTCCAGTGTATCCAAACAAACACAGAATTATTTCCATGTACAATAGTTGGCACAGAAAAGTTCCCCTTTCAGTATTGTGGTAGAAATGCTTGGGGGGAGAAAACACTTTTTTTTTTACATCCTCTGTGATTTTCTTTTGACAGCTGACTCAGCAGATTTAAACTGAGGAGCATCCCTTAGCTAACAGGGTCTGAAGAGGACTGACATAATGTCACACAGTCATAAAATATAAATACATGTCAGAAGATAGAAACTTCTTTCCCCCAAAGCACAAATCAATAGCTCAAGCTATCACCCATATAATGAGAAGAGACCAGTGAAGAAAACATGAGTGATAAGTGGTACCTCATCAATACACCATTTTCATAATAAACACTGAGAATGTAATATCCGGCTGCACAGATGTCTAAGAATGTGGAGCATCAGATGCTTAATTCATATGATGCTGAACATCACCATCTGCAACCATCCGGAATGTGATGTCTATACAACCTGTTCCTCCTAGATTTTAACATATATGCAGAGATATCCGGTGGCTGCCAGACGTACACATTTAAGCTGTTCATGTTTATTTATCCGGAATTCAAATATCTATCCATCCATCCATCAGTGATGTGCATTATATTTATAGAGCAAAGTGTACTTTACAGTATTTTCACCAATATTGTTTAGCCTCATTTTCTAGATAGAGGAGTATACATCTCAAAGCAGCAGATAACTTTTAAAGTAACACCAGTTGTCCTTTAGGCAACTAGTCTGGGACAGAGAGAGACTTTTAAATCCAAAAAAGGAACACTTCTACAAACCTGCAATCGTCTGTGCCGAAACATGATTTTCAACCTGGAAGGTCTTAACAAACACATCAATGGTAGGCTTTACTGTGACTCTGTCCAGATTTTTTGGGTGGCTTGTTGTAAAACGCCAGATGGAAAAGAGCAGGAGGCAGTTGTTTAGCCGTGAAGATCACAGCATGTTCGAGAGACTGTGAGCTTTTTCCTGCTGTATCAAAGGATTCCTTTGACAATCACTGCTGTGAAGAAAGTAAAAATTAATATAAAATAATGAACAGTGAAAAGGTCAAAGTATTGGCGATACATACATTTGACGCAGAGTGTAACAAATGATGGTAATTGTTCATCTTGTTATTGCATCAAATGCTGCGCTGTAATCAATTAATCTATTTTGCTTAAATGATCAGAACATTGGGGCAGTTAGAAGGTTATTACTTTGAGGCCAACAGGGAGTCTTCCTGAACAGACCATACATGTTTTTGCCTGTGCATATAAGGGTTTCCTTTGAGAACGGTCATATTGTTTGGCCTCATTTTCAAAATAGAGGATTACAAATTTAAACTAATTGGGCTTTGAATCTGAGCAAGAAACAATTATTTATGGAAGACCAGCACTGAAGTTAGGTTTGCTACAGACAATAAGCCCAGGACAGAGAGAGACTTTTAAAACTCAAGAAAGACAAGGAACACTTCTACAAACAAGTTATCACTGGATATTGATTTCCTCCCATGAACCAAAAATGTGTTTCAGGTGAATTAAAGATTGGGAATCCTGCTCAATAGAGACCCTAAGGGTGTACAATTTCACCTGTTGTCATCATAGGAACATGCCTTTAATGCAAATAGATTGATCAAAGATAGAAAGCAAAAAATGATGTTAATGATCGTGAGAGTAATTTCACCATTTCTTCATGCATTAAAAATATATCCATATCGCAAGTGTATTTTAAAGCAAGGAGATGAGTACAAGACCAGCTGTCCAAGGAGGGGCCCCAGAGACAAGAGCCCAAAACTACCCCTTTCTCCAAGTGGTGAATCGATCCATCCATCCATCCATCCGTACCACCTCAACTTGTCAGTAAATGATAACCAAGCAAACGATGACAGTTTTTAAAATGCCCCCAAATACTGACTGTATTATATAATGTATGTTGTTTGTTTGTTTTTTTGCTTCAAACTATTTAATCAATCAATCAATCAATCAATCAATCAATCAATCAATCAATCAATCAATCAACCAGGACTAAATTTAGTTCAATTTAAGTTCACTCGACATGTTAAGCGAGCTGTTTACAAATTTTGCAAACACTTGCTTGTAGAGTCTCAAGACGTTTCTTACATTAATGGCATGCCGATGCCATATTCCCGGTTTCACTAGATGGCAGTAATTTCTCATTCACCCTTCAAGACAAGCCCACTACTGTAAAACTACAGCACAACAAACGATGAAATCCGTTATTCTATGATTTATTACAAAGAACTTCAAGCTGGTTTTGAAAGTGGCACATAGTTCAAGTACAAGTGCTTCACGTTTCACGACAAAAAGATGAAGCAGCAGAAACCGGAAATGGCACGTGGTTTGTGTGAGAAAGTCCTTGGCTGTGAGCGTTCCTGAAGTATTTTCTGTTTGCTGCAGCTGCAGAAACGCCGGTGGTAATCCATCTTTTCTACTTAAGGAAAAAATATTGTGGAACAAGGAGATAAAATTGTAGTCTCGTTTAGCCAAAGGCCACATAAACAATATAGAGTTTTAGGAAACCTCTGTACAGGATTGAAGCAAGTAAAAATACAACTTTAAAAAAAGTTCATCACATCACTCTGGCAAGCACTTCTTTGTACAGCTGCTTATGAACGCTGATTGGTTGTGTGGGTCTGCTGGCTCCTATCCCAATTGATACTGGGTACAAACCAAGGGCCGTTTATTCTGAACAATGTGTGGGCAAATTACAGTCACCCATCACCTGATGTTCTGTGGGAAAATTTCTGAATGCATAAAAGAAGCCAGTGTAATCCCAAGAACGGCATTCAAACTCCACACATAAAGGTTTCCTGGACATAAATTAACCCAGACTTCTTGGAGATTTAATATTATGTCAATCTTCAAAGTATAGTTGATGACCTAGGAGGCAGATGACATAAACCCAGTGAATTAAACATTAGTGCAAAATTTGCAAATCCACTTTGCTAAGTCTGTGCAAATCACTACCTCCAATACAGAAAAATGCCTGCAAATCAGCAACACAGATAAAAATTGTGTTGTGCACTAATAGGTCAAGATAAAGGGAAATAGTTATTCTGGTGACTGAAATGGTCTTGGGACATTATTTCTCTGGTGATTGCTTATGGCAGCTTTCTTTGCACAGGACCCCACCCATAAGGCCTTTACATAAAAAAAATTACGGAAACTGAATAATATAACAAAGAAAGTGTTTTCAGAATACTCTTCGAAAGGCATCAGACATTTAGCAAACAATCCATGGGTATGACATTTAAGGCTGAGGCTATCTAGGAAGTGGCTGGAGAGGGAATGGTTGGGTTCAGGTCCCATTAGAGCTTATTAAGCTGAAGTGTATTCCTTCAAACAAACTTCCCCATTGGGTTCTATTGAAATGCATGTGACAACCCTGGATTGCAAATAGAAGTCTTCGCAAAATTCAGTCACAAATCAACTTATTCTTATTGCCTTCAAACAAATGCCTACAAAAGTTAAAATGTAGTCCTGTATGACTTAACCAATACATTTTGAAAAATTAACTCATTAGTCTTGAGATCCTTTGGTCTTTAGTTGATGGTAAAAGGCATTTCACATACAGTTACATCCTGAAAGCATTTGTCAAATGCGTTTTCAATTACCTCGGAAAGTGGTTGGAAGTGGACAAACCTTTCAGACTCCATTTAGACCGATAATTAGCAACACATCCATGTTTGATTTTTAAACACAAGTCCTGTTTTTACCCTCATGAAATCCAATATGTGTCTTTCATGTACCTGAAATCTTTACGAGGGCTTTTCCCAAACTTTAAGCAATTTGTATGTTTAAACTGGGTCAAGCACTCAAAAGAAGAGTTACACCCATGTTTTGGCCAGTTCGGTGGGAAGGAAATCGACCTGTTTAACTTATCAAGGGTTCAGTTGCTCCCAGATGAAATACAGGAACTGACTGTGTTATGTAGATAACCTGGAACTTGTTCAAGTGTGTTTATGCAAGATTTTTTTCCTCCAATCCCCTGGCCTTGAATTACACCGGATGCAGTCGGCTCAAATGATTTAAATTCTTTGACATGCCGTGTTATCCAAAACCTTCAAACCGAAATCGACCAGACTGTGTATGGACATAAAAGACCAGTTACACTGCACACATTTATGTGAATTTACATGTAAATGATGCTTATTTGTCACTAAGGGGCTTATTTTTAGCCAGAATAGCATTTCTAGTTTCTTTACGCTGCCGACTGCAAGCCAAAATCCAGGAAGGATCTGTTGATTCATGCTGTTCACACATAAATTTGACCCCAGCATCTGCATAACGGCAGCAATTTAGATTAATCAGACAAGGCTGTGTATTTCCTCTCCTCACTCATCTGTTGTGCTTGTATCGCTTCCAAAACAATGTCTTCCAAACCTTCGCATGAACAGAAATGGAGTTTGGCGTGTTAGTTTGCTTCTGTAGCTCATCCAAGCCTTGATGCGTTCATGCTCATAGATGGCCATCTGTTGTAGTAAATGCAGCCTATTTGAGTGTCTGTTGCATTTTTGACTGCTCAAATTAGAATTGCTGTTCTCATCAATGGGAGTTTGGTATTTAAGAGCTCTCAATAAACTGCTAAGAACAAAAGTGAAGGCAAATTGTGACCATTTACCAGAATAGATTCATCAAAGATACAGTAATCGAAACTAGATGGAACAAACTTTGATGTGAATGCAAAATGGAATTGTTGCCAAGGTAGAATTTTTGGTTGCTATGGAGAAGTCTTTGACATCATACAAAGTTGTCCCAATGACAATATGAGTGTTATAAACCAAACCCCATATCTCTATGACGTTCCTTAGCTGAGATAGTGATATGCCAAAATGGTTACTATGGTAAACAGTCTGGTTACTATGGAGGGGGGCATGGTACAATATTCCATTTGTCATTACAAATTATATCTACGAACCTCAATATCATTTACCAAAGCTGACAACGAGTTTAGAATATTAGGTTGCTAGGGTAAACAGTTTAGTTTTTTAGGGAAATTTGTATTCAATGTTTTATCAGAGATATTTGCAATTTCCCATTTATTTTTGGGAAGTCAAATATGAAATATTTAACCCCTTCTAGAGCCCAGGGTTTAAATACTCTTGGTATGTTCTTGGACAGACTGAAGACCTCCACGGGTGTGGTCTGTCTGAAGTTTCTATGAATTATAGTTTTACAAACTGAAATGGAATTTCTTTACTGGTACCAGTCTGAAAAGATGTAGCACCCAGAGTCAAATCAGTTTGGATGTCTATGCAAAGTTTAATGCTTGTAGCTCGAGTGGTCTAGGATAAGAGTTTCACATTTTTGTCTAAATTGAAAGACGAATAATAATATGTTGCCTTTACAAGCCAAAATAAATGGAGCAGTGATGTACAGTATCAAGACTGAAAGTCCCAGGAGGCACAGTAACAGTAATCGGCAGGTCTGGAAACTGAATGAACAGATAAGCAAGCAGCACAGGAAGTCACATGACGGGAGATCAAGTAAACAACTCGATAATCTCAGATAAAAGACACGATAGTCTTTTTTTTCTCCAGAGAAAAATAACATAATTCTGAAAGGCATCCATTAAGTCGTATCACATGATCCAGGTAGATAAACAAGATGGTGATTTGAATACTAGCCTGAAGCTTCTACATTGGGCTTCTGGAATCATAACTGGCCAAGATTATTGTTAAAAACCCAACTAATTACTTTCAAGCATTAACAAATATTAACTTGAGAGTTGTTTCATGAAAAGTTCAGCCTCACCAGCTCTGGATCATTGCAGCGCAAAGGGAAATTATAAAGAAATCAAGGTTAAAGGCTTCCTATCTCCTTTCCAAGGTCTTTTGCCCTTTATGTTTCCTTAGTGCAGAAAGTCTCACAGCAGCTCTTCCCCTAAGCCTGACAGATACTACGATTGGTCGATTTGAAGCTAAACATCACAGTGGCTCTGGGTGGATGATGGAGGATGTTACCTCAATCGATTCTCTACAAATTAGATACAGTAATGGGTCATTTCTCCCCATAAATAGCCATCACCCCTGGGACAGCTGTGTGTTTTTGGCCTTCTTGTGTACACAGAGTGTTAGATTTGTATCAATCTTGTTCTAACTCAGATAGGACTTTCTACATCTAAGGGGACCAGCGATGAAGTTTAAATAATGAGCAAAGCTTTGATATTTGTCTGGAGGTATATGATGCACTATATTGTATTAAACAACAATACTGCAATGTGCTGACCCTCCCTGAGGATGTTTCCTTTTCTCTGTGATTTAAGTCACTTTAAATATGGCTTCCAGATGGGTGTGTGGTTGCGATAATTATTTACTCATTAGGTTTAAATAGTTTAACTGTTTTAAATCCTTAATGCTTCAGTATCTTTTCTGCTTGACTATTCTGTTTTTAAATTAATGCCTGCGTGACTAGTCTTCCAGTTTTTGTGTACAAAGCGACCTGACATTTGTCATGACATTACCTTTGAACATTTAAACTGCTAACTCTACGTGTTTCTGTAAACGTGTGATTCTCATCTATTAATTTGATTTGTCAATGTCTAGGATCAGCCCATCTTAGTATTGTATTTAAGACTGATTGCCATGCCCAAAGGGTATGCAACCAACACAACATCTTTGGGTTCGATCTGCTATCTAAAAACCGTTGCATGCATCCTGAATAAATACTTTGTGATTTTGTCAATTCATAATTCGACTCCTTGATATTTTTGCCTCATTTTCCACCACAGGTGGTCTGAGTATCTCAGAAACTGCTGATCTAGTGGGATTTTCCGGAAGCAAAAGGGTGTCAAAGTCAAATGTTGTACATAGCACTTTTTTGCAGATTTACAAAAGGATGAATCCAATGTAGATTAATTGTAATGTGAGGATTCCATGTCGAACAGGATATAAATATAATATAAGATAATATAATAATAAGATATAAGAATATAAAACATTGTCAAAAGCTGTAGTTAAGCGGCTTATAGATAACGTTTAAGGTCCAACCCAGTACTAGCAAGGTGTACCTAATAAAGTGGCCAGTGAGCGTATATATGCTGAGTTTAAAAATGACTTCGAACTGATAACTTTACTAGCCCTCCATTTAAGATGTAACATTATTAAGAGTGGAGGGCTACTCAGTGCTCGATCTTAGATCCTTTACAGTCATTCAAAAAAATAATTGGTACACCCCTTCATTGTGCACAGGGTAAAAGGGGTAGAAAATGCTTCCTAGAAGCTGCTTCAGATTCCCAGAGACCCAGTAGATATGGAGCAGGTCAAAAGCTCTATAAGATGAATGGAAACCAACAAGAATGACCACAAATCTTAAAAGAAACAGGAAGTAAGAAGAGGAAGCTAAAACAGTAATGGTCAGCAGCCTCTGCACTGGCTAAAGTTTGCTAAAAAATGATACAACACCAAGGTACCAAACCCCAAAATACAATTCAATAAATTGCAAATAGTTTTTGAAGTCTTAATACACTAAACAAAATCTCTTTTGAAAATCCAGCAATGTCTTTAAGTTGATTTCTTGTTCTCTCTGGATCTCCGCCTCACGTTGAGCACAAAGAAGGATTGCAGTCCACTTTCATTCACCATTCACACTTTCATTCGGTTCCAAGGGGAATTTAAAGTCCTCAAATCTTTTGAAGCATGTTTTTGGGCTGTGGACGATAGAAACCCATGCAAACTTCACTCGGGAAGATCCTCATCTGGCATCTTTCTAAGCGAGAGGCTGTCTCACAGTGCTGCCCTAAATAACAAAAATGACAGATATTCCTGAGCTTGAGTAAAAGTTTTTAAAGCTATGAATAGATTATATGAGTGTCGTCACATACAGTTCAATGGTTAAGTATGAGATAGTAAACATTATCAAATACATGATAAAGTTTAAAAAGTGAAGCGACTTTTTATACTTTAAAGAAAGTCTGTTATTCAAGCAATTTTTGACCTAACAGTTCGAGAAATCTTCAGAAACATCTTTTTATCACTTATGTCCTTTTCGGTAGACTTGATCAAATAACTGCTGTGTGGCAAGCTGGAGCTGCAGAAGGTTTGGACATTTTTCACATGTATTTCCCAGCTATGGAACTTTGGAGCAATCAGATTCACAGCGAGCAGGGAAACCTCTGCAACAGGGCACACATTTAAACCTCAGCATCTAAAAACATCCTCTGGATTTCCAATTACTGTCACTTACCCACAACAAAGAGTTCCAGCAGCTTGCTCAAAAACATGATCAGATTAATAAAGTTTTAAATCAAACAAGTGTCTTACATCTTTTGGGGGCAATTCGATGTAAACAAAGAATGCTTTTAGAAATACAAATAATTTTGATCAAGCAGTTCTACCAAACGTGTGAATGATCAAAAGACTTGGTCATGAACTGAAACAGCTCTGTAGGAGGCTTAAAACTGGACGAGGAACTGTTATGGAGAGATTGAGCTCAGCAGTGAGACACAAAGTAGCCTTTCTGCATCAACAAGGTCTCTCCCAGACAAAGATTTCAAAGCATACCCGGGTTTTACGATGTGTTGACCAGGTTCTTTTGAAGAAGCACCAAGGAACAGGCATCGCTGAGGGTCACAGATGGAGGGCTATCATCAAGCTAATAACCCTCTGAAACTGAAGATGTCCAGCAGTGCCATCAGACAATTTCTTTTACAGGGTAGTTTTCATGGAAGCGATGGAGCCAAAAAGCTGATGTGGGAACTGAAGAATGTACAAAAAAAAATAGGAAGTGAGGATTCCATGAAGAAGATGTATGATCTACAGAAGATCTGTGGTTAGTTTGCTCCAAAACTACAAGAATTGGGTTGAGTTGATTTACTTTTTTCTTTTGGTCATTTACTTTTTCTTGAAAAAAAGCATTCTTTATTTTTAGCACTTGCTTAGAACATTTGAACAGTAACGTACATCTCAGACTACTTCCTGTGTTTCAAACATCTGCATGTTGTGCCCTAAAAAAATTGGTGAGTTTTATAAAATCAAAGTGACATTACGAGCAAGTATGGAGAGACTAGGAATTTGTGCTCTGCATTTAACCAATCTAAGTGCACACACTCAGTAGTGAATCATATTTGAAGGAGAATCTGATTAGGAAGAGGTTAAAAATCTACAATTGACTTAAAATGGTCACAAATCTTCAAAATAAAACATCATAAAGAAATGGGGATTAGCATAAATTTGTTTTATGCTAATCATAGTAACAAATTATTAGTTATACATCAGTGACACCTTCCAAACAACCAAACCCTAGCAACCATTCATTCGTTCATTTTCCAACCCACTTATTCCCTTTTTTTTTTGGGGGGGGGGGGGTGCCTATCTCCAGCGCACATTGGGCGAGAGGCTCCTAGCAACCAAATTTTTTTTAAATATTTCTCAGTTTTGGTCAAAAATAAAGACACTGTGGTTGGTTTATATAACTTAAAGTGACAAAGGAAACATTATATTATGTCACTGACATAGCAACCAACTTGGCATAACACTACCTTGGCTGAGGAAATCATAGAGACATGGGGGTTGGTTTATATTGCTCATATTAGCATGGGAACTTTTGTAAAGTGTCAGTGACTCCTCCATATCAACCAAAAAGCTACCTTGACAACTATTCCATTTTGCTTAAAAAATACTTTTAAACAAGCCAATATTTTTTTATAGTTTACCATACAGATTTAGATGTGTTTCAGTGTAGTTGATTACTTTCTTCAGTCCCTAAATTGTGGCTTTAAACAGAAATCAATATGTTTTTGTTTCTTTAGGAAGACCACAGCCATATTTGAATGCAATTCATTCAATCCATTGTGTTTCTGGAGTTTATGATGCACATTGTGTTACTACTGCTTGATCACACAACTATCAAACAATATTAGGAAATTAAAAGTTCATGGTCAATTAGTCTGTGACCTTTGATGAATTAATGAGATTTCATTAAGGCATGCATACGATAGACCATTAACCTCAGAGCTTCTTGCCTTCCTACCTCTCTTTCACTCAGTTAATTATGAAGAGCACTTAAGTGTGTTGTTTTCCTCGGCCGAATCAAACACCGCATACAATAATGAAAATTATCATTTCAAGTGCCATAAACACAAGATCTTTCAGAGCACTCTTCAAGTTTGTTTTTCTCTTCAAGTATGTCCAGAGGCATCCTGGAAAGCTTTCATAGCAAAAGGCCAGAAAAATGGATATTATACAATGTTTCATGGAAATACAGTCCCCTCGAGCTTTCTCTAAAGAGTCCCATTCACACATTTCTGTTTATTTTTCTCAGAGAGGTAAGCATGGCATGCTGGCTTTGTGCTCCGCTTGTCACTTTTCCAAAAACCCATTTCAGGATTGAGATGTGCTGTATATAATGACTGCTTACGAGGACTCACTCCAAAAAAGAAAGGTGAAAGCTATTTGGGGCTAGAAATGGGGGTTTCTTGGAACTCAGAGCACTTTTCACCTGGATGATTTTTGAGAAAATTATTCTCTTGCCACACATTACCTAGAACAAATTTGTGATTAGAGCTTCAGCATGAATTTCTTGCTTCTTGTCACGTCACAGTTTTTGAGTCTCTACTAAACTCACTAGCTATAAGCCTGCATCTTTCATCTACACACTTTTATCATGAATGTTTGATGTAATTAATTCACATTTTTTTAAATACGGCAAAAAAAAGTTTTTACAAAACACATTTTCACTCACATGAAAGGAAAATGCTGAATCAAGGTTCTGTGTTTGTTAACTATAAACATGGCTTTCAGTTAAGCTTAAATTTACAAATAATAATAATAAAACTAATCCATATTAACTTCACTTTACCCTTAGAAGAATGGGGCCTTTTTGACTGTTGTTTTACTACTTCACAATTTGATATAATTAATTACCTTTTAAACAGTTTTTTTTTTTTTTGTGGCAATGCTTGTTTTGTTTTTTTATTTTACAAATAGGTTTTCATCCACAGTGAAGACATACAAAAAGAATCTAATATCTGGAATGTTGTTAAAGCTCCCATTTCTCAGCATAATGGTTCCTAGTTCCTGGCTAAAGAGTGAAGGAAAAAAATCTTTTTTTCACCCTCATATTGCATGTTCTTGGTCTTTCATCATGAGAACAAAAGCCCGTTCAGTAAAAAAAAAAATCAAAGCAAAGTATAGTGCTCTTTGTCCTTTTGAAGTTTTGTTTCAAGCTCTTTAAAAAATATTACCGTTTTTATCAAATTTTTTGTGCTTTTGTCATGTTGGAGAAAAAATAGTGAGTGGACTCGCATGACTTTTATAAATTAAGCAGGAAATAACGGTTTAATTTTGATTTCAAATTTAACATTTTTCAAAAAGTTTCACATTTTTGGTTTTAAATGAACAAGAGTTGAGAAAAAATATTTGCAAGGTAATAAAAATGCGCAATCTTCATTATAATGCTCAAAAAGTGATCATTCTCAATTTTGGAGATTTATGTTGATATTACATTCGCTATAATTCATTGGAAAAATATTATATATATCACATCTTATCAAAGGAGAAATGTTGAAAAAGATGCTTTGTTAGATTTTGTTTAGGTGCAAAGTGTCGTTTAGACACAAAATGTTTTTTTTTCCTCAAATTTTTGTGTAGTTGCAGTTTTTATTGTTGAGGGGAATATTGAAATCATGAAAAGCAACAGTCTGACTGATGAGGACGAGGCTTTCTTGTACCGAGGCAGTGAAGAAAACGAAAAACAGATGTAGTTTGAGACATCATCACATGCAAAAGAAAAACGTGGTAGAGGAATCTGTTAATTAGCATAACTGGATATGATTGGATGAGTATATGAATTATTTTGTTTACTTTTTAACAGCAAAAATGAGAATGAACAGTTTTTATGTTTTATGATAAAAATCAAACATGGTGAGACAAAAAAACCTCTCAAATCCCCCCCCCCCAAAGTAAATAAAAGGTCAAAACAATGTGAGAATCAAATAATAATAAATTAAAAAAACAAGCCAAAGCCTTTTATACCTTATACACTGTTCCAAGCATTTTTTGTTCCATTGTGCTTTTTTCTGCCAGAACTTTGAAAAAGCCAAGCCATTTCACAGATCTTATATTTCCAAGGGCTGTCGCTTCTTTTCACCACTAGAAGGCACTCATGGCACTGATTTAGAATCTGGAAAATGAAACTGTAAAATGGTCGAGCATTTTCTCTCATTTTAATTACCTTGCCAACTATGTCTCATATCCCTTGTTATGTTCTTTTTACAATTCACGGTTAGATTTAGCCGATTTCCAAAGTTACGTTTTCATATTGTGTACAAAATGAATGCTATTCGTTCACCAAAAGAACAATTTTCAAATTGCCGACTTTATGGATTATTTTTGATGACCGATGTATAGTGACATCTGTGAGAAGTGCATTGAGTTGTGGAGACAAATCACATTTAAGATGGATGTCTTTCCACCATTTTCATGTCTAAAAAGCTTGAGCATGCTCCTCGTCAGCACATTTGCTTCTGTCAGGTTGAATATCAGAGAGTCATCATCATTTAACTCAAATTATATCATGGGAGAGGGTGAAAGGCTGTTCGTACTAATGGCTTTTGTTAATTACAAGCGTAACTGATGAACATGAATTGAGGTCACTAATTAGCTTTTCTGTGTTGTCTTACAAACCAAACGACAATGTTTTCCCAATTTAGAGGGACACAAGCAATGCACGGTGACCAATCTGCATTATAAGAGACTGAATTAAAACAACTGTACTCTATAAAAACCCCATGAGACCGACAATTATCACTTTCTTTATAAACAGAAATTGCTTTGTTTGAAGTCACACTGGTTTCAAAAAAGAACTGGAAAATGTTCCTTGACAGTTCATTACCAAACCCCTGTGTTCTGTCTGGATGAAAATATTTGTGGAGACAGGTTTCAAAGTGAAGTTTAGAGCAGGTAAAGAAAATTCCTTTAGAGCTAAATAAATAATAAATCTTGTGATGGTATTCTATTTGTACATTTTAGAGACAAGACTGTGTTTCATAACAAACAACTAAAACGACGACATACATAATAGAAAATAAATCTTTTTCGTGTGATCATCCATGTTTATATATTTTTACATTCAGCAGATGCTCAGATCACTTCTTCTTGTCCACTTAAAGCACCGGTTTGAATGTAAACATCAAGATCGTCTATGATTGGTTTTGCAAAGTTTGAGTTGTTCTAGGTGTGCCCCAGACCAAAAGTTCCAAGAGCACATAAGCGTACTTTCACACTTGACTTGTTTAGATTCATTCTTACAAGACTTTGCTTTTTCTTTTAGTTTGGTTCTTTTTGACAGATGAAAAAGCAACTGAATACAAATAAATAAATGAACCAAAAGTGGACAAAAAAAAAAGCTTGAGGATGTGGTCTCGGTACGGTTCCAGATGAACTCTAGAGCAGTTAATTTGTGGTGAGAACATGATGGAACTCAAATTGTGGTCAAACTTGGAGAATTGAGAGCTTGGAGAAGCAGTCGAGGAAACACTTATAATGACGTATGGAACCAATAAGTGGCCCCCATGAGGTCACATGGCTGTATTTTCACTTGTTGCAGACCTGAGCGATCAGTGTGGTGGGAATGAGAACAAAATTTGCAGACGATCGCAGCAATGAATCTGTTGTTCCTCTTCACCCAGACCAAACGAAGCAAACCCATGACTCCAAAGCTGAAAGCGACTCAAAGTAGCCTTGGTGAAGAGCATGCAGATCTGAAAAAAAAAAAGAAACCTTGTGGGTTTCATTGATGTGTGTGCATTCCAGCAGTATATCCATGCAGATTACATCAAAAATATCACTGAGCTGCCATTAATACCTGCTATTTATTCCTCCTGGCTCCTCGAAGGCTGTAGAACTGCCCTGCATGGGCACATTTGCATGTGTCAAAGCAGATAAAGGGAACATCCGCTGCCAGCCATTCTCTCTCTCTTTCAGTTACGTCAGATATCTCTTCTGTGCTGTACCTCTGTGCACCAGGAGCTGAG
This sequence comes from Danionella cerebrum, assembly GCA_007224835.1. Classification (NCBI taxonomy): domain Eukaryota; kingdom Metazoa; phylum Chordata; class Actinopteri; order Cypriniformes; family Danionidae; genus Danionella; species Danionella cerebrum. Next base: position 626,909 of record SRMA01025643.1, read on the forward strand.
ATGGCTTTGATTAATGCCTCTCAGCATGAAGCATGACCCGCTCTAAGCACCTGAAACCAAACCTTGTGTTCACATCCTTCATCCGGGTGAGTTTATACAGAGCCCATGGATGTTGTCTCACTGCCTCGAGAGATTTAATGGCAACATTTACACAATGGAGTAAAACGGGGACCTGGAGCATTAAATGTTTCAGTTTGGGCTCAACTTCTTGTCGCTTGTGCTCCCAACAGATTTATGGTGGATGATCAACAGATAACGCTAATTGCCAGCTTGTGGTCACTTTTCCAGTTCACAGGAATACGCAATCCAGACCAACACTCCTTAAAATACTGGGAAACAATTCGATCATCCTCCCAGCACTCATCTCTTTGTTCCAAATGTGATCAAATCAGACTGTTGTACAATCACCTGAAAATTGAGGTTAATTTATAGTCACAGAGGCAGCAAAGAGGCATTCAATTCATGAATTATGATCATGATTGGTATGTAATTGCATTACACAGAGGGTAATATCGCAAGGCTTTATGGCTTGGAAGGTGCCCTTGCATTGTGTTTTCCCCCCACATTAATTAGAGTAGATTTTTAAAGAGCCAGTCAAAAACGTGGCTTTTGAGAAGACAAACAAATCTTCACTAACTAACAAGATATTCGTGTTGGAAGCTGAATCACTTGGGTTTTCTCATTTGAAAATACTGATCATTTTAAGCACAACACAACAATCATGAGGAAAACCTCACTCCGCTCGGCTGCTTAGTGCTTTATTTGTGGTTTCTACACTTTTCAACATAAATGAATAAAAGTGGATTAAATTTAGTGTTCACTTGGGAGTTGGAGTTTGTTTCACAATACACAAGTTTCAAGAAGCAAATAATTAAACGGATTTAATTATTTCAAAGCTTTCCTGTGGCTTAGTTAGTAGAGCATTGCGCCAACAACGCAAATGTCATGTCTTCTAACCCCAGGCAAAGAAAAACGTAACGTGTATATTTCAATTGCTTAAAATTTAGGTCGCTTTAGATAAAATAGTCTACCAAATACATAAATGGATTGATTTACAGTAACAGGTTTCACAGGACTGCTGTTGGCATGTCAGATGCCAGCTGGCGTCATTTCTGAGAGGGTTTGGTATGTTCTACCTGTATTTGAGGTTTCCAAAAACGAGCAAATAGTAATACTTAATAAACAATTTTTTCAAGCAACAAATGTTAACACATTGGAAATATGAAATAAAATATCAGCAAATGAGTGTTTCGATCTGAAAATGCGCAACATGATTTACAAATGCATGTTTTTAATCTGGAAATGCATGTCAAGATGCTCGTTTTGACTGCAAATGTGTATCTCATTATGCAAATGTGTATAAAGATCGGCAAATGCGTTTCAAGATAAATGTTTCTATCTGCAAATGCTCGATTTGCGGATTGAAAACACGCATTTGTAAATATTGATACACATTTGCAAATCTTGAAACTCATTTGCATATCGAAAATTAGAATTTAACAATTTTTTTTCTTTTAAACATATCCAAAAGCAGTGGAAATACATCCCTAGCAGTGAAAATCAACCTCTAATGGAGATGAGTGACAGGACAGGAAGGAAGCATGATGCTTTGACAAACATCTGCGCAGAGCAGGGAAGAGATGAGCACAATGATAGAGCTGTTAAATCACCCTGTGATCCGTCAGATAAGAGAGCTCCACTAAACAATCATCTAATGGCACATTGAAGGAAATGTGGGATGGATTTATGGATCCATCCTCCCTCTGCAAAGGTGTGCCATCTTCCACAGCTTTGTTGGGCATTGACTGCAAAAATGGAAAACAGAAGTGTTTGTCGGGATGAATCCTCTCAAGCCATGTCAGATTTCTCAGGAGTCTAGGCTGCATGGAGTGTCTTTATGCTTGAGGTTCTTAGAGGACAGATGATGATGATGACACACATGTTGTAAAGGACTTTCCAGGAGAGCACTTGTGCAGTTCGCCTCGATTATTGGTGAAGGCTGAATGATAGAGCGCCAAAAATAGCAAAGAGCTGATAGCGATGCGTCTCGAGGGGATCGCCGTGTTTAGCAGAGTTCATTCACCCCGGCGATCAGATGTTAAACACAGGGGCCAATCAATACAAGAGCCAAAGCATCACTTCAGTATAATCGCTTCAATCTGAGGAAAAGCATCAACACACAGTGACTGCGTAACCTTCACTGTAATCCTCACCATTCTCAACCTTCATGTCTTATCTTGCATCTCACCTCTTCATCTACTCCTCAGCCGGTTCATTATGGGTTTGTGGAACACAAAGGGTTTTAATCTTTAGTGATCAATGTTTTGGATCAATAGAACAGATTGGCAGACATCTGAGTCCATCAGTTTGGCAGAGTACATATTTACAGTGCTGTTAAAAAGTGCACAGGTTTATAGTTTCGTGACAGCGATCAATCGTTCAGTCTCTGTAAATGCGCCATCTTTTCAAATAAACATTCATGCTTCTAAATTGAGAAACTGTTTTCAGAGGTTTTGAGAATTTAAAGGATGTCCTTTATCCCTGCCCAACATTTTTTAAAGTTTGAGATTTAGATTTTTTTTTTTTGACAACAAAAATGGTATTATCAACAGTCACAATTGTAAGAATGACAATACAAGAACACAGCACTGCATGTCCCATAATGCTTTGTGGTTTACAAGGCCCTTCACACACACCCTCATCCTCATCAATTGATTTCTCTAATCGTTATGATTGAATGTTCATGTATTTTGCACTTGTTTGTCCAATTTCAGGATCGTCTGCTGCTTGTCCTTGACCTGTTTATGGTTCTGGATTCCTGCACTGCACCAGTTTTCCGCTTGAAGTTTTTGAATTTGTAACACCTCATCTGTTACAATCATTAGATATTCATTTTTATACAAATTTTCTCTTTGAAATGAACAAATATCTAAAACAAATATTGGTGGTTCGCTGGAGCCAAGAATGTGATAACTTGCCTTATTTAGTCACACACACACACACACACACACACACACACGCACACACACCGTGTGGGTGGGTGTAATGTGTGAGTGTGTATATACATTATACAGGGTAATGGTGAAATAGTACTGGACCAATTACTGCTCACTTTGAAGCTTTTTCCAAGGATTTAGTTTGTTGCCATTACAATCCCAATTAAAAATTTGTAACATGAATAAAATCTTTAGCAGATTTGGTCATCAGAATAATGAGCTGAACCAGCTCCAAAATATTATATTGAAAAAAGTTTAGTGGAAGGACAAAATTAAATTGTTGGAGATGCTACAAGAAAACAATACAGCAAATCAAAAACATGACTGTAAATCAAGTTTAAAAATATTGAAAATTTTTGTTTTGCAGAAGTGTTGTCCACTTATAGAAAAGACAAGGTCAATACAATGTGGAAATTGTGTCTAAAAAAAACAGGCAAACCTCTCAGAAAACCTTACACCCAGTACCAAACATTTTTTTTGAGCCAGGACTTTTAAAAAAACAGGCCCTCTTAGAGGTTTTGTACTTCCAAGAGATATAACTAACGGACGGCACCAATTTGGAGTCTTTAAAATGAAACTGACAGATGATTGATCATTTTCTGACATTTTTATTTGAATTACCTTGCAACTTATGTGTCATAACTCGAAATTAGTTCAAAACAGGGAGTGTGATTGGCACATGCACTGGTGCGAGCAGAGACTTCTAAGGGTTAAAAGGAATAAGTGTATGACAGCTCAAGCTCTAGAACACACATAATATACTCAGTCATGCTTTGGGTAGACCACAATAACAGAAGACAGATTTTGCATAATTTTACTTTTTTTTTCTTTTAATATTCGAACTGGAAAAAAAAAGCAGAATTGCTGGTCTTGGTTTTGTAACTTTAAGATGCTCTGTAAAACCCACTCTTAAAATGGACCACCTTTAATAACCTTATCAAATTCTCATTGCTCCATTTGGAAGGATAATATAATTCAAAGTGGCTCACAGAGCATTCAAGCTGTACGTGTTATTAGAACATGATTTCCTGGGAATTGAAACAGTGACCTTGGTGTAGCCAGCGCCATGCTCCACTGCTTGAGCTTCGGCTCTACTTATCAGATATTGGTAAATTTACATAAAGCAAATTGGTTGAAAATGGATTTATGGCTGTTAATTAGGTCACCTTTTAAAGCCTGCATCTAAGTCTGACAAAATCAACCTTTTCAGCATGCTCTGAAGATTCCGCTAATGTTTAGGTGATTAAAACACAGGTAATGTTGCTCTGAACCCCCAAAATCAGCATTAAAGATGAAAACATCTGTTCTAAGTACCTCCGAAATAAAATAAAATATTATGACGAGGACACACAAGGTCACCATTGATTTCATTTAAAACTTAACACAAAATCTGGCCCACCAAACACGGCAGGAATTCAATGTTTTCGGCATGTAGACCAGGTGAGTTGATGGAAAGTTTAATATACTCCTTTGGTCTCCCGGTATGAGGATTAAGAGTGAGTGGGAAGGTTTTTGTTGCAGATTGTAAAGCAAGGTAAATAATACTAAGTGAGGATTCAGACGATGGAGAATCAGTGCATGTGATCAAATTGTTGAATGTACCGTTAAGCAATGGACGTAATGGTGTTCCCCAGATGCAGTTACAAGATCATAAAACCATGTCCTGGCATCAAAATGTCTGGTTATTGCATTTATAGTTGCACTAACCAATATTCCACTAACGGGCCAAAGGTTTATAGGATTCCAACAGTATCAGAGCAATTTCAGAAGAACTGGAGGCTTCTGTAGCTGCAGGCTTTGAGAGAAATTTACGACCATTATATCTAGTCTTATTATTGG